>VZTU01016695.1:0-28475 GCA_013400835.1 Zapornia atra | reverse complement strand
GAGAGAGAAAGAACGAAATAAAGAAAGAAAGAAATAGAGAGAGAGAGAAAGAAAGAAAGAAAGAAAGAAAAAGAAAGAAAGAAAGGAAGGAAGAAAGAGAAAGAAAGAAAGAAAGAAAGAAAAAGAAAGAAAGAAAGAAAGGAAGGAAGAAAGAAAGAAAAGAAAGAAAGAAAGAAAAAGAAAGAAAGAAAAATAAATAAATAAATAAATAAAGAAAGAAAGAAAGAAAGAAAGAAAAAAGGAAGAAAGAAAGAGAGAGACTCTGGATAGTCATGAAAGAGGCAGGTCTTCTTTTGTTATGGATGTAAAAAGGATGTAGGCATAATCAGGATACAAGATGATGGGAGTTTGATCTTTGTGAATGCCCAGCAGTCAGACTGGCCAAGGCAAGATAAGGACTGAAAGCCACATGGATGAAAGGAGCCAAACCCTGATTCCCATAGTGTTGCAGTTTAGTGTAACTGCTGCCTCAGTGGCTCTTGTAGGCTGCAGTTACAGCTTTCTGCAAGCCCCATGTTTTGAAAAACACTGGTACAGTCAAGGCCGAATTTGAGACCAAGCCTATCAGAGCTGGTCACGGCGCCTCTGTGAATCACATATAGGAGAAAAAAAACTGCTGGCAGGCGCACTTTGCCACGGGAGCGGGAGTGAGAAGATGTAACAAGCTGCACGGACTCCAAGGCCAGGCCCGCAGGAGGGGGGGGGATGAAGAATGCGAAGAGAAAGTTTCCCCTGCAGCTCGTGGTGGAGTCCATGGTGAAACGGGTGTCCCCCCGAAGCCCATGGATGAGGACGGGGAGCAGAGACAACTATGCCTGTGAAGATTGATCCACGCCTCAGCAGGTTTGCCAAGGGACTTGTGACTTTGCGGGTGACCAGGCCGGGGGGTCTGGACCCGGACGTCAGCACCCTATGGAGGGGAGAGTCCTGCTGAGAGGCCTGTGGTGAGGGGATGACTCCCCGATAGAGAGGACTCACGCTGCAGAAGGTCGTGGACACGACTCTCGCGTGGGTGGGACCCCACGGTGCCGCAGGGGAAGGGTGTGTGTATGTGGAATCCCCCCCCCCACAGCTGAGATGGAAGACAGCTTGGGAGGAACGGACTGAAACCCCTCACTCTCCATTCCCTGCCCCCCCTGTACTGCGAACGGGAGGGAAGAAGGGAGCGAATCTCTGATTAAAGTCATGAGTGCGAAGAGGCGAGGGGTGGGGGGAGGAAGTAGAAGTGATAATATCGGGGGAAGAAAAGCAGCTTGTTGGGAATCACCGGAACCCCACTGCCCATTCCCTGCCCCTCCCCGCGCCATGTTGGGGAGGGAAGAAGGGAGTAAAATCGGGATGAGTTTTAAGTTTGCTAAGAAGGGAGGGGTGGGGGGAAGGTGCTTGAAGACCTGGCCGCTTCTTATCTCGTTCCGGTTCACCGGGTGTAGTAGTTGTAGTAAGTAGTAATAAATCACCTTTTTCTTTCCTTTATTCTGTGCTGTGTCTGTTTTGCCCATTGCACTAATTGGAGAGTGATCCCTCTGTCCTTATCTCAAGTCCTAAGCCTCCTAATATCTATTTTCTCCCCCTTTTCGGCTGAAGGGGGGAGTGAGCGAGCGACTTGGTGGGTATTTGGCCTTTGGTTAGGTCCAAAACCACCACAGTATCTTTGTTACTTGTCACAAACATGCACTGATCCCTCTTTAACCAGTGACCAAATGGGAACAGTAGCACACACAACTCTGACTGTGTACTGCAACAAAACTTCAGGTGTGTGTTGAGTGAAAGTTGCTCCGTGCGAAAGCAGACGTGTCACCGGAGTTGTGTGGAGCTGCCTTTGCTGTGACCTTAAGCTCAGCCCTCATGACTGTTCTTGTGCCATCAGGGGCCTCTGTATGACAAAATCTAGGTTGTACCACCTCTTAGTGGTGCATGTCTATATTCCTCCTTCTAATCCAACAATTCATGTATTGAGTGAGAGGAAAAACAGGCCACCAAATCAATACAGCCACACTTCTCTGTCCTGAGCAATGAACCTGTGGAAGGAAAAGGCTTTGGCTGGGAATGAGCACATCTCTCTAAGTTCTAGACCAGAGCAAGCACAGAAGATGTTGAAGGCCATTATTTCTGCTCTCAAAGGGAAGACACACAGCCCTTCTTCCTGGGCTAGGAAAAGGAAAAGGACACAAGAGGAAGACATGTCTGTAAATTCCTTTCTCTGTTCCTGACGTAGCAGCAGATCAGAGAAAAGGCACCAAGGAAATGACCATCAAGAAACATGCCATTGAGCTTTACTTTCACCAACAATAGCAAGGTGGGCAGGGCTTGAACCAGGAGTTGTCTCCCTCCTTCTGTAGTGTTGCTTTCTCCTCTCCAAAATGTTAACACAAGGCTGAACTGCCTCTTCCCTCGGTGCCCTCCCCTTAGCCACAGGGCAAGAGGAAGATATTTCCAGCATGAGTCCACCACTGCCTGAACGCTCTGGCATCTCTCCTGCTTCCTCCCAAGGTTTTCAGAAAAATTCTGTTATGGAAAAATTCTATTATGGAAATGTGTCTCATGAAATTTCCTGTCAATTTGATTCAATTGTGTCTAAACAGATTGGAAGACTTCAGATTTAGAGCAGGACGTACTCCTCCAGCCTTACTTAAGCCATGGCTAATATTATTAACCTTGTTTATGGAGTACCTAGTGCTTTTTCATAAAATTATAACTCAATAAAATCATTAGATAAATTGAGGGACCACCAAGAGGTAGAGGAGGTTACTCGCACAAAGCTCCAGGTTCCTCACCTCACCACTTTGATGTGATGGGTTGGAGTTCAGGTCAATGGCAGCTTTGCCTGCAGAGTACACGTGGGAGAAGGTTGCTGTCCTGGTCACGTTTTCCTGCAGTAAGTGTGAAATGCCACATGCCCTCCTGTCCCATTTTCCCACTGTCTGCCCTGCATCACCACAGATGTTCATGTGACCATGTAATAAAACGGGATGATTGAATAGATATGACTAGAAAGCAAAAAAAAAAGCCATCAACAACTTTTAAATGAGTAGCTTTCAACAGGGTGAATTCCCTGATCCATCTCAGCACGCAGCAACATGTCTAGTAGTCCTGGAACAAGAAAGGCAGAAGCAAAGTTTAGTCACAAACGAGGCAAAAGCAAGGCAATCCCCTTTGGCAGAAGCCCTTGATTTTGTCAGATTGAAATAACACCAGTGTCACACCCAAAAATGGTGCAGTAGAACATAAGATAAACAATGGCTGGTCTACTTTGTAAAGGAACAAAGTAAACAAAACCAAAGACTTGTATGTAACTGCTTCTATAGGATAGACTAAACAAAGGGGCAAGCCTTCAAGAATCCAACGTGTTCTACAGAAAATCTGGAAAAGATGGAGATTCCCAAATGAATTCAAACTATCTCCCCTTGTTTTGGATTTTTTTTTTCTTGTACTGATTCCTCCTCTAGTCTTTTGAACTTGGTTTTCTCAATGTTCAGCTTTAACACCTCACAAAGTGGTAAGGGATTTGAGACTTAACTCAAACATCTGGTTTTGGCATAGCTAGTGACATTTTTAGGCTACAAATCAACTTCACATGTTCTTATTTTGTTGCTTGAAGCAACTGTTCAGCATCCACATGCACTCCTGGGTCTCTCTGTGCCGACAATTAAGACAGTTTGACCATTCCAAGAGCTGCCACAATAGGAAGCAAAGAAAGCAGTAAAAACAGTTCATAGCTTCATCCTATAAGGAAACTATTATTCTTGAAAATACTCCTCTTTGAAAGCTTAAAGGATCAAGCTTAACCACATTTTGTGACTCTTTGCTGTGGCAGAATAATTATGTAATACGCTATCATGTGAAAACAGGAACCAGAAGGGACTCTGACAGACACCTCCTGGCAAATCAATTACAGCATCACTGACATCAACTGTCCATATCGTCCCTTTGATGGAGGTCATCCCACCCACCACAGCCACAATGTGTGCTTCTACCTCCTCCAGGTCCTTTCACAGGCTGGGGTTTCAATACTTGTCTGTACTTGTGCTGTACACATGTCTAAGTGTTGCCAAAAGCTTATTCATTCAGAGTGCCTTGTTTCTGCAAGGCACCAAGGTTTTAAGTTTCCCTGGCAAAATCAGAACAGACATTGATATGTGTAAGGCAGACAGGCACGTTTGGAAACTGATAAATACTGCCTACAGTATCAAAGAACTGATTTGAACACAGATACTCTTTGCCGATGAAATGGCAGGTTCTATGCACAATGGGCTTTGTGGGCCTTTCCCTTTCCCACCGTGCAGAGTGCTGCCTCACAGCCTGAGCGACCACAGAAGGCAGAAGGCAAAGAGTGGTTCTCCCTCCCTTAAGCTGTAGCTGGCAGCCCTCCCTTCTCCTCCTAATTGACAAAGAGAAAGATGCTCTTGTACAAGTAGGCCCATCTGACACATCTTAGGTATCTCTGTAAAGCAGCAGTGCCTATTTCTCTCCCTACGAGCACCTGGCTGTCTCTCTCAGTGGGAAGGGGGAATCCAAGCAATTAGGTCAGATCTAGAGATCTACCTGCTGTTCATCGGCCAGATGAACTGTACCTAGACACCTGCAGTGTCTCGTGGAGGATGTGGAAGAGTATTTCCTAGTTGAAAAATGCTACTGGGGGCAGAAACACTGTTCTGTTGCTGCTGCTCCTTCTTGATGTGAGTCACCAGTAGACATCTGTATGTTGGCAGATGTCTCTTCACTCACCACCCAACTGCAAATTTAGAAGTTTAAAAGAGAGAGTGGAAAAAAGGATGAAAGAGGAGTAAAGAGAAACACTAAAATGAAAATACCAAAGAAGACGCAATAGTTTGTGAAGACATTTTGTTCTCTCTGTCCAGGGAAGTTGGGGGGGTCAGCACTAGTACTTTTTTTGTAACAAAAGCAACCCTGGTACCATTAATAGAAGAACATTTTGAGGCCAAATATTGAACCCAAAAGTCAGGAACCCAAAAGACAGAACCCAAAATAACAGAAACAAGATGGAATTGCACCTGGGACTGGAAAACATGTATTC
The DNA here is from genome assembly GCA_013400835.1 of Zapornia atra. Taxonomy (NCBI): domain Eukaryota; kingdom Metazoa; phylum Chordata; class Aves; order Gruiformes; family Rallidae; genus Zapornia; species Zapornia atra. The sequence goes on along the minus strand of VZTU01016695.1, from coordinate 23,440 downwards.
GAGCAGGAGCAGAATGAGAGCTCAGGAGAACTGAAGATAAAGGGAAGTGCTGGGGATAGCACTGTGTGCTGGTAGCACAGGGAAGTGGCAGCACACCGCTGAGTGTGTCCCCACTAAGTTTGCACCGGGAAAGCTCACAAACAGGATTTTGCATGGGAAGTGATGGAAGCCTGTGAGTACATGGTGGCTAGAGGTCAAAGTTGTCTTATCAGATCAAGAGCAAAAGTCAGTCCGTCTTACTTCCGTACCTAAATTGTACTTCAATTTTTGGTGCCTAGGAGGCAGCACTTCAAAAGTGCCCCATACAGATACAAAAATATATACATGCTTTTCAAAGACTCATGAAATGGGCTTATTTGCCAAGGTTGTATGCTTAAGTTGGCTGGACTGGAAACCTTCTATAAATAACCCTAGAGAGTTATTTTTACAAAATAAAATCTAGGATACTCAGATGTTACTCATCATGGGGGCGGGTGGGGAAGACATTCCTGAACATGACAGCTGGCCAATTTCTGGTGCAACAGTCCTTAAAACAGTAAGAGGTGATAACAGTTTGAATGTGGTTTTGATTAATAGAAAGATTGGTCATATGATATAAACCTGAGTAACTTAACTATGTCTGAAAGCAGGCGGGGGGGGGGCAAACAAGAGAAGACCTGTAACTAAAACTGTCAGTTCCCAAAAGGCAAATTTTCACAACCTACGGCTGTGTCTAAATTTATGTGCTAGCTCTCGCCGCAGCTCACCACAGGTCTTATGACTGTCTGGGCTGGAGGATGACTCAAACGTGACAGCACACCCACCCACCTCTCCACACAGGCTTCCCCTCTGCGGTGCCTGCCCGAGATGAACTTTGGAAGAACATTACCCCCGCCCCCCATGCAGAAACCAGAAAGCAATCCTGCATCGCCTTGTCCTGACACAGCCTGAGGGGAGCGAGTAATTAGAAAAGGGCTACGGAGCTGAGGAGCTCGGCTAATCTGATGTAGGGGAAACCCGGCATTTAAGTCAAAAGGTGAAAATGCAGCTCAATTTTGTATCCTGAAGATGGACAAAAGTCTTACAGAATCTGCATGAATGATCATCACATGAAGGATGCTAGAAATTACCAATAAACTTAAAAGTTACTAGAAAGTCGTTGTTTCTTTTTTCCCCAAGTCACGCTAATTTATATTTTCTGTGGGAAATTAAAACAAAGACCAAAAGGTTATTTATTTGTATAAGCAAAAGGGAAAAGAAGCAATTGAGCTGTTACACTGAAAAGACAGGCCAGAGGTTAAAAATAATGTGTACAGACATTATATATATATTATTGTATATTGTGTGTTTAATCTTCTCCCTAGTGAGTGCCAATAACGTGAGTTTTCCTGAGTAGCATCATAGTTTTATGAAGTTCTTTAAATTATTTATTTAGTAGCCTGGGACAATACTTTAAAGGAGTAAGTTTTATTCATGGATTGATATGAAAGTAGTAGTAGGTGTATAGATTGTTGCAGAGGTCCCTCTTGCAACCTACAAAACAACATCTGCATGTTTGAATGTGAAATGGGGGATCGGCATTTTGTACTCACTTCACATAAAAATCTGATACCAAAAAAATATCTTGAAATATTTTACTGTATTCTGTGCAAGAGGAAAACAAGTAGGACCAACTTTTCAGAAACTATGAAGGTGCAGGAATAAAAGTCCTAAACCAATGTAATTACAATATTTGAAAATGCACATCAATAAAGTTTTTCAACAGAAATGAGCTGAGCACCTCTCAGAGCTTACATTGTCCTCAGCTTTACAACATTCTTATTCTATTTTTATGTGACACACAAAAGGAGAGAGAACAGAAAAAATCAATTCTGATGTTAATGGGTATAATTCTTAACTCATTAGTGTTACACCTACTTCCTACTGGGATGAATTTGTTCCTCTGAGATTTATTAAGTCAGCTTTTCTAAAATCATGTACATTAGTTCCCTTCTACCCACCTTTCAAAAGTCTCTATTTTTATTAGCATTAAATGTTACTAGCAAGGCTAAAATGAACCATTTTGCCCTTAAAAACAGAGATCATGTTCTTTCTGGAAAGGGCACCAAACTCATGTTACTATCTAACAACTGTCTAACGTGCCTGGTTTTTTGGGATGCATTTCATAAAGGATACTCTGAAAGGTGCAGAGTATGCAGAGTATGCTGCCACAGAGACCATACATAGATAGATGATGTGTTGAATTCATGAAGGTTGAATTCATTATGAGAGTCCCTTAGGGACCCATCTGTCCAGCAGCTGAAGGGAGGAACCAAACAGATCGAGGAGAGAGAAATCATAGACAAGAAGTGGACAGGGCAACAATTATTGTTTGATGTTGTTGAAAATGGTCAAAACATATATTAGAGCTAGAAATACACATACACACACATCTAGGTTTTCAAGAATATAACTGTGATGATTACCTCTGGGGATACCAGGATATGTGAAAATGGCTGAAATGGGAATCTGCATATAGAAAAAAACCACACCAAAATCTGCCATCCAGGCTCAATGCCAGAGTGGGGGCCACACAGCCAGGAAAGTGCTGGAGAAACCCAAAGCCAAGCAGGTCTGTAGGCTTAGCTGTTAGAAAAGATTTGCCCTCTTCAGAGCAGTTCCCTGTATCTCCTCCTGCAACCTGCCGTGTCATTGGATTAACTAAACACATGCAGACAGACACAGACACAGGCACTAAACTCTCAACCATTTCTGTTCATCTGCAGGCTAACTGAAGTTACCCTCAGCGAAGTACACAGTTAAGGACAAATGCAGACAGGGAGGTGGGTCTCCGTGACCACAGCTGGCATTCCAGTAAATGTGCTCAGGTTCTCCTGTATGGGTTAAGCTGTTCTAGGATGGTTGGTAGATCCAGTGGTACAGCACAGCATCGTTAAATGTGGTGATCTGCTCTGCAAAGTCAATTTTAGAATGGAAAAATCACTGTTTTCTTTAAGAATTTCATTTGGCTTTGGATTTTTTGTTTGTTTGTTTTGTTCTGGCTGAACTCTTAAAAAAACCACTGACTTGCAAGAATCATTTTCCCCTGGGTCTCTAAGGAGTCTTGTGGATCTATGCTGCAGTGCACAGAAACCATTTGCTCTGCCCATTGTCCTCTTCCCTCCTTCTCCTAGATCTCCTTTCCACCTTTTTCTCTTTTTGACTGTGAAGAACAGGAGAAGATCCCCATTATCCTGCTTCACGGCTCTGTAAAAAGAATTTAAAAACTCCTAATATTACTTAATCACAGCTTTCAGTGCCCCTGCTGCCATAAAACATTATAACAATGGGCTGGCACTTCATCAATTGTAATTTGCTGATATTACAGTCACAGTAGCGCTCGGCATAATTGCCTTGCTCTACCACTGACTCGTAAGGCTTCTTGACCTCATTCAATACTTCTTTGCACTGGGGTCTGCAGTCAGAAATTCTGCTCTGACAGCTCAGCTTTTTGAATTTCCAGTTCCTGCCCATCTGAGCGGGATGTGCCCCTCCAAATACTCAGCGCACCACTGCCCTCAAATTGCATTCACTGACACTTAAATCTATTAGGGCACATTTTATTCTTCATTATTCGCAATTTTCCACGTAGCAGCACAACACTTACAAGTTCCAAACAGAGATAATAGCAGCAGTTATTAAGAATGAAGGAGCTATCTCGAAGACAATAAAATAAAATAAATTTAGTTAGGACTTTGAATTCCTTGCAGGTCCAAAACTCCTCCCAGCAAGAACATGACTTCAAACCATACAGATTCTTAGTAAGCTGTTTATTTCAGGATAGAAGGCACCTTGAGAATCAATTTGACTATGTTGTGGGGTTTTTTCTGTAGACGAATTAAAACATAAATTATCAGCCCAAACGACTTCTACTGGAGCCGAAGGACAGCAGCAAAACAAGAAAAAGCAAAGCACAAGCTCTCCCTGACAGAACACACTGTGTGTGACTCATCCTGTAAAAGTCACCATTGTGAGCTGCAAATATGTATTACTTACACGACTGCAGCTTCTCTGAGGTTGGGACACTACAGAGGCAGGAAAAAGCCTCTGCAGAGAGCCCGTCAGACCCAGCAGGCATGCAGGCACCCTTGCTGGACGCTTGTAGGGAATACAGCATAAAACCCATGCCACGTTGCACTTATGTGGTCGTACAGAAAGCCACACGCAATGCTGAGAGACAGGCTTTCCAAGACACTGCAGGGAGCAGATATAATTTGATGGCTTTGGCCAGTTTTTTGTGCCACTGCTTTGTGACACCACAGTATCACTCTAAAAGTTGCCGTCCCGGGCACAGAATCCTTTACAGAAGTGGACCACTCTCAAATTCAGCAAGCACAGGGTGGAAAGAAGATGAAGGAGCCTAGGGGCACACTGCAGGCTTTCACATGGGCCAGCTGACAAGCCCGAGTGCTGGGACAGCAGTGTGGTCCCAATGAGGAATTCGCTGATCATGCAGCGGGGCTGAGGTACACCCTCTGTGTGACTTAGGCATATGCGTTCTAATGAAGTACTTGCAAAAGCCTTTCTTGCAAGCACCCGTGTGAGGGGTATGGCAGGACACTGGCAGGACCAAGTGTCACCAAAGGGGGGGGCGGGGGGCGCACACAGCAAGGCACACAGCAAGGTAGCTCCGAGGTGCTCAGCTCTAAAATCCTTGAAGTGAACAGCTTGTTTTCTAATCCTCTGGCTGACATAGCAAGCATAAGAGCTCTTGCTTGGGCCCTGAGAGCTGCTGGGGACATTAGAGCTTGCCCTTAGAGATGGGGTCCGGGCTGGAATTCACTCCATCCAGAGTGCGCAGCTTCAGGTGCCACATGAAATGCCACGTACTTCAGCCATTGTCTCATGCATGTGGAAGGCTACAGTAGAGTTAAGCTTTGCTTATTCTGCACATTTTGCCAAGATTTTGAAAAACCACTTAATGGACTTGGACAGGCTCAAGGAGCGTTTTTAGATTCAAGTACTACTTGTTTAATGGATTTATTGTATAAACATTGGCACTGAGATTTTTCAAAACTTCTTTGGGATTTGGTCTGCTGATTCCTCTTAATTTTTAATGTAGAGTAACATCTGAAGCTGGCAACGACGACACAATTGTAAAACTCCAATAGTTACATAAGCTCATCTCATATTCTGAGCAAGGACTCCACCCACCAGAACATGGAAGAAATAGGTGGCTGATGTTTCCATCTGGAGGATCATTTCCCTTTGGCTTGACAAACCACAGCACAAATATGTCCATGTCACCCAAATATCTCATTTGAAAAAGCTTTTCAAGCCTCCAGATCTTGAATTTATACAGACAAAATATATGTGTGAATATATATACAAATATAGGCATAAGGGTATGTAGCTGTATTTATTTTGTCTATGTGTGTGTCTGTGTAGGAATGAATAGGCGCACACATTCCTATGTGCACTCTTTTCCCTTGGAGCTGGCTACCTGGCTGCTTGCATCCCTTTGGAAACTCCCAGCATTGCCGTTCTGACTCGGCACAGCATTGCTTGTTGCTCCTTGTCCTCCTGCTGTTGCTTTTTGTATGAGAAACAGCGTGGCCAGCAGGTCTAGGGTAGTGATCGTGCCACTGTACTCAGCACTGGTGAGGCTGCACCTTGAGTGCTGTGACCAGTTTTGGGCCCCTCACCATAAGAAGGACATTGAGGTCCTGGAGTGTGTCCAGAGAAGGGCAACCAGGCTGGTGAAGGGGCTGGAGGGCAAATCCTATGAGGAGTGGGGGTTATTTAGTCTTGAGAAGAGGAGGTTGAGGGGACACCTTTTCACCACCTACCACTACCTGAAAGGAGGTTGTAGAGAGATGGGCGATGGTCTCTTCAGCCAGGTGACAGGAGATAGGAGAAGGGGGAATGGCGCAAAGCTGTGCCAGGGCAGGGTCAGGTTAGATGTTAGGAAGAAATTTGAACATGAAACATGAAAGAGTCATTGGGACCTGCAACAGGCTGCCCAGGGAGCAGGGATGGTTGAGTCACTATCTCTGGATGTCTTTAAAAGATGGGTAGATGAGGTACTGAGAGATAGGGTTTAGTAGAGGACAGGTACAGTTGGACTCAATGATCTCAAAGGTCTTTTCTAACCTGGTCATTCTGTCATTCCTTCATGGCCACTCAGGATGTGACAGTGCTTAGAGAACTTTGGTGAGACACCATTGCACCCGTTCTCAACAGGTTGGTCCTCTGAGGCTTCCAGCCCCTCACCCTATGAGAGCAGTAATATAAGGAGCACAGATACGTAGGGGTGGGAGAGGGATCAGGATGCAGTACAGTGTGTAGGCAGTGCAAGCGCTTATGGCCTGCAGGTGAAACTAGAGCTGGGGTGAGGTGTTGGGGTGCAGCGGTGTCTGGATGTGCAGAGGTCCCCATTTCATTCTTTCTGCAGCAGGACAGTAGCATCACATTTCCCAGGCATAAGGAAGAGAAGGTGGAAAAAGGATGAAATCTGGGAGAAACCCATCTCTCCCATTTAACCACAACACACTGAAAATGTCTTACACGTTCAGACTAGGAGAAAACTAGTCATTAACTTTGCGAGGCAGCTGGTTTCCTAATAAGGGCTCCTACGCATTCTGGCTTTAATATTATTGTTCTTGTCAACTGTGGGAATGCAATGTATATTAATGGTGGTTTATTCCAAATTGGTCATTGTCGGAGTTAATAATTAGGTAGTCAGGCACTAATTATCTCTATTTTGTCTCAAATCATTAACTAAGAAATCTGGAGAAGTAATTTCAGAGGCAGGCATCAGAGCTGCACACAGTAGGAGGGGCTCCCTTATGGGCACAAGAGATGCTTCACTCTGCAGAGCGGTACCAGCCTATGCCTGGGAGCAGAGATTGGGTGATACTGCTCCCAGCAGCAGCTGCAGAGTGGCAGCACCTCGAAGAAATACATACATGTGTGGTCCCCGTCTATACTTTGCACTCCTGGTAGACTCATATAACAGTTTGGTTGGAAAAGACATTTAAGATCATCAAGTCCAACCATTAACTTGGCACTGCCGTGTCCAACCACTAAACTGAGTCCCTGAGCACCACGTCTACACATGACTCAACTACTTCCCTGGGCAGCCTGTTCCAGCGCTTGAAAATCCTTTCAGTGAAGATTCTTTTCCTAATATCCAATCTAGACCTCCCCTTGTGCAACTTGAGACCATTTCCTCTTGTCCTATCACTTGTTACTTGGGAGAAGAGACCAACACCCACCTGGCTACAGCCTCCTGTCAGGTAGTTGTAGAGAGTGATGAGGTCTCCTCTCAGCTGGTCCTTATAAGACTTGTGCTCTAGACCCTTCCCCAGCTTCATTGCTCTTCTTTGGACATAATCTAGCACTTCAATGGCCTTCTTACATTGAGGAGTCCAAAATGGAACACATTACTCAACATGTGGCATCACCGGTGACAAGAAAAGGGGGATGATCACACGATTTCTGATGCAAGTCTTCTTGGCCACCTGTGCACACTGCTAGGTCAACAACCAACATCCCCAGGTCCTCTTCTGCCAGGCAGCTTTCCAGCCACTTTTCCCCAAGCCTGTAGCGTTGCATGGGGTTGTGTTGACCCAGGTTGTAAGAACCAGCCTTTCCAGATTCCTCTGTAGAGACTTTCTACCCTCAAGCAGACCAACACTCTCACACAACTTGGTGTAGCCTTCAAATTTACTGAGGGTGCACTTGCTTCCCTTGTCCAGAGCATTAATAAATATATCAAAGAGAACTGGCTCCAATACTGAGCCCTGGGGAACACCACTTGTGACAGGTCACCAACTGGATTTAAATCCATTTACCATAACTCTTTGGGCTTGGCCATCTAGCCAGTCTTTTAACCAGCAAAGTGTACACCCATCCAAGTCATGAGGAAGGAAGGGTCCCCAAAGGCATTACCTGGCACCTGGACAACAGAGCACCTCCAGTGAGACCACCACAGACTGCCGCTGCTGCTCCTGTCCCACACAGCATCCAGCTGGATGGGCACCAGCAGGAGGGTGCATGCAGAGGTGGTACAACAGATTTGCTCAGAGGACATGAAGTCTCAGTATTTACTCTGAAACAAGCCTCCCATGGAAACAATTCCAGTAAAAGTACTCAGGACAAGGACAGGTCCAGTGCAAAGGGAATGAGAACCCTTGGGAACACAGGTGATGCTGCTGAACTTCTGCTGGGGCAGGAGACACCCATAGAACCCCGCCAAAGGTCTGTGCTTTCAGGGCATGGTTGAGCCTGCACCACTGCTCCCCACCAGCTGGCAGCAGCTACTTCTCCTCAGGTGTGTGCAAGGTACCCCAACTACAATCATCCTCCCCTATTTTCCCTATGTACTGTGGAGATAACACCAGAAACACTACATGGGAAGCCGTCAACAGCAGTTCAGGGCATACGTTTTGCTGGATTCTAAAGTGAACCAAGTGTATTCTCACGGTGCCTTAGGGGATGGCAACAAGAAATTCCCTTTTCAGCTTTTCCAGTATAATTTTTCCTTCTCATTTAAGAATTTTAAATGTTGTCCTGTCCTTGTGGGCACAAGAAACCCCACGAGACATCAAGACCAGCACCCATCACCACCTGTGGTGAACTTACCTCAACATAGAGGATAGGGAAAATGCCAATCTTGTCACCCAGCATTCCTTCTGCCCAGTTGTCATCTACCCTCCTGATGACTGTCAAAATTTCATCCTAAAATCAGAGATACACAAAAGACATAATCAGATTTTTTTTCAGTAGAAAGATGCCAGTTTTTAGTTACTCATGTGACAGCTAAGGGAGAGAGTAAGTCAGGTAAAACTGTCCCCCAAATCCTGGACCAGCAGCATCCCTGGCCCAGCACTCCATGCCAGGCATCCCATCCAAAATGCACTGAAGCACCCTGCAGACTGGTGCAGCTCATGTCAGCTGCGAGCAGCTCCTAAGGCCTGCACACAGTGGATGGGGACAGGTAACTCCTGGCTTCACTGCAGTAACAGGGATAATGTTTGACGCCTCTAACCCTAGGGAGAAAACTCTATAACACGAAACTGCCCCTGTGCACCTGAGAGCCTGTCAGGGAAGAAGCAGGCCTGCTAGCAGCCTAACTCTCTTCTCCCAAGATTTAGGCCCTGACAATATTGTGTATGTTCCCATGAGACAGGAAAAGTTACTCATGCAGAGAGGATCTTAATAATCACATTCTCAAAACACAGAGGCCTTGTTGATAGGGGTACAGGCTACCCTAAACCAAGAAGCAGTTATGGGAAGGTATTTGGGTGTAATGGAACAGGTTAGGAACCAACCATAACAAGAGGTTCAAAACAGCAGGTGTGCAGATACTTGTAGGCATTAAAGGTAAACTAACAATATTTAGCTATAAGATAGGTTTATCACAACTCATTATAATTACTAACCAATCAATACAGTGTGAACAGTGTGTGTAGCCAATTAGCAGTTTTTTAGCTTGCCACGTTTGCAGTAATAAAGGCATATCATCTGTGTGATTTCACCTAATAAGAGGGCTTCACCTAAAATTCATATCGAATTGCGTGTTGCTCTCTGCCGGTCGCCACAAGAGCCCATTGTGCTGTTTGGCTGCTCCAGAAGAGAATTCAAAGGGAAGCATGAGTAGAGTACAGGTAGTCTTGGAAACACTTCCAGCAAGAAGCATAACGTATAGAGCATGTTGTGCTCTGCAACCAGCCTACACTGCTGATGCACTAAATGTCAGTTTTCCTTTAAAAAAAAAATATTAGGAAGTGCAAGTGCAAGCAGGTAAAAAGGCACAGATAACAGAATAAAATTGCATTCAACTGTTCAAACAGCTGCAGTTTAAGTACAAGTTTTCTAAAACCAAGGGCATTTTAATATTATAGTTGATCTAAGGAACCTTACAAAAATGGCCCTTCAAGAGGAGGGTCACAAAGATGGTCAAAGGGTCGGAGCATCTCTCCTGTGAAGACAGGTTGAGAGAGTTGGGATGGTTCAGAGAGAAGAGAAGGCTCCAGGGAGACCTTATAGTGGCCTTCCAGTACCTGAAGGGACCTACAGGAAAGCTGGGAAGGGGCTGTTTACCAGAGCACAGAGTAGTGGGATGAGGGTTAATGACTTTAAACTAAAACAGAGTAGGTTTAGAGTAGACATCAGGATGAAATTCTTCCCTGTGAGGGTGGTGAGGCCCTGGCACAGGCTGCCCAGAGAAGCTGTGGCTGCCCCCTCCCTGGCAGTGTTCAAGGCCAGGTTAGATGGGGCTTTGGGCAACCTAGGCTAGTGGAGGGTGTCCCTGCCCATGTCAGGGGGTTGGAACTAGATGGGCTTTGAGGTCCCTTTCAACCCAAATTGTTCTATGATTCTGCGATTCTATGAAAAACTCAACTGAAGATTACAAAACAGGAGATCAAGTGAAGTACAAATAAGAATCATGCTGCTCAAAGTTTCTTTGATAGAGTTAATACCTGTAACATCAGAAAAGCTCAGGTGATTAAAAAACCCTGAGTTTTCCCAGTTTGAGCTGCTCAACTTGTCAATGGACTTCTGCTACCATCTCTATCTGTTGGGGTTGCCATACTAAACCTGGCCTTGAGCCAGTTCCACTTACTACAAAGCCTACACTGCTCACATCTGCTACAGCCAGAGGAAAGGAGTGTGCTGAGAGAAGCTGTGAAGTGAAGTTTTCAGAGATGCTGTTCATTCTCTCATGGCATCTAATCTTCCTTGATTCCTGTGCAGCAATGTATAAAAAAGAAGAAAACATCTTCCTCCAGAAAAGCGAGACAGAGTTCCCTGCCATTCTCACTTAATTTTCACAGCTGACTGTGGGAAAATGAGAGCTACATATGGTGTATCACCCTCCATGTAACAAGCTATCCACATTAACTGGCCAGGGGAGGGGAGCTGGTTTTTTGCAGTGAAAAAACCCACACAAATTCCTGATCCAGGATGTCCAGACCGTGGATTTACGTTGATAGGAAATGACCTGAACAGTGATGTGATGTCCTTTGCAGTTTTTGAACATGTGCAATTTGAACACATGCCCTCTGAAATAGTTTAAATGTTTTCTTTGAATTATTCATCTGAATGATCCATTAGGGGAAAGCTCAGAGAAAGAGCCACAGACTGAGTCCTTCAGCTATTTATTACAGCTGGAAGGATGCAAAAAGAATTTGTGCATTTAATTTCCTGAAGAAACAGATAGCACTCCCTTCCAAAGCCCTGTCTGCACGGACCATTTTTGATCTGTGTAAAAGAGCTGACAGTAATATGTTGCTGCAAAGTTTCCACATGCTCTTACAAAACACCGATTATCATAAATTTAGAATCTAGGTAAAGGGGGGAAATGAGGAAAATAGAAGACTGCTTCGCTTCAAGGACCTGCTATGAGTATTCCTGCTCTCTATATTTGTTCTGCTGTTTTCTTAAAAGACTTTTTTAAACCCAGAAGTGTAATGGGTCTACGATTTCACTATATGATATATATACATATGCAACCTTATGCATGTATGTGCATGTATGAATGTGTGTATATATATATATGCATATGCATGCACATACATGCATAAAATAAGAAATTAAGAAAAATCTTTTAAACTGTAAAACCCCAGAAGCACTTGACTAGATGCTGTGCAATCCCATCCATGGAGCGGGGTGGAGGCAAGAAAAGTTCATCCTGCCTTGATCCTGCTCGAGGATGGGGCCAGGAATGGGTGACCTTTGAAGATCCTTTGCAGCTTCACCTTCTAGGGACCTATGAAATCCAGGAGCATTTCCATACACTGATTTTAGTTCGGCTCTGCCAAGTCTGGCTGCCGAATGTGGTCATGTATGAGAAATCAGAAAGCTGCACATCCCGAGATATGCTGACATTGAAAACGTGTATCACTGTGGGAGAGCAAAGTGCAAATCCCTGAGAATGCTTTCCATTACGGAATTCGTTTTCAGAAGGGTGTTGAAAATCTCCAGGAATTACAGCAAATCCTGAAACATCTTTTGAAATTCTTTATTAATATAAAGTTTCTTTGAATTCACAGCCCACGACATCCACTGGGCTGGTGAAAGCTTCACCATGGACTATTTTAGTGCCTCAAATTAGTTGGATGGCCGTGCTACTTATAAATTCCTAGAAAGGTTCCCAAAAGGATCATGAATAGTAAAAGAGCCACAGATCTTTTGGCACGCCACTTCAACTTTCTGAACCTCCCTATTTCACATGCACTAAATTAATTTCCAGGCAGCGTAAAGGAATCTGGGGCTCGAATCACATTTCAACAGACAACGGTATCCACTGTAGTTTGACAAAGATACCTCACGCTCTTTTTATGCCTGTTGTTAAAGTCTCTAATTATTTGCTCTCTACAACTTACTCAAGTCTCTCTCCGTCCATCAGGATGGCACAGCCTTGTGAAGGGCATGTGGGACCTGCTGCTACAGTTTACAACCGTTATCAGAAAGGAAGTCAAAGATAAATCACTTGAAAAGCAGTCTGACTGATGCAGAAATGAACCCTTTTGCTGAGAAAACAGCACAAAATTGCGTCCAATAACAGTCATGATTCACAGCCCGAGTTTTACTCTAGTCATTAATGGCCATTAACGAAACAACAGAAAGCAGATGCGCCTGCTATTCTGCAGAGATAACAGCTCCATGCAGAGCACTGGGGAGATGTGAGCGATGGCAGGATGGCACTGTGTGGTGATTGGTGTGCCCGCCACCCACGCCTGCCAGCTGGTGTGAGGATCCCAGTCGCTGGCTTCCCCCAGGACAGCAACCACAAACGCTGCTGGAACTGAGTGCTAAGGGGCTGGGACACCACTCCACAGCCAGGAACCAGTCTTGGATGTGCCGGCTCCAAGATTGGCAGAGAATTTGTTAAATGCTGCTGTGGACTGGGAACAAAAGTGTTGGAAAATGAAGGGGGAAAAAAAAAAAATTCAATGTGATTAAACTCTGATCAGCAACAAAGTATGGGAAGCAGTTGATGCTACCTTGACAAGTTTTAGACTCATCTGTCACTGGGATTCAGCCTTTGAAAGGCCATGTGAGCTCAAGCATGCAAAAGATGCTCACACACACACACACACAAAAACAGTATGGGCTGAATTTGGACTTATTGAAGGCTGGAGTAACTACACAAATAGACAACAATGCTGTTACTGCAGATTTGCAGCACTGTAGCTGGGAGCAGAGTCCTCTTGTGCAAAGCTTGTCCCAGAGAGTGTGTAGCCCAAGGGAGGATGGGTTATTTCTTAAAACAGAGACAGCAAGAGCCCAGGCTAAACTGGCGTATCGCATAAGGAAACACTGAAAGCCGAGTTAAATGCGTGTATCTCAAGGGTGTGCAGTGAGACTCTGCAGGCCTCATTCTGACCTGACTGCAACCACACTAGTGAACATCAGAGGTAACACTTTTGAAGCTGCTGGAATTAATGTGCTGGAAAGCTGACACAAGGCTGCAAGTCATAATTATGGAGAGCAAAACAACTGCTACCTGCCTGACTTGGCTGAACACTGCCAAATGCTGAGGAAAAACATGTTAAGTCGCAGATCCAGGATGTTTTCTCTTCTTGTTGCCACTACAGAGGAGGGAACAGTGGTGGGTTCTAATACTTCTACACACTTTGGGACGAGGAGCTAGGGGAAGCAGTCTACCTGGTGTAAGAGGATGACAGGTTGAAGCTTTGTTGCACTGGATACTCTAGACAGAGGTTTCTTTGTCCCTCACAGTTTTATACTTCCACATACAAAATTATTCTATTAGATTTATGACTCTATGATTTATCTTTGGCCTTTTGTCTGGAGAGTGTTGCGCCTACAGGAGATGCAAAAGAGTAAGTGGCAGAAGCCCTCTGCAGCACTGCTCATGGAGATCAGTGTAAAGCAGACTTCATTTCCTTGCAATCCACCTCTGGAACAACAGGACATATTAATTTTGAAGAAAAAAACCCCACAACCTAGTAAGAGGAAACCCCAAATATCCTTCCTTTGTTTTCTTTTACTGCACTGACAGATATTCTGACTGCATGGTAACAAAGGGAATGGGAAAAAGCAAACTCCACCAAAAAAGCAACAAAACAGTGATACAGAAGATTCCTATGTTTGATTTCTCTTCCTGAGCTTCCTTTTCAGAGCAAAAGTCTTCTTTATTAAAAGTTTAGAAGTAAAATCCAATTACAAGTGTCTGGTAGCATTAAATGAGTCACAGGACGCATTAAATGAGTTGCAGGACACAAACAGGTTATACTAGTTTGTATAAATGGTTTGTTGATGGAATCCCTCTGCCTGAGGAGAGACCAAATAGCATAAATGAAATTGAGATCAGGTCCAGCATCTCCAGATGCAAACTGAGACATTCAAATGATGAATATCGCCCCGAGTGACAAATCACATCTACGGCAACGCAGTGCTCATGACTCTGTGCAGAGGAACTGACTGCATCAGCAGATGATCTAAAATCTGGGCTAAACAGGAACCTTTATCAGTGCAGGTGACAGCTAAAATTAGCATTGAGAAAACTGATGAAAACACGATGGTAAAGTCCCGAGATGAAAAATAGATTATTCACTGTCAGGGTGAACAATAGGCAAGACATAAAAACAGTTACAAGGTGACAGAGCGTGTAGTGGAAGGAACTAAAGAAAAAACCAGCAGAAGAGAAATCAACCCCCCCTGGGGAAAAGACAGTCATCATGGATAAAAGGATGCAGGCAGTAGCATGAGGGGCAAAGAAAAGGAAAACCGAGGGATTGAGAGTAGAGCTATACAGCAGAAACAAATGCTCTGTGTGAGAATGACATTGGACAGCAAAGGAAAGGGAGTTATTGCAAAGGAGGTACACTAATACGTGGCACCAAATACATGAGACACAGAAGTGTTGAGGGGAGGACCTGCTCTAAGAAAACAGACCCCCAACTGGCTGCCATACCTATTAGGTTTCTTAGACTGACCAAGCAATGAGTACCTCAAGCGAGCAAGGAAGATTGCTTCCCAGAGAAGTCATCTTTGTACCTCTGGGCAAGCAGCAGGGAAAACAGCGTACCAACAAATATATTCTTTACTGACAGGACCTCAGAGGTAACTTCTGGCTAACTTTCTGTCAGCACACAGCTGCTGCTTCTTGCTAAGCAGCCCACTTTCTCGCAGAGATTCACAGCTCCAGGGAGGCTGGATAGTCACAGGGCTTGCAGTGTTTGCAATCAAACACTTCGCTTGCTATGGAGCAAAAAGTGCTCACAAATCTTTTGTTAAATAAATATGAGAAAGTACACACTCTAGGAAATTGCGTTCTGCCCAGCAACGTTGCACGAGTGAAAAAGATGTTACGTTCAGTGAGAAAATTATATGCTGCAAATAATTCATTCAGCTATAATAAGTAGCCTCAAAAGAGGAGGTCAGTAAAATCCTAGCGAAGGATATTTTTATCATCTATTTCATATTCATTTCCAGCATAACTGTTATTACTTTATGTGATACTATAACAACCGCAGACAGCTGAAATAAAACAGAAAATGACAATGAACAGGTTCTCCATGGCGTTCAGAGCCATAAATTAACATTAGGGGATATGCTTTATTTTACTGTGGATTTCTTGATATCCGTGAAGCCCATCTAAGGTCAACAAAAATTGCTAGGGAGGGGGAGACAGAAAGCAGGTGGGGAGGAGGGGGAGAAAGGGAAAACGTGACAGTTTAAATCCAAAGAAAATTACAGTATCTCAGTGTTCTCTCATTCCAAATGGAATTTATTAAACATTTTGGTTTTAAGAAAACAAAGGCTTTTTTCTTCTTTTTTAATGTCTGCTTTTTAATGCCTTTATGTTCCTAAAATAGGAAATACTGTGATATATGATGATAGCATATTCCAAATGCTATTTGGTGTATGGTATGAAGCAATATGCATTTTGAAGCTGAATGGCATTTTAAAACATCAGAACATCTGATTCAATAAGGAAGATTAAAAGACACATTTCCATTAGATTTTTTTCTGAAATGGAGTTGGTCTTGCAGAACATTTCAATGCAGATGAAATGTATGCTTTTTAGACAGAAAAAGGCTCTTGAGAAAGCCAGTTCTACTTGTTAAGTTTCACCAGCCTTACTGTGCATGGCAAGACTTGCCTCACTTTAGACACAATGTCTCCTTTAGACACAACGGGAGCAGTTTCCCACTGATGCCAAAATGGGTCTTGCCCCAAGGGGGAGGCTTTACACCCACGACCAGCGTGGGACATTGGAGGGCCATCAAGCAGACTCTACCTCTGTGGGGAGGAGGATTTACAAGTTGGGAGAAGTCAATGTCCTTTAGCATATTACATGAAGAGACATCCCACTTAATAAAGGACATTTGGCCCCATTAGCCTGCATCCACCAGGCTGCCTGAGCTCAAGGACTTTCATTTTCTTATGCAAGAAACCAGTTGAAAGAAACAAATGGAGTGCAGGGGGTCTGCCCAGGGAGGACAGGCAGATGTCCCACTGGTCCCAGTACCCTTGTGCTCCAGGCTCAGCTGCCAGCATCCAACATGCCCCATCAGTCCCAACGATAGAAGCCTTCCAAACTTTCATTTTTTTTAAAGAAAAAAAGGAAAATACTATTTCTCTACCTTGGTGAAGGTCAGGCAATCCTTGTCTTGATCTTTATCCTTTATTTCAAAGTCGTAAAGTGCTTTGCCCTGAGGTGGAGCTTGCGGGAGGGGCTTGATACACTGGATGTAGCTGGCAGGGAAGAAGCCATGGTTCCCATTGAGCTCCCCATGGTACCAGTTCTCGTCCACCTTCCGTCGCAGTATGATGATGTCCCCCTTGTTGAACTTGAGGTCACCAGGCTCTTTTCCCTCATACGTGTAGAGAGCTTTGCCATAGGGAAGCTGAGAAACACTCTGGGGAAACAAAATCCACAACATCTTTAAACAAACTCGAGCCAGCACAGATTTCCTTCTGAAAGTCACTTTCAGCTAGAAGCAAGCCAATTGTCCATGACCAAATTACCCCAATGACTGTAGCTGACTCCTACGGAACGCTATACCCTGGGTCTCACAGGAAAACTAGGATGCCTATAATAGTAAGACTGAGAAGGCAAAGGTATTACATCAGAGCAGGCACTGCAGTTCTCCTGAAGCTCATCTGGAACCTGCAGTACCTCTTACACCACCAAGCAGCATCTGTCAATTTGCAAAATATCCGATGCAAGCAAGACTATGTGTTTAACCAAGTAAAACTTGACATGTCTAAAGGTAAAGTATCAAGACGTTGACCTTCAGGGCTGCTTTGGTTTCTGAGGCTCAGAAGATAAACAAAACAAAACAAGCCTGAAGATTCACGTGGTTCTAAGAGCTGACAAGTTGAAAATTTTTCATTGCATTTGTTTGAGAAAGTCCAAATATTTTTGAGTCTGAAGCTTTTAGTTTAGCTTTTGATTCTATAACCAAATACTCTTTACTTCTTTCAAAATCCCCAAATCTCAGGCTGCTCGCTGAGGGCTACTGTAAACAGTTCTAATATTCTTTGTTGCTTCTGAATTAGAGTCCCTGTGGAAAAGTGGAATAGGCAGCATGCTGCAAATCTTTCCTTTAGAACTAAAGAGAGCTCTGAGGCTTCACGCTAATTAAAAGAAAGAAACAAACTCTAAAACAAACCCAAACCATAGCACAAGAGCAAAAAAGCCTAAAAAGTTAATAGTCTGGCATGATAGAAAAGAGAAACCTATTTGATAAAAACTACTTAGCTGTGAAGATTTCTTCCCAGAGTTCCACTTTGACCTGGTGCAAGATTGCCTCACCCAGGCTGCGACTGCGTGGACAAATTTTTTGGTGGAAGTATCAGTTAATGCAGCACTTGCCCTCCATGGCTCCCCTTCTCCTGAATCCCAAAGAGCTGGGGGTAACTGTGCTGGGCACAGCTGCTGGCTGCTTTGGGCCTGTAACAGCTCTTTCAGAATCACAGAATGACTAGGTTGGAAAAGACCTTTGAGATCATCGAGTCCAACTGTACCTGTCCTCTACTAAACCATATCCTAAGTCCCTCATCTACCTGTCTTTTAAACACATTCAGGGATGGTGACTCAACCACCTCCCTGGGCAGCCTGTTCCAGGTCCTGAAGACTCTTTCAGAACTTTTCCCTAACATCTAATCTGACCCTGCCCTGACACAGCTTTGTGCCATTTCCCCTTGTCCTATTACCTGCCACTTGGCTCAGAGACCATCGCCCACCTCTCTACAACCTCCTTTCCGGCAATTGTAGGCAGTGATGAGGTCTCCCCTCAGCCTCCTGTTCTCCGGACTAAACAGCACCAGCTCCCTCAGCCACTCCTTGTAAGGTTTGCTCTCCAACCCCTTCACCAGCCTGGTTGCCCTTCTCTGGACACACTCCAGGACCAAAATGTCTTTCTTGTAGTGAGGGGCCCAGAACTGGACACAGCACTTGAGGTGCAGCCTCACCAATGCCGAGTACAGCAACACAATCCCCTCCCTAGACCTACTGCCCACGCTATTTCTGATACAAGCCAGGATGCCATTGGCCTTCTTGGCCACCTGGGTACACTGCTGGCTCATATTCAGTCAGCAGCCACCCAGCACACCAGGGTCCTTCTCTGCCTGGCAGCTGTCTAGCCAGTCTCCCCCAAGCCTTTAACCCATACTGGGGACAAAAGGTGTATCGCTGTATTATCCTATGACATTTTGTATTTTATTTAGCATGAGCTAAGACTCAGCTTGCAAGCCTCAGCCCAGATGCATAGCAGAACGTACCACAGGGGTTGTTAAAGGGATCTTGTAATGTCAACCTTGCACAAGATCTTTTTTTCCAGACCTGTATTTATAAAAATTATCCGTTTTCTGTTGCATATATGTGCCAGCCTGTTCCCTGCTCTGGACGCGGGCTTGCAACGTCCTATAGGGCCAATATGTAAAAGTATGTTTAATAAAATACCCTGGTATGCCCCTAGGGTGTTTCTTATGCCTGTACTTTAGGGTGACGTTCCTGTGTGAAAGGACCGCACTCTCATGGCTTGCTGCAGGGAGAAGGTGGAGCGGCCTGACAGAAACCCTCCATTTCCTCACCCCAGCCGGAAAATGAGATGCTGGGACGACTTTTTAGAGTATTTGTTAAAGCAACAAGCAGAGGCATTTTTCAGTCCCGATGGGTGCGTTAAATGGACCTGCTCTGGCAGGGCAGCTTTTATGCTCTTACACCTGCATCTTTCATGAGGAGGAGGAGGAGGAGGAGAAGCACCAGCTCGCTGCCTGCGCTGTCTGCCAGCGCAGCCTCCTCTGGCTGCTTCTGGGTGCCAGATGGTGGCTGCGGCAGGCAGATACCACGCTGTTCAAAAAGTAAGTTTCTTGAGTGCACCTTCACACACAGGCGTTAACTTACTCATTTTATTAGGAAGGGCTTAAGTAGCTGTGCAGGTCTGGGGAAGTATGTGCAGCAGATCTTCGTGCTTATACCACACAGCGAAGGAGGCAAACAGGCATAGCTCTACAGAGAGCTATCCATGTTGGCCGGACGGGGATTTAATTTCATGCAGATGTGTCCCCAGCTCTTGCTTTTCTCATTACTGATTTACAGTTCATCTCTTTTTCTCTGTATTCTTTAGGGTTTTGCTGCACCTGAGTGGCACTATCCAGTTAAAGACTCACTTTAAAAAGAGCGCCGCCCCCCGCCCCCCCCGAAAAAAAAACCCCAAACAAAACCCCAACATCAAAAGAGGAAAGAAAATCAACAACCAGCTAACAAAGTGTGCATCAGTCTCTGCCAAAAGAGTGGCAGCATCCTACTGATATTTTTCTCTCTGCCAGGATGGTTATTTCCCTCGACACCAAAGCTTTGCCCAGCATCTTAAAGATTAAGCCGATGACACCACTGCACTCCTGAGGCAAGGCATGGATTGCATTACCTGTTTGAAACTAGAAAACAAACAAAAAAATAAAAGCTCAAAGACCAGGGAGCCTCATAGTAATTTAGAAAGGACTCATTACTTTTAACTCATGCTGGGAGAAGACACTTTAGCAAATGTGGCGTTAAGACTTCTGCCAGGTGCGCACCAAAGCGCTGCTGATCCAGGCACAGGCCTGGCAAGCACGCTCCCGACCACTTACCCTAGACCAGGCCTTCCTATTCCCAGGGTCTTTGTAGCAATTCAAGGTCGGATCACTTTACTTTTTAACCCTTTTCTCTTCCTAAGCCTCGTTTCACTGTGTTAAAAGTGAACACCCCTCAGAGCTACAGAAAAAGAAACTGGATTTTATTCAGTCTCACACACCATCAGTTAAATTCTTATGGAACATATGCTGGGCTTCTATTACTGATTAATTGAGCTGGCTGGATGGTGATATGGGTGCCTGTTTGTACCTTAACTTGATGAAAATGTAAACTTCTAAGCAAAACCAAACAAGCTGCAATGCAAACATTTTAATTTTAATCCTGGCATTGTTTTATTTGGAGATGCTAATGTGGCACCCCAGGGAATTTGCAGTGTAGGTGCTTGTGTTTCTATTCTCTTTTATGGGCTTAGTTATGGACCAGCTCACCTGGGGACTGCCCTCCAGAGAGAGGATATGTGCACAACATACTTAAACTACAACTGCCAGTGGAAAGGTGCTTCCAAAATAAAGTATTTCAATTACCGGTTACAGCTTTTTTCTAACTTTAAGCCACAGCTTTTCAACTAAAAAGTCTGTGGAGGCTTTTTTTTTTAAATTAGTATGTTGTTTAGTGGAAAAGACAACCTCCTATCAAAAAGAATTCCGGAACTGAGACATCTCTCAGCCTTTCTGCAAGGCCAGAAGTGCCCATTTTGATTTAAACACCCCAGGTAAAACTTGCATTTTCTGTGGCCCAAAGAGAGGTAAAGAAGTAACAGAGTCCTCTAACTCTTTTCAAATAAAGCTACTTTTCCCATATAGAGCTTGAAGTCTCTGCTCCAGTTGACCAAAGAAATTCACTATCACAAATAAAAAAAACCCCACCACCCAAACAAAACAAATCGAAACCAAAATAAATTCTCGAAGCTTCTTTCGAGATATTTACTGCCCAAAAGGTCCAGCTTTTAGTGTATTTTCAGTGACCAGATTATATTAATGAATCCTGATCCCTACGAAGCAGATTTTGGGAAATTTCCCACTATTGTTCCTACTTTTGGTTAATCTGTAAGTGAGAAGCAATTCAGAAAGCTCCTCTTAACTGCACCTCAAAGGAAGGAGCATTAAGCATATTCTACAAATAGAAGAAAAATGATCACTGCTGCTCTTTGCTACTTGTAATGTCACTCCCCATCAACAGCTACATGATTCTTTGAAATCTTCCTATGATGCTACGTATCTATGATCTTTGCCTAATCTTTGTGCAGTGCAGTGCTGGTCTAATGACCCCCCGCTTTCTTCACTTGGCTACCCCAAATCAAAAGCAAGAGCATCAGCCAGGACTGACCTCCAACTCACATGCAAACCCCCCAGGACCTGACGGGGAGCACACTCTTCCCATTTTCTGCTGAAAGTCTCTGCCCTCCACCCTGTCCTATTGCCCCTGCAACCCTTCTTCTGTGTGACAGCATTTCAGTCAGACTCCATCACCTTCAGCATGCCTGGGTGGTCCTTCTTGCAGTATCTTCTAAGCTAAAACAATGTTGTCTGAGGGATCAGACTAAAGAAAAGCACAGGCAGGTAATGGTTTTGGTGGAGGCCTGTGATAAGCACTCAGAGATGTTCTTCAAGCAACTACAAGAGTGCTTACACCTTCCTCTCACTCCTTGCTTTAGCAGAGCTTACTGCTCAGCTGGTCCTGTGCCAGGCTCTGCAGCAACAGCCAGTGGGCACCACTGAGCCACTGCACTACCCCCTCCCCATCCACTTCATCCTCTGCTTCTCAGCTGAACCTCCTCCTCAGCTGTGCTTCCATCTCAGGGTCTTCAGCAACTCCCTTTCCCAGCCTGGCCCTAGCAGCATCATGTTGGTCCTTTTCCCATGGCACCCAGCTCTACAATGGCCACCCCTGCAGCTGGGGGAAAACATGGGAGCAGCCTAGCTCCCCTGTGAGGAACTTTTTGGACACCACCACCCCACCAACTCCCACCAAGTCAGCTCTTGACCTGTGCCTCCACTAGGATGGCTGCCCACCATCACCCTTCTCCCAGCTGCCATGGAATCTGGTTGGACATAATGCCATGCAGGTGGCTACAAAACTGAATCTGTACTGTATCGAGAAATCGATTTGCCCGGTTGATTTATTGTTAGGTTAACTGGAATTCAGCTAGGATGTGTATTAAATTTCAAAACTCCGTGTGGGTGTGTATAGAAATAAAGAATGTAAGAAAGAAAGGAAGGAAGGAAGGAAGGGATGAAGTCACAGTCAACGGCAATGGCCAGCTTCTTTTTCCTGCCAGTAAATGCGCATTGGCACGAAGCTGAACACTGCCAAAGGTTTCTTTTCTATTTCAGCAATCAATACTGACGTAAAAGCCTGAAGCGTTAATATGCTGAATCCCCCCCCTTGCAGAAGACTTAATGATATGTTGGCAACTCAATCATTCTGCATTTGTGTTTCAGCAATGTCAAATGGCAGCAGTTAAGCAGAAACCTGCTGGCAAATTGACAAACAACAGCCATGAAGCAATTAAGTGGCAACGCTGGAGAATTTTTCATTACGTATCCTGAAGAACAAAAGGAAGGGAAAAAAAGCCTGAACATGCTTGTTTCCAATAAATTCTCCCAGTCAAAAGCCTTGGAAAGCATAAGCTGCACAGGTAGAGCAGGCCTTAAGTTTTCAAAAGTGATGGAAAAGAACCATTTTGCCGATATGCTCAAAAGCAACGCCAACTCCAGCATGGGGCAAAGCCTGACACCTTCCGCGTGCAATGCTTGATAAAGGAGGTTGCTACTTAGAAAGCTGATGCTTGCCCCAAGTACAGTGTGGGTGCCTACGAAACATGCTGGGCCTACTTCATGCTATTTGGGAAGTGAAAATAAAAGCTTCCCCGTGCAACGGGATTTTTCTTGAGAGAGCAAACTAGGCCTGGATGTCTATGATGAGTGGGACTTCACTTTCCGTGTCTGTGCACAACTAGGGAGGCTGGCCAAAATCATCAGAGAGGCTGGAGGGATTCGCTAGCTGACAAACACACAGGAGGAGAGACCAAGACCATTCCTTGACATCAGAACATTATAAGAACTCAAAAATAACACACAAAAGGGCAAGGCTTCCAGCTACAAAACCCAGACAAAAATGTTACGACCCAGCCCTTCACTCAAACTAGTTTGCATTCCGATTGCTGAAACCCAAGAAACCTCTTGAGGCTCCAGCTCCTCTCCACCACAGCAGAGCAGAACAACAAGTTGTTTCTGCCATCTGAAAGCCGTGTTAATGCTGCAGGGAAACCTCCCTCACCCAGACTCGTGCCTTGTGTAGCTCAAGCAGTGCAAAGAAGGGAAACCACTGCCCAAGCTGCAAGGGATTCCCCCTGCAGGT
>VZTU01016694.1:111084-132108 GCA_013400835.1 Zapornia atra | reverse complement strand
TCAATCCACCTCACTACTTGACCATTTAGTACACATATAGGCCTAGTGTCATGTATTAAGTTAACTTAGGAAGTTAAAAGGAAGAATTATAATTGAAACACTCCCAAGGGTAGACTGACAAAAAGCCAAAAAAAAAAGGGGGGGAAAAAAAGCACCCAAGCTTAAAGTCCAGCAATTCAGAACTGTTCCAGTGCTGACTTTAGTCAGAGTGAAGTACATGTCACCTGGGTCCAGTAAATGTGATGCCAACAGGGTTAGCTTGAACCTCTAGGTATTTTTTAATGTTTTACTGCAGGTTTAAAAATAAGGACTTCATGTGAGACAAGAATTAATTTCTAACTGTAGTTATGTTCTCTGGAATTATTAAAATAATCCACAAGTATTAATTTATCAAGAGAGTTTTTTAAGAGATCCTAATCTTTCTTCTGTTGAAGTCAGTGGAAAAACTTCAATTAACTTCAAAAGGAAGGGACCCTGAAATCCTGTTGGAAGATTATAATTGGAAGATTAACTATATTCATCAGTTGAATTCATCCTTCCTAGCTTAGCATTTTGATTATTAAAATCCAGCTCTACTCTGTATCTGAAGATTTCTTCACAGCATGCAATATTGCCTCCATTCGTGGATTACCCATGGCAATAGCTTGTTTTGCTGAGTCTGAAAATCTAGTATAAATGTTACCTTTAATTGTCACAGAGGAAAGAGTGTTAGCTGGAAAATGTATCAGCTGCTTTTGACCAGCTAAACACCATTGACTGGTGTTTAGAACAAGTTTGCTGAGACTTGTTCAATATAGATGTGTGGTGTTTTATTCAGAGAAGGATGCAGATCAGAAGACGGATACTGTGTCTTTCTCAAAAACTACCCTTTGTGCTCATTTTCTGATTGTTCAGCATTATCATGGAGGTATTACCCACTTACTTTTAGTCTGAACAGCTCCTAACTGTTATTTATGTACTACAAAAAAAGGTAATAGAAATCCCACTGTATTTAGGCATTTGCAGTTGATGATTTATTAATTTCCTATCCTTCTGTTACAAAAATGAAGTGGAATCGGGTTCAGTGTCTTACCTTGAAATGGATTTCTTTGACCCCAGGGTACTCTCCTAGCTGTGTGTCTGAATGTTTCGAGTTGGACTGTGCATCAGTTCAAAGTTTACCGTATTTAAGTTACCTCAATGAGGCTGTACTACAATCATCTGTAACCATAACAACGCTGTACTGTAACATAAACTGGATTGTTTTCAGACACTTTTGTGAGATCTGTTGCCATATGCATCTTTTCCAAGAGACTGGAAGTTAGTGCAAGTTTGGGTATTACATATGTTTTAAATTTTTGTCTTTTTCATGTAATATCCTCTTGGCAATGAGTTACTTTTGACTAAGTTACATATTGTTGTCTTGCAAACTAAATATCTGCTGAAAAGGAAAACTTTGCAATTTGTCCAATTCGGAGAAAAAAAAAATTAAAAATCCCACAGTCATGTTCTTGTGTTTCCGTCCCCATTGGTGAAAAGGGGAATATCCAGCACGCTGAAGTGAAGGCGGTTTTCAAGATACTGTTCTTGCATTGTTCAAGGTTTGCTGAGGGAAGGTCGAAGTACCGATGTCATCCGGGGTGTTGATGCCACCTAGTGTCGGAAGAATTACTGCTCCACGCTTTCTGCGGTTGGCAGATTCTTTCCCCGAAGCATTCTGTTTGCAGAGGGGTTAAAGAGGCATGATTTGCTTAGTTATCTTTTGTTACAATATTGAAGTCCCTCTCCATGTTAAGCATTATAATAGTGTGGTTCATCACGGGCACTTGCAGATGAAAGCAGATTTTTGTCTCTCCTTAGAAGTGGTTTTATCCTCTTGCTATTAATTCCCTATCCATGTGACTAATCCTGTGGCTGTCACTCTGCTCCTTATGAAGTCCAGACTTCCTGGGGCAGCTCGATCAAATTCTGGAATTGGGCACAGGTAGCAAAGCTAAACACTGCTAGAGTTGTGGGTGTTTTTCTGTTCCACCAGATGTTTGAATGTTTGTCAGATGCCTCAGCATTGTACTCTGCTATGATTTTGCTAGCATAGTTAGAAGCATGTCAATCGAGGGGCTGTTACTTCTTCACAGAGACTCACAATCTCTCTGGTGTTCATGCTTACAGTTTTTGCAGCCTTTCTTCTACTTGCTACCTGATTCGTATACGTTTTAATGTTTTTAGCTTGGCTTGTCAAACATTGGTTTTTTCAAATTTCTGATCTGTTATTTGTCAGTTACCTTCCTGTGGAGGTAACCAACAGTTAGAGGATTGTTTTGTTTCTGATGGATTTGCTTTACATTGCATAGCCATTCAGTGGCTGCCTGAAGTGAACAAACGTGTCTTAACATTTTCTAACCTTTGCATCATCTTGAAATGCAGTTCTTTATTGCTTGGACTTTAAACACAATTTCATTATCAAGGGTTTAAAGGGTAGGAGGTACTTCGAACACTTAAACTCTTTAAATACTGCTTCATGCAGAAGAAACAGTTTTCAGTTAGTCGACACATGTTTTGGAAGAGGAGAGGAAGGAGGAATGAAGTGCTATTTCTGATGGTGAATCACTTCAGTGTCATTGAACTACTGCTAAGTGTTGAACAGAGCTTTCCCTTCTGTAGCTGGGTTGAGTTGTTCATTGTGTGTCCTTTGTGTAAAGACCTGTCTACTTTCTTCACTGGCTAGCTTCAAAGGCTTCAAAACCGCATGCATGGGATATCCCTTTTTGCTCTGTTAATGTATTCATGTTTGAAGTAAAAATAGCATTCCTTGCCTTACATGGTAGAAAAAACAGCTCAAAAATGAAACAAAGGTTTTGTGACAACTGAACCTGTTTAGCACATTGTGGGTTTTGGAAATTTATACTTTACTGCAAATGGTTTTCAGAATATATGGTGAATTACAGTAATAAAGTCGTTCATAACTCAGCCTTA
Source organism: Zapornia atra (assembly GCA_013400835.1). Lineage (NCBI taxonomy): Eukaryota > Metazoa > Chordata > Aves > Gruiformes > Rallidae > Zapornia > Zapornia atra. The sequence continues at coordinate 129,156 of VZTU01016694.1, read as the reverse complement.
AAGCAACCGTCACCCCTTCCAGACTTTGCAGAGATCAGCTGCTGCTTAGGACCATCCTGACTCTTTGCATCTGGGTTTGAACACAGTCAAAACTGAGACAAATTTCATTTGGTTTGGAATGCAGTGGGCAAAATCACATGCCATGTCCTTAACGATGTCCTACAATGAGCTCATTACAGGCTCTGCCTTTCCGTCTCATATGTCAAGAGACAGTGTAAAAAGATGTAGAAGGCAAGAGATACAGAACTGTTATTCCTGTTTTGGAAGGTCGGATTTCCATACAAAGCAAGGGAATACAGCTACAAAGTGACCATGAAAAGTGAAGTTGTAAAAAAAGAAGAGAAAAAAAAAAAAGAAAAAAATCCAAATCGAAACAACAACCAAAAAAAGCTCCACCCAACCCCCAAAATCCCCAAAAACCCAAACCCAGAAAGTTACCAAGCTATAGAGAAGCCACACAAAACGTTACATATCTGTCGCAGAGAAAAGCATGAGCAAGGAAATAGAAGACCTGATATGGTGGGTGCATTTATTTCAGTCAGCCCTGGAGTACAAAGCTTCAGCAGGTCTTACTGTTTTGATGAACTCATAGTGTATGCACATTCTTAACTGTGTATTTGTGTTCCCTCTGAGTTGCAATGTGACTGTATTTGCAGATTTTTTTAATGCATGTATCATATATGTCAGTTAAAAGACATATCCTACTGATCTCTTGCAGAAATGCGTTGCCCCATCCTCCAGAAACCAGCAGGTGTAACAATTCTCCCTCCCGGATGTGGGCTGGAGCCTGCTGCTTCTGGGACTGTGTGCCAGCTGGGCTGTCCCCAAGGATTCATCTTGTCTGGAGCTAGAGAAGAACTAAGGTGCATTTCATTTGGGAGATGGAGTGCAAACATCCAGGAGGCTCTGTGTAAAGGTAGAGACCAGCACAAAATCATTTCTGTGTACACCTGTGCAGGGTTGAAAGGAAGCACACAGCAAATAGCTGGGTGAGGACAGATTTGAACTGGGAAGAACATGATTTAAACAGTCTGTAAGATGTGCTGCCTGTACCATTACAGCTTGACACCAGATTTATTTGTAGTTCATAATAAAAATGAGGAGTTCAGAGGTTACCTAAGTGCCATCTTATAGGGCTCATCACACACTCCTAGTGAAACAGTGATAGTAATACTATTACCGGTTTAGCACAGGTAGTTGGAGCAATCTGTAACGACTGTGCAAACCACATCTGATAGAACTGTAGAGATCATTTCAGTGGTCTTCGAACTTACTATGGCTGTTGTCATGCCCCAAGCAACAGTGCACAGGAGTTAAGGCCAAAACTGGCTGACACAAGTGCGTAGAGCATAAAGACAGGCAGAAGATGGTTCCATGCATTTAAGTGTGATTCTGCCATGTTCACCTGCCTCTTCTGGAAATCTTAGGGTGTTTATTCCCTTACACGCATCCACACTGAATTGGAAGAAGTTTGGCTTTGGAATACAGGAGGATACAATCAAAAGTGCAGTTTGTCTGGGAATATGCTGTTCACCTCTTCATGAACTGTTGTGCTCCTGGAACTAATGCTTCCACCATAAACTGGGGCCCTCGCCAGCCACTGGGTGAAAGAACAGTACAGAAAACAGTTATGGCAGTCATCATGCCAGGTCACTACAGAAACTGAGGTGGGAACTTTTTTCTCTGTAATGGCCAGGAAGATTTTATCCCTCTCTTCAAACATATTATTTCCCACTCTGTGATGTAACATATTGTTTTTCTGAATCTTTCATGTAAACCTGTGCCAAACCACAGTTTTTAATATTTTATGGTATCCCAGTGCAAGGCTGCAAGCTAAAGTGTTTGGATCAAGATAAAGTAGCGTGGCTTGGGTTCAAGCTTTTAAGTAGTACTACCAGGGCATAAAACCCTAAAATACCAAGAAACTCTGAACGTTATTCTTCTCTAGTAAAAGTGAACAGTTGCGTTTCAGTTGCTTTCATTCTTGTTATTGTTTCTCTCTATTTTGCTGCCAACATGTTTGGCCAGTTCAAAATAGTAATTTTCTTTCTGACTTTTTTACTAGTCCTTTTACAGAATTTCACTTTTAAATGGAATTTGCCCCAGCTTAAAGGCTGTGGTCAGGAGAGTGAACCATAACTGGTAGTTATTTAAAAGAGTGCATTTCTAATAAAATTTTCATCAGAATAAGTTCAGAGGAAGGCAAAATCACTTATATTTATTGCTTTGCACTCTTAATTACAGAGGTTTAATTGCCTGAGTTATGTCCTTACTGGAACTATTTAGCAATAAAAATATAAGTGATATCAGTTCTGAGTTGTTTTAAAGCCTCCTGGGCATAGATGAGTTCAGATCTTGAATGATGTTGTCCTTTGTCTCATGAGTCTAGATACCATTTATCACACAACACTACAGCAATAAAATAACTTGACCACAAATGTTATGGGAGGCTCTGTGCCAGGGAAATAAAGAAGTACTTTTAAGTTTGCCAGAAAAAATTGAGGCTTAAATATTGGTGGTGACATTACCACCAGTCCTTTGAAACTATCCAGCATTGTCATACATGTCACAAGAAGACTCCATTTCTCCAACATAATACCTCGTAGCAAGAGCTTACTAAGGAACACTTCCAGCAGCTGGTGCCAGAAATCTTGCTATTGTTTCTTTCAAGTAATTTCCACACCATGTTCCAAGGAATTTGAGAGTCACTACTGTCTTGTCCATAGTACATATATCCTATGACAAATACTGTTTAAGTCAAGTCACTGATCATCAGAAACAAATGTTTACATCTGTATGTGTTGTGTGTGGGCAGTGAAAGAATAGATTCTAATGAGTATATGTGTGTAATGAACGCATGAATATTAAGAGAAATTCATTCATTCTGTCTTATGTGTTCCATGTTTTATGGTTGCATGTAGAAACCAGAGTCTCATTGTGCTAAATGATGTACACAAAAAAGGAAAAAATAGTCCCTTCCCCGGGAGAATTTACGGTTTACCAATGAGCCTGAAGGCAAGAATCAAAGAAGGGCAGAGACAGGGAAGTCTTTTGCAAAAATATGGGCATTTATAGCCCAGGCAGCACAAAAAACAGTGTCTTTAACAAGTTGTGGTCTAACCATTATGGAGGTTCTATTTCTATAATCCCACATAGAAAACTAGCTTGCCTTTTTCTGGATTAGATATTGAAGCTCCTCGGATCCACTGTCCAGAAAATATTGAGACTGAAACTCTGGAACATCATAACTCTGCTAATATCAGCTGGCAGGTGCCAACAGCTGAAGATAACTCTGGAGATGAGGCAAGTTAACGTCCATGCATTTGACTGGAGGCAGTATTTCTATAGTTAACCTATTTGCAAAAAAAATTTTAACCACCAGAATTTCTTTCTTCTGATAAGCAAAAGAAAAAATCTGCTGAAAAGTTTCTGTTTCTACATTGAGAATTCTGCATTTTCCCTCTGGGTTGGGGTTATGCAGTCACAGGACATTCTGCCTGGTGTTTAAATGCATAAAATCTCATGTGGTTAATTTATGTGGTCAAAAGAAAGAATGTGCCCTTGTTTATAAGATGGAGACAGCTGCTTTAAAAATGAGCTCCTAGAATGTGAAGAGGTTTAATAAACTCTTCACAGAAGGAAGTAGACCAGTTCATCAATCTAAAAGGCTAACAAGAACACTCTGTGATAAGTAAAAACTCAATTCAGCTTCCCAATGAGAAAGAAAAACCTCATTTTCCTATCCACTACAAGCTTCAAATCTGTGCTTTTGCTACTATGAGTACTAGAGTTCTGGAGATGGAGTTACCAGGAAAATTTGCTCCTGAGCTGTTTTGTAAGGAGTAACAATCTCTACAGACTCAGACAAGCCTGAATTAACAGCAACTGAATGGTTTGTCCTGAGTCAGCAGAGAAACAGTGGCTGTGTGTGCTTTTAATTTGCTGCAAACACAGGAGTGTTTTGGCTTGGAAACTGTGAGCTATCCCAACCTCACACATTTTTTTGCTATAGTGTAGCCACAGTCAGGTTCTGTAGCTCTGCTGACACAGGGTCATTCATTGAACTGTAGAAACCAAGTGCTTTAGCAGTCCTTTCAAAGAGAAGTTCCTGCAGACAATTCTTAACACAAGTGAAAGAGTCATGGACAGCATGTAAGTGTCATTTAATCCAAATGTAGGTTTCCTTCGCAGTGCCATAATGTTTTGAAGCACCTGTGGGCTACAGGCTCATAAACATATGTAGATTAAAACTTGGTATGTTAAGTACTGACAACCCACAACTGCCTGCCTGACTTATCTCCCAGGTCTGCTGTCCTTGCAGCTGGAGCTGAACTGCAGACAAAGCAGGTTCTGAGCCAGCATGGTGTGTGTTCAGCGCAGTGAGGCAGACAAGAGTCAGTTTTGAGTTTTCTTAATGTACAGGGCTGTTAAACTGCAGAAGGTCACGGTCCAAATCCTGACTGAGTACATAATCTGTTGCTATACAGAAAGCAGGCCTAAGAAGGGGAGCAGAGCACTGTGTGAAGTCTGCCCTCATTACCTGGAGAGGCTGTTTGTGTTAGGATGAGTGGGCTTGACAGTGAAGAATACTGCTTGGTGGCCATTTCTTGAAACATGACTGTTGTGATTACTGACCAGGTTTGTTTTTTAAATAACAAGTGTTTTCCTGTGAAAGGTCTCAGTTCACGTTACCCCAGCCTTCATACCACCGTTTCTTCTCCCAATTGGTGAAGTTGCCATTACATACACCGCGGCTGATAAGTCAGGCAACGAGGCAAGCTGTACATTCAGTGTCAAGGTTATTGGTAAGTGCTGGTAAAAATCACTGGGGAGAGTCTGTCATAGTTGAAACCACCTAATTTTGTGCAGAGGAAACTATGAGTCACTGTGGCCTTTTGTGTGCAAGTATAAGCCCAGGAGTAATATAATCTCCGCTTTGCTGATCTTGGGGCACAGTTTGTATAGTCCGTAGTCATTGTTCCCAGATGTTCAGTCTGGGTTGTGTTTTGTTCTGTTGCTCTTTATGAATGTTAAGATACCTCCTCATTCTAGTAGATTAAATGCTTTATTGTGCCTCCATAATACAGACCTTTTTCTTCTTGAAAGACTCCCAACAAAATTTGCAAGGTTCTCCTGCATTGCTTAAGCAAATCATTGTTCAAGTATTTGTCCAACAGTTGTGTTTTTCACCTCTGTAGAAAGCAAACACAATGCAGAAACCATGAGTACAACATAAGATTTGATCTTGTCCATTCCCTCAGCATCCACCAGTTGCAGGAGCTTCCAAGCATGCACATAGCTTAGTTGTGTCTTTTAATGAGAACTTAAAACTGTTTACTTAACTTCTTCCGATTATAGATTGCATTTGGGTGTGGCAGCCATTCAGTAAGCTAATGTCATGCCATCCCTTCAAATTCTGCAGATGCAGAACCTCCTGTAATTGACAGGTGCAGATCTCCACCACCCATGCAAGCAGTAGAGAATGAGTACCCAGCAACATGGGAAGAACCACAATTTTCAGACAATTCAGGTGAGTTAATGCACCCCAAAACATGCACACAACAGTGGAAGGCTAGGGAACTCCAGCCTTTTCACCCTTGATCTTTGAAGTTCAAGATTTGGGGGCGGGAGGGTATTTTTTACTTACTTATTTCTAAGAACACATTATTAGGAAGGTGTGCTGTGATTTCTTTCTCCGTTTTTCAAGGTTGAGTGTGAGCAGCCTTTTTTCACCTAGTGATGTTTTAGGTTGTCTTTTAACTCTTCTAGGTGCTCCACTGACTGTTACTAGGAGTCATGCACCTGGAGATCTTTTTCCCAAAGGAGAGACAACAGTCCAGTACACAGCCATGGATCCCTCTGGCAATAACAGGACCTGTGAGATCCACATTATCATCAAAGGTTTGTTGTCTTAATTGTTTGGCCAAAAGTGTATAGCATGGTTACAATTGCATATCGTGAGGGATGCAATGCTACTCCACTTCTTAATTTAGTCTCCACTTTTTCTTTTATTTATTCCCATTTTATATTGATTCACAGTCTTCTACAGGCAATTGGCCTGTCAAAGATATCATAACCAAGATTTTAGTTAGTCCCTCCTAAGATGATTCTAGCAAATCTGTGTATTGTTCCAGTAATGCTGTATGGATAATGTTTTGTTTCAGAATTCCAGATGTGATGCAGTTCATTGTAAATAATTGTATGAAGATTCATGTAAAAATTTAGATTAATATTTTGTGTTATTTTAGTAAGTACATGCCTGATCATGCACCTTTGAAGCAGAAGTGGGTTTGGCTATTGCATTTCTAAGCTTTTTTAATTTCTCCTACGTGTTGGAATTTAAGTCTTCACATTTCTGGATTTCAAATTCCAGTGGAAGAGTTGGAGAATAATTTCACAGTAACCTGATCCTGCCTTTATGGAAGCCGCAAATAATGCTTCCACAGACTTCAACATAGGCAAGATCAGGTTGATACTAGGTACTTTCATAAGTCCTATCAGAGCTGTTTTCCTGTGTGCTTTCTTACTTCACCACATTTATCAATATATAAATCTGTCTTTTTCACAGGTTCTCCTTGTGAAATCTCCTTTCAGCCTGTGAATGGTGATTTTATATGCACATCAGATGAAGCTGGAGTTAATTGCACATTGCACTGTGCAGAGGGTTACAGCTTTTCAGAAGGATCAAGTGAAAACTACTATTGTGCATATAAGGATGGTGTCTGGAAGCCAGCTTATTCTACAGAGTGGCCTGGCTGCTCTTGTAAGTCTTACAGTTATTACAATAAATCTGTAACTCATCAAACACTGTGTTTAACAAGGAAGTGGATGGAAATATTTTAGAAAGTATAACTTTAATGATAGCAAATCTTCTCTGTCCTCTGCCTCCAAATTGTTACAAATATTGTCATACAATGCCTGAAAGTCCCTAAATGCATTATCTCAGAAGCTGTCAAAAACACAGAAACAGTAGTGAATCGGAATCCTGTGAATCCCAAAATAGTAAAGATGGCAAAGTAGGCAAGGTCTGTAATTATTTTGAATTGGTATTTGAAATTGTTTCCATCACTACCAGTGTCTTTTCAATAGGAATTTCTGTAGTATTTGCAGCTTATTGGTCCAAATGCACAGTGCATGCTGCCCCTTACATATCAAATTATTGACAAATCAGAAGTGTTTATGGATTTTCTTTGAGATGGACACATGCAAAACTTCAGCTGTGTAATTTCTCTGCTTTGGTAACATTTTAATGATGAATATATTAGAGCTACTTAAGAAAGCAGTCTTGGCACCACATTACATCCACTTCTACCAGAGTAGATTCCTTGCTTTCATCAAACAAGAGCAGTGTTTCAGCTATATGCAAATGAGAGTTATGTTTCGGAGCTATCAGTCAGAAATCCATAACTTGGATACTTAGGAGCTTTGATTTGCTTGAATTCTGGATAAGAACTTTTCATGGCCTAGCAGAGTTAGTAATAGGACTTTAAGTACCCATGGCTTCTAAGTAGAAAGAAAGATGAAGTTCAGTTGGCCACTCATAGGTTTCATCCATTAAGAAAATGCTGAAATAGATAAATTGCAGACCTTTTTTTTAATGTCTGTTAGCTTCCACAACTAATATGATACCTGTGAGAGGGTCATATTCAAGTGTACTGGCTGAGTTGACCCAAGGAAACCAGTTGATGTTACTTTTTTTGATTTCAGTAAGGCTTTTGATACCATGTCTCACAGTATCTTGCTGGACAAAATGTCCAGCATACAACTAGACAAAGCCATAATGTGTCTGGAAGGGCAGTTAGCTGAAGGTTTGGGCCCAGAGTGTGATGGTGAATGGGTTTACATCTGTCCGGTGGCCAGTTTAGGCCCAGTTCTTTTTAACATTTTCATAAACAACCTGAACACAGGACTAGAGGGCATCCCAAGTAAATTTGCAAATGACACCACATTGGGAAGAGCTGTTGAGTCCAGTCAGGGTGGAGAAGCCTCCAGAGGGACCTGGACAGATCAGAGAGCTGGGCAGTCACCAACAGCATGAAGTTTAACAAAGGCAAGTGCCAGATTCTGCACCTGGGAAGGGGCAACCCTGGCTGCACATCCAGACTCGGGGATCAGACACTGGAGGCCAGCCAGGCTGAGAGGGATCTGGGGGTCTTGGTCAACAGCAAGTTAAACATGAGCCAGCAGTGTGCCCAGGCAGCCAGGAGGGGCAACCAAACCCTGGGGCGCATCAAGCATGACATGGCCAGCTGTACTGCGTGTGTACTTTGAGTACTGAGAGATGTGAAACCATTGGAGTGTCCAGAGGAGGGCAATGAGGATGGTGAAGGGTCTGGAGGGGAAGTCTTAGGAGAAGAGGCTGAAGTCTCTTGGTTGGTTCAGCCTGAAGGAAAGGAGACTGAGGGGAGACCTCATCACAGCCTGTGGCTTCCTGACAAGGGGGATCAAAGAGGCAGGCCCCAATCTCCTCTCTTTGGGGACCAGCAATAGAACTTGAGAGAACAGCGTGAAGCTGTGACAGGGGAGATTTAGGTTGGATATTAGGAAGAGGTTCTTTACTGAGAGGGTGGTTGGGCACTGGAACAGGCTCCCCAGGGAAGGGGTCACAGCACCCAGCTTGGCTGAGTTCAAGAAGCGTCTGGACGATGTGCTCAGTCCCATGCTCTGACTTGTCTGGCCCTGTGTGGAGCCAGGAGTTGGACTTAATGATCCTTATGGGTCCCTTCCAACTCAGGATCTTCTATGATTCTAGGTGTGTGATCCATTATCATGTGTAAAACACTGGGAATTTAGGTTGCTGATTTAAAGACGATGCTTATGACCGTAGTGTATTGCAGTTTTAGCCTGAAGGATCTTGGTTTTAGCTCTGAAACTCTGGGAGTGGTCAGTAAAAATTTATTTCTCCAACATTTTTCAGTAAATCGCTTTGCAAACCATGGGTTCAAATCCTTCGAGATGTTCTACAAAGCAACACGATGTGATGACAACAGTCTTCTAAATAGCTTTACTGATGCATTCCAGAGTGCACTTGGTAAAATGGTAGGTTAGTAAATGCTCCTTCCTTTTAAATACTTTTAAAAATGTACCTCATTGTTAACTTTTCCCAGCTAACTAGTTTAATACAAGGAAAATAGAGCAGAAACCCATACATGAAATCTGTGCTTTATCAGAATTAGATGTCTCATTTCAAAGGAAAGATGATTCACTGGCATTTTAATGTAATTCAGTTCAGTCTTCAGTGTGGAGTTATGTAGGACAGAATTCCTAGAAGTGTCCAAATAGCTTAAGAATTTGGCACTTAGAGCTTTTCAGTAAGGTACCAAAGAGAACTTGAGTAGTTTTGAAAACCCCAGTCAATTGCCCCCTAACCTCAGTGTTGGTTTTGAAAGTTGGATGTAATTATAAAATGTATGTGCTTGATACAAGAATGTAACATATATCCATGTCAGATGAAAGATTATACATATATAGAAACACATAAAATCCACATTTGTTGCCAAAGTCCAGGCAATTAACAGCAGTAGCAGTGATTTCAATAGTTTACTCATGTTTCTTGAGTTTCTGAGTTCTCGTTCCTGCCATTAGGAAGTGTATAGCACTGCATTTGAAGGGGCAGCAAGCTCTTTCTCTACTAAGTCTCTTACTTTCCACATCAGTATACCAATCTCCCGCCTTAATCCATGCATCTGTCCCCAGCTGCAGAGTAGTAGCTACAGGACTTTGAGCTGTGGTTTCAGGACTAGTTGTCCAGGCCCTGTGTGGTAGCATTGCTCCAAAAATCTGGGCAGTTACAGATTTTTTGCAGGGCAAGGCCCATTGCAGGGCAAGGCCCATACAGTTCTCTATAGATAATGGACAAACTCCTGAAAACTTGCAGTGTATGTTAGTAGCCCTTGTCAAATGGCTGAAAACTTACATAACACTTCAGGCAATCTCTGACACTTGGATTTCAGTATCTGTCGCGCTCTTGCCTGACTTCGGGTTTGTTCTCTTCCAGCAGAGAAATAATTGGCTGGTTTAGTTGTGATCCTTTTCCCCAAAAAAGCCAGTTACCACTAAGTTCCAGTGCTTAGGGTGTTACAACAGCAGCAAAAGATAATATGGAAAATATGCTTAGTGAGCTGCCCAAGCATTTACATCACAATGCAACAATCTGAGAAAACAGCCAAGAAGGTGGTTTTGAATATACCTATTCCCAAGAATTTGAAATTATAGCAGAGATATGAAAAGCAGAGGGGGAATCACCAGGAGCCATCTTTCCAATGAAAATTGATACAGATAATACAAAACAATTCCAACACGCAACCTAGAGCGCAGCTTGCTTGAAACCTTTCTGGAAAAAGCAAGAGATAGAGATTTTGCAAAAAGTCAAGCATTCATTGGTTTTCATCTAATTTCCACTGCCTTTGTGGAGAGAAGAAATCAACAGTACCAGAAAGGCTTCTGTCAAGTTTTCTGTTCTGTGGTTTCTGTCCTTCTCAGATGGTTTTCTCTGTCCTCCCAGGTCTCTCAATAGAATGCATGACTTCCTCACCATGGGTAGGGAGAGGTGGTTATGAAGAAATAAGGTTTGAAAGCTAGAAACAACGTGACAGCATTGTTGTAAACCTGGCAGAATGACAAGTTATGTAGCTAGAAAAAACACACATGCTTTTGAACCTCTGCAGTCACCTTCAGCAGGGTGAAGCAAGCCTGAACGTACTTCTGTATTTGGGGATCTCGCATACAAGAGTGGTTTACTGAATGGAAATCTTCTCTTACAAAACAGATAATCGATTACAAAGAGCTTGTATGCCTATAAGCTGCCCTCTTACTTCCCAGCTGTATCAATAGAACATTGTTCTTTCAGGAGACCTTGCCAGCATTATAGGAGAAATAAGGAAAGATACGGAAATCTACTGTCACTGCTAGGCTTCACATTGTCACTAGAAGTTTTTATAAGTTGGGAGAGGGGGGCTCTGTGGTTTTATTTTTTTAATGTTACTCTTCTTTATGTTGGAAGGTCCCATCATTCTGTAATGATGTTGATGATATTGACTGCAGATTGGAAGATCAGACACAGAAACATTGCTTGGAATATAATTACGATTACGAAAATGGATTTGCCATTGGTAATTATTGATTGCATTAGATCCTTAGCTGTCCAGGTTTAACATGGCATAGTTCCTTCTGTTCTGAAGTGTTGTGTAAGATTTTTTATAAAAAATAACTATAGATCTCTTTAAGATACTAAGCAATAGCATAATAGGTTTTGTAACAATACCATGGAACTGTTTGCTGTCTGTTTTTGACACTGCTTCCTTTGTAATGTAAATAGAAAGTTTACTGAGATTCCTCATGGTGATGAGGAGGAAAAACGCACACATGCAGAGTCCTACAAACCTGCTTGGTTAACCTGGAAGAAAACATTTTGACAATATACAATTCCAAATCAAAATACTGAAAAAGTACAATAGATGGTTCTGGAGATTGTTAAGATAATGAGGAGCATCCTTGATGCCAGTTCAAATCATCATGGAACCCTCACAGTGTAATGCTATCCAAGCCTAAGTTTGCCCATTAGCCATGAAATAATTTCCTGTAAGCAAGGGCAGATTGTGCAGGATGACTCTAGCTGTGTCACAGTGAATGCTGTGAGGATCATAGTGACTGTTCCCACTTTGCTGTATGCCAAGTAAGTTGTCATTTTCAGTCCATTTCTGTGCAGGTTACTGTCCATGTGTGTACTGTACCAAGTTATCCTTGGAATTTCTGAGTCCCATGGGGTTATTCAGAGCAGAAGGGCTAAAAACAGATAAGTCACATTACCTATCCTAGCAGGAGTCATTTGGGCAAATCAATACCAGAATACATACTGTGGCTCTTTTACAGTTTTATTACGGAGTTTTTTGGTAGAGCTTCCTGCTTACTCTCACCCTTCTGACATACTTCACTGAGTTTGAGAGCACACTTGTTTGTAATTGGGAGGGCTGGGTGTTCAGTTTGTCATCAAGGTAGGGATGAATATTGATGGTAGCTGGAGACAGCTTGTAAAGGCACTTGGAGAAAACAGTGTTGAGGTAGAATGTGTGGTCCCATTATCCTCTGATTCATGTCAACCTTTAATCAGAGTAAACTTGCTATTGTTCTTCTGGAGTTTTTCATAACTCTACCCTGGGGAGTCAGGAGAGGAGAACTCTACTCAGGTCACAAGACAGTTAATAAAATTATTGGTAGTGACATGGTATTAACCACAAAGCTGTGGGGTTAACTTGCCCTAGTTCCCACTGTAAATTAGGCATAATTCAGGTGGCTGCTAATAGGTAATGGACAGACTTTTTAAAATATTTTCATGTTTTTAGGAAAAGTTAGATCAATGAAAAAGATTGTGCACCTTGAGATTTAGTCATTCTGAAAAGTTTTTAACTTTTTCTGGTTGAAAATGTGTTATAGGTGGAGCACATTATACAGGGGGTGAATTTGAATCACTGTATGTCCCAGGAAATGTCTGCCTGGGAGGGAATAAGCACATACAGTAGTACTACCAGCTTTTCCTGAGAGGGCAGACTTTGGAAGAACTCTTCAGGAGTTGTGAGAAGAAAATGCAGTGGAAACATGTGGCATAGGCCATGCTCCCTGTAGTTAAGCAGGAAGAGGGAGGGAGAGCAATATGGAATTGTTTCAGAAGAGGTCCATGGTGAGGGTCGATGCAAGACAGAGTAAGAAAAAAAATGCAACCTGATGCAAAAAAATTGCGAAGCCAGCATGCATCATCTGGATCTCAAACAGACCCTGTTCTGTAGGAGACACATTTTGGAAGTTAGTCCAGACACATACTTTCTACGTGATGTTGCTTCTCTTTTTCTTCTTTCTTAATGCCTCTCAGGACCTGCTGGCTGGGGAGCAGCAAACCAGCTGGATTATTCCTATGATGATTTTGTCGAGGCAGTGCAAGGAGATGACTTATCCAGGCACCTCTCTGCCTCTGTAAAAGCAGCACCTGCTCGAGTCAAAAGGCATAAGCTGAATGTTCCAATGACCGACCACAAAATCAAGTTAATATTTAACATCACAGGTGAGAGAAGTCAAAATAACATCCTTCTCCTATTCCTTCTTTCTAAAAAACATCTTTCTAATACATTCAGTAAAATGTAGCCTTCAGTTCACAAAGTTTGCTGGAGATGCAGATGACAGTTTTCTGGAGACATTCTTAGCACCATTTCAGCACAGACTTTCTGTTCAGGAGAAAGATCACAGCCTTTATGTTCATGGAGAGCACTGTGCACATGGCCTGCTTTCCACTTTCCACTGGCAAGCTGAAGTGTTGCACTCTTGATGCACTCCAGACTCCACTGGAAGTGCTGACTGTAAAATCTGTGTGCTTTCCATGTTTTCTGTTTATATCCCAGCTAGCGTGCCACTGCCTGATGAAAGGAATGATACATTGGAACTGGAAAACCAGCGACGGCTCCTTAGAACCCTGGAGGCAATCACCAACAGGCTGAATAGGACTCTCAATAAGGAACCCATGTATTCTTTCCAGTTTGCATCTGAACTCATTGTAGCTGACAGCAACTCCCTGGAGACCGAGAAGGCCTTCCTTTTCTGCAGGCCTGGTTCTGTGCTGAGGGGGAGAATATGTGGTAAGCCAGATGACTTGCACTTTACGTGTATTTAGAATCCTTTTGAAAAGTGAGATTTTAGAGGACGCTTGCAGAGGGTTATGGATTGACACAGTTCAGTGCTTGTGGTCTCCCAGAACAATAAACTGCAGAAATACTTTGCGTAGTTTGACTTCCAGAGGATGTTTATGTTGCTAGCCAAGGCCTGTGGAAAAAGGATGCTTTTGTACCCAGGATTCTGCTCCCATGGGGAAGTGAGGCACATCCACACTTGGTGACAGACAGGAAAACAGTGCTTGGTATGCAGTCTTTTAACCCTATGAGTCTTGTGGGTGATGCGTAGCTAAGATAGGGGATTGGATTCCATTTTCTGTATGTAGTGATGTCTTTTCAGTATTACACAGAGATACCTCATTTGATGAGGAACAGAGTCACATTTCACTTAAAAAGGGTTTGACTAAAAGGGAACTCCAGAGGCAACACAAGTATGAGTGGTTGCACATTCTGAGGGGACCCTTATGTTTCCAACATTACAGTCAACTGCCCTTTGGGTACCTATTATTCTCTGGAGCATCATACCTGTGAAAGCTGCTGGACTGGATCCTACCAAGATGAGGAAGGACAGATGGAATGCAAAAGTTGTCCATCTGGTAGCTATACTGAGTATCTACACTCTAGGAGCATCTCTGAATGCAAAGGTAAGAACTTTGTCTTCTTGGACAGCCATCTCTGAATGCCTGGTGGTGTCCTTTTGGTCTCCATCATGGGAGTATTGGAATAAGGTTAACCTGTGAAATGAGCAGTGCTACTTCCTGTTGATTCATATGTAAAGAGAAGAATGCAGCTTTTCACCACTGCCGTAGCATACAGGGCTCCTGGGCAGATAAGCAAAGATAGCTTTTGAAGCTTGTTTTATTTCTGTCTTCATTCTGTGAGATTGTGAACCCATTTTCCAGCAACTAACACACTTAAAATAACGCCATTCTTGTCCTTGCCAGCCCCTTTCCAGTGATCACAGATTAAATGTCTGCATCCTACACTACAGTGCTCAGATACTGAGCACCTCGGCACCACTGTCTCTGTGACTTACTCTGAAAAAGAAGTTGCTGGGTTTATTTCCTGTTTATTTTGTTGATTAAAAATAAGTAACTGAGTTTAAATAAATCATCTGTGAGTCTGATTGGAAGAGAATTAACTGGTTAATAATTGACAAATTCACTATCAGTAACTTACCGCAAGTTCGTTTTGTTTTTTGCTCTTTGTACTCATGAAATCCTTCAGAGTAGAGTAAACTCTAGAAATAAAAGTCCCTGAGACATGCATCATGATTGCAGCATTATTTTCAGAGGTTAGGAGCCATGTTTCCTGTTGGATATTGCTTAATCTTTATGAACTCTGCCTTATAGCCCAGTGCAAGCAGGGAACATACTCAGCTAATGGTCTTGAGATGTGTGAAACCTGTCCACTTGGCACATACCAGCCAGCATTTGGATCCAAGAACTGCATCTCTTGCCCAGAAAATACATCAACGGTAAAAAGAGGTGCAGTGGATGTCTCAGCTTGTGGAGGTTTGTAACAAAAGGGACTATGAATTTTTTTTTAAAATTGAATTCTAAAAATTTCTAGATGTTGCTTAAACATCAGTTAATATATTCAATTCATCTGACTGAGATTGAATTCCACTTCTGTTATAGTGTGGACAAAGCAGCATTTCCTAGAAATATGATAGGTCATTTCCTGGTACCCTGATTATTTCAAATGTCCTCATTTCCAAGATGGATTCTTATCTAAAGATCAATAAAATGAGATATGGGTGGGCACCTACAGGAAAATAAAGCTTCTCTCCTTACCAAAGAGAAAGGAAATAATAGGATATTTGTCACTGTTGTCTCTGAAACATCTTCCACATCTTCTGTGCAAAAATGCTGAGTATGAATACAGTTTGTTCCGTAACTTTTTTCAAGAAATTGTCCTCAGCTGCCTTTGGGAAGCTCTGCCAGGAGGAGTCCCAGGGGGAGTAGTCTGCAGGGATTAAAAAAAAAAAGACATATCTTTCATTCTTATTCCTTCTTGAGGGAGAAAAGTGTGAAAGGAAAAAGGGAAAAGAAGTTACATTTGAAAGCTGTCCCCAGAGCAATAAAGGAACAGATAGAAATACTAGCCAGCTGTTTCTGTAGGCCTTTGAGGACCACATGTCACGTAACAGCACATTGTAAAAAAGCATCTCCTAGAGTGGTGAATTCCTGGCAGATTTCAGCCTATTCCTTTAAGTCTGAGCACGACCTATGTTTGGAGGAGTGAGAATGACCAGGAAGATATGAGGGATAGAGTGAGAGTGCAATTCATCACTCAAAAAAATGTCCATTTGTTCTTGCAGTGCCATGTCTTGCAGGCGAGTTCTCGCGTACAGGTTTGACACCTTGTTACCCCTGTCCCAGAGACTACTATCAGCCAGACCCGGGAAAGTCCTACTGCCTGTCTTGTCCCTTTTATGGAACAACAACTGTCATTGGTGCCAGATCCATCACAGATTGTTCAAGTAAGTCAAATTATCACTGCTGAAGAAAGCAAATAAAGGGAACGTCTAAAGGATGGCCAGCAGTAGCCAAAACAGAAATCATCCCGCTTCCTCTCCTAATAAATGTGGACCTTCTATTGCAGCCAGTGAAGTTCACAGCTGCTGGTGTTTCCCCTCTGTTATGTAGAAGGAGTGACTGTGTGATTGCAAGAAAGAAAATTAATTCTGTCCTAGCAGAATGCAGGATAGTGATATGTGCCAAGGCTCAATAACAGGATATACGTGTACAAAGTGTGTGTCTGTATAAATATATACTGTATATAACCATGCACTGTGTATATATAGAGTTATACATGTATAGACAAATATGTGTATGCATGTCTGTGTGTGTATAAAGACACATAAAATCTATGTACTCACACATATGTGTGTTTTAGAAATTTACATGCTTGCAAATACATATATGTGCAAAACATATATAAAATGCTATGTGGTGGTTAACTGTAAAGTTTGCTTTTTATTCCCACAAATTCACTTTTTTCAGCATATCTTTAGATGCATTACAAACATGCAGTTGTTCTGCCCTCATGGAATAGGGAGGGATCTTGCCATCCAATATTATTAACAGCATTTTTGTATCTTTCCTCTTTAGGTTTTGGCTCTACTTTTTCAGCAGCTGAGGAAAGTGTAATGATGGTACCAGCCTCTCCAGAAAATATCAGCAAGCAGTACAAAGTCAGCAGTCAGGCAAGGACAGGATATATTTTCCAGTGTTATCTCAAATGAAAGAAAGAATGCATTCTGCAGCAGTAAATCTTAAGGCCTTTTTGAATGTAAAGTGACGCTGACTATCTTTCCTGAAGAGATGAGAGTGATGGTCATCACAAACTCTCTTTGTGATCATAGAAACACTTTCACTGAACAAGGGAGGCTGTCCTCAGCTATTGCCAGTCTTAAATTCTGTACATGAAGCCTTCACCCAATGTATGAAATACGTATGATACTTCCAAAGAAATGTAAAGTCCATGGAGGACATTCAGCCGATCTGTAAAAAGTGGATTGACATCACTTAGTCATCTGATGTCTTCCTTATGCTGAATTGCAGAAAATGCTACCAGGCATCCAACTCCCAGTTGTAAAATCTTTGTTTTATTTATTGAAACGTAGACACACTTGAGAGGAGGCAATCAGACCTCCCTTCTGCTGTGAGTAACCCCTTTGAAATGCAGGCAAGTCCTCATGTGATAGAAACTACTCCAGTGATAATGTTTGCCAGAGATGTGCCCTGACCCCCCCCCATATATTTGTTTGAACCTAAAGTTAGGTTACTGCATAGACAGGAGCAAAGTTGACTGATAGTAAATTTGGACTGAACCATTGTATGGCATATGGACAGGTGACAAACTGATCTCCTGTGGATTCAGTTGACCATTTGATGAATTCAGGTTTGCTATGTTAGAACACCATAAGTGAAGTTCTCTATCAGTTCACCTGCTGACCAGTAGCAGGAAGTGATTAGCCAGTGTAAAGCAAAGTGGAGAACTCTTACATAAAAGTCAGCATAGTATAAAATGTTACCTGTGAATCATAGCTAAGAATGTTCTAAGGGAAAAACCACTATGATGACATTTTGCTAAATAAAAGGTCATTTTAAAATAATATTTCAGATTCCTGATATTTCTCTCCAGAAAATGGTTGATGTGCTGAGAGACAAAGGGAAGAGCTAGGAGTTAATACTAGTGAACTCCCCCTGCCCCAGCTTTCCAAAGTGGCTATAGGGTGTGCAGTTTAAAATCAGAATCTTTTGTTCCTCTTGTATTTCCACCTTTTCAGTAATTGTATCATTCTTGCCTCTGGCAGGTCTTTCATGAGTGTTTCCTGGAACCCTGCCACAACAATGGGACATGCAAACAATTGGGAAGTGGATATATTTGTATATGCCCACTAGGATAT
>VZTU01016694.1:84645-109987 GCA_013400835.1 Zapornia atra | reverse complement strand
GTTCTCTGGTCTGAATAAAGGGAGGACTGAATTTAAGGGAATTAGTAAATACTCACAGGGAAAATGTTTGTGAGAGTGAATATGACATGATAAGACAAAGTGTTTATGCTTTACTACAGCGCTGAGGGTGAGTGGGCTCTTTGTTTTCTCCTGTCTTTTTAACTCTCATCTGCATGCATATTGAAGGTGTCAAAATCTCTGGAAAAACTGACATGATTGAGAACTTTGCCAAGACATGGTGTTTTCCATCAGAATTGGGCTCCTTCAGTTTTCACCTTTGTGGCTATGTATTTATCTACAGCAACTCTTGCTGATTTTTTTTTTTTTTTTAATTTTAATGATGAACCATGGACTTTGCATCTTTCACATCCCAACATCTAAATAACCCAGATGATCTCTGTAGGTGTTTGCAGCACTGCAGTCAAACATGGGAGTTTATCACCTGATCTCTGTAGCCTTTTGTTTAGCGTGTAGTATGACTTCTGTTCTGTCTCCCACATTTAGCCACTGCAGCATGCAGACCTTGACTGTGCCTTGCTCGTGCCTTGTAACCATTGCTATTTACAGGTCTCTTGTGTGAGGAAGACATAAATGAATGTAGCTCTAGCCCGTGTTTAAATGGAGCCCACTGTGTTGATGGCAAGAATGGTTACCGCTGCACTTGTGCAAAAGGGTTCACAGGTACACCTTTTCCTGTTTAAGTCAGCTTTCACTCTTCACAGGATAGATGTCTTCATACCCTGCCCAAAGTATTTCAGTCTCATTGCTATATATTGCATATATGTTGGTGTGAGTGTACTAGATTCTTTTAAGTCCGTGTAGTCTCTCAGAGGCCCTGTAGTGTGAGTGTGGCTTCAGAAGGATTAAGTTATCATGCTTCTATTCCAAATTTTACCATAAACTCTCTGTGTGATGTTGAGGAAAGAATAAAGACATTCACATGTATGCAAGTTGTTACTTTTAATTTTATTATAAAAAGAATGTATTATAACAGTAGACAAAATGGTTTGTATTAAAACTAGTCCCTGTCCCCATAATCAGCTTTCTGCTGCTTTCATAGTTTTCTGCAACAGCTAGACATACCTGTTCATGATTATGTTGCCAAAAAACCTCCACTATAAAATCAAATCCCAGAATTGTGTGTTTATGGCTTTCATATTTCTCCTTAGAGTTAAGGTTCCAGCCAAAAAGTCTTTCCTAACAGCTTTTCACTAGTTGGTCAGAACGGTTTCTCAGGTGATTTCCTGATTCAGCCCAAATTATTAACATAATGAGCAATAGCCATTTAAATTCAGCAAAGTTTGCTGAGTGTTAATTTCTACAATTACAAAGATGATTCCTGTAATTCTTCTATAGCCACTTAATGTTATTTAATGGAGTAAACCCCAAACCTGCCTGGGTACGCTGGTGTTTGCTGTTTCCCAGAAGATGGGCAACAGTCCTTAAGTATAGATGCATTAGTAATCTTCTTTCTTAGGTTAATCAGAGCAGAGCTGTGACTTTGTTCTTTTTTTCTCAGGTGCTCACTGTGAAATGGAGGTCAATGAATGCCTTTCAAACCCGTGTCTTAATAGGGCTATTTGTGAAGATCGAGTTGGCAGTTTCTTCTGCAAGTGCCTCCCAGGTTTTACTGGTGTATTGTGTGAAAAAAACATGGATGAGTGTCTCAGCAGACCCTGTAAGAATGGAGCTACATGTAGAGACGGTATCAACAGTTTCAGGTGAAAAACAAATGATGTAATAGAATCCTAAAATGGTTGGAAGGGACCTCAAAGGCCATCTAGTTCCAACCCCCCTGCCATGGGCAGGGACACCTTCCAGAAGTCCAGATTTCCCAAAGCCTCATCCATCCTGGCCTTGAATACACCTAGGGAATGGGAATCTCAGTCTCCTTGGCCAACCTGTTCCAGCGCTGTCCTAGCTAAACCCAGGACAAGTGCCTCGCCACTCACAGTGAAGAATTTCTAATCTCAATCTACCCCGGTACAATGTGGAAAGTCAGATTGGGTTTGATGCTTCAGCCTTGTTAGATTTCAGCAAGACATTTGACAGCCTGGTCCAATATAAATGGTGCCCTATGCACACTAAAGGAGATTTTAAAATGCAAGAATATAAATCGTAGTATCCTCACTCTCAAAGAATTCCAAGGCAGACAGCAAGAAAATAAACAGAGCTTGAAGCATAAGCATGGTAAGATTGCATGGTTTTAAAACTGATCTTCCAAAAGAAATCCACTTTTCCAGTCTTCAAGGACTTGTCTTGCTTTCCACTAGAAGAATAAGTGATGGCAAGTTATGTACCTGATAATATTACATTTCTATAGCCTGGAAGACAAGCATAGCTGTATATACTCGGAACATAAAGGTTAAAATTTAAACACCAATGGAATCTTCCAAATACTCTATGTTTTAGGGTATCTGAACTCAAAAGTTATAAATGCCAATAACAAAGTCAGATTCTAGATGACTGTAGAGAGATGGATTAACTGTTACTGTCTGGATTTAATAACTAATTCCCCAAAGTCCATGAGTTTTGGTGCCTTTCCACTTCGTTGGTTTTCCCTCTGTGTAAGCATAGCTGCCTGAAAGGTTTGCCATATCAAGTACCTCCCATCTATACTTCTGTGGGCTCTAGAAGGCATGTTTCACTCACAGAAATGCCATGATTGCCTCTCCCAGCCTCCACAGAGAAACATGGACATTGTATTTCAATATTGCATTGTCCCTATTCAGAAGTAGCTAATGGTATTCAAGCATACTCAAAGGAACAACCAAAATAAAACTCCATTAATTCTGTAGTAACTCTTCTGTTGATTTTTTTTTTTTCCATTGGTGGACCTGGCCTCATGGCCAGGATTCTTTGTTGTGACACCAGCCACCTTTGAAGCATGCTTCTCTTTTCCTCCATAGGTGCCTGTGTGTGACAGGGTACACAGGACTGAACTGTGAAGTGAACATCAATGACTGTGACTCCAGTCCCTGCTTAAACCAAGCCACCTGTGTGGATGCCTTGAACTCGTACGTTTGTAAATGTCCCCCTGGCTTTACAGGCAGCAGGTGTGAAACAGGTACACAGGACCAAGTGTCAGAACTAAGGTGGCTTAACTAGGTCTCTGGGCAAGATTTGTACTGGGTGGGCTGATTTCATACAGCTCCCCCAGAAAGCAGCTAGGGTGGTGGGACTCTGAGAGACTGAGTAGAACCTGTGTGACTGTGTAATTGCAGACAAGTAACAGCATGTGTGCTATGTCTTATTTATATTAATTTCTCTTTTATAAGTCACAGTTCCATCTCTAGTACTTAGTATGTCTATTGAGTTTTAATTTGTATTTGTTCTGTGTATCTTAGTTAATTAGCTCTTTCTGTTTCTTGTACTTCATGTAGGGCTTTGCATCACAGAGTTAGAGATTAGTATGTAGTAGCCTCAGCTTTAGAAGTCCTAAAGACATCAAATTCCCTATTGGCAGAACGGCATCAAGTTCCCTATGGTCAGCCAAAATGGGTCACACATAGTGCAACCTCTTGGGTGACACTGATGTTAGGCCAACACAAACATGAGGCTCAAATCCATCTGTCTTTTATCCACTCCATGAAAATTATAAAATGTTATACAAGTAGCTGGTGCATCTCTAACCTGAAGAACCTACATTGGTTTTACAAAGACAGCTGAAGACCTTCAGGTCATGTAGACCTGCCACTTATGTTGGAGCTTAACAACACTCAGATTTCAGAAGAGCACACTTAGTACATTTACATATAATATCCTTGTAATTCATGTCACTCTGCATTGAAGAGCAGCACAGAAGTGTTGTCCCATCCTAGTGCAGTATATTTCAGTAAGATCAGAACATCAGGGGGGAAAAAAATAATTTTCCCCTTTTTTTCTTTTTTGTTTTTATTTTTGACTCTTGTGAATAAAATGTAACCATCTGATCACACCTCTTTGAGTTGTTGGATGGTAGATGGCTAAGTCATTTCATTGATAGAGGACTGGAAAGCAAGGTTCATGTTTGCTGTTTGCTGGATAATCATCTCCTTTTCCAGCCATTTTTCATCAGACCCTGTGTGTTTTCTAGCCTTGAAAAGCTCTGTGTGACATTAGACTGCTATACAGTCTTTCTACCTCTGAGCAATATAAAGTGACTATATTTTGTAGCTGGGTTGTGCTCCATTTTTATTGCATTTGATTAGATTCCATTTGATTGTCTTTCTGGGGTTTCAGTAATATATCTCTGAAAACTCTGTCTTTGTTGCAGAACAGTCCTCTGGCTTTAATCTTGATTTTGAAGTCTCTGGTATCTATGGATACGTCATGCTCGATGGTGTCTTCCCATCTCTTGGTGACATCACCTGTACGTTCTGGATGAAATCCACTGACACCACAAATTATGGGACTCCCATTTCTTATGCAGTAGAGAATGGAAGTGATAATGCATTTCTTCTGACTGATTACAATGGGTAAATCACAGCTCTACTTTTCTGTAGCATACAGGGGGCATGAACTGATAAAGCAAGCACAGACCAGAAGTCTGAATATCAGCTTTTGCCTGCTCTGGGGTAGAAAAACCTGCACACAAACCCTGTAAAGTTTAGAAAGTGGCTTATTTTTGTCTGGACTAGGTTTACCTCATATTTAACTGGTATATTGAGACAATGATCAGATAAAATGGAGCTTAACTCACTATGCAGCCATGACTTGAATCTTCACGTTTTGATACAACAGCACATTACTTATTTCACTGCACTTTGTATCTGATAGCCATAACTTCTGAGTTCTCTGAGAGAGACCTTGTACAATGATCATTCAAGAGAGATTTCTTGCATGGTGTAGACAGTTACCTCATCGGGAAAATAAGGTTTTTTGAGTCATGTGTAACAGGCCATGCTTTTAAAGTTGCTGTGTGCCTTTGTCTTCCTTCCATGCAGCTGGGTTCTTTATGTAAATGGGAAAGAGAGGATCACAGACTGTCCTTCAGTGAACGATGGTAACTGGCATCACATTGCAGTGACATGGACATGTACAGATGGGGCATGGAAAGTGTACATCGATGGAAAACTGTCTGATGGAGGGAGTGGGCTCTCTGTTGGCTCAAAAATCCCTGGTATGCTTTATTTATATTACTCCAGCTCTGTTGCCTTCATTCTGTTTTTACTGCAGAATTTGCTGTGCCTGCAAGGAAATGTTTATTTTGGTGTTTTTAGCATGTTTTCACATTTTCAGCATTATGCAGGGCTCATGTTTCTATTCAAATGAATAAGGGCAGTTTCCTCACTAAGCCTCACTACAGGCCAAGTGTACATTTCTAGAGTAAACTAGTAGTTAACTTGTTTTGGGGGTGGCAGTTCACTCCACATGAAGTCTGTGCTGAGACGATTTTGGCATGGCTTTTTGGGAGTAGGTTGCTCACACAACAGACATAAGTTGAGCTGGCATTTTCCTTAGAAATGTGTGCACAGTGTTGATTGAATTAGCCTTTCCCAGTGACTCTCTTTTTAAAGTTACGTTTGCATTCTTTCCTAGGAAGGTGGGTTTTGCTATTTCATTTTTTCCTGTGATCAGTGGTCGTACCAGTAGTATCTCAAGACATGAAAAGGATTACCTTTAGCATTGAATAGCTGTGAAAGACCTGGTGCTAGATTGCTGCAAAAAGATTTCATTTTAATAGCATTTTCATACTACACTGTTTAAATTTGCATAGAGTTTAACTTCCGTGGCATCTCAGAGCACTGACTGGCTAATAGCCAAGGTGCTTTTAAGGGTTTGGAATCAAATTTGTTCTATCTAATTTTCTAAACTTTTGTCTAAAGCAGGAAGTGAAGCTAGCACTTTAAAATATGCCCCACCTGCTCAAGACTGCATTTTGCACTGCAGTATAATAGGCTTCAAATCCTGAGCTAGAAGTGGTTTCTTAGAGCCATACTATTCCTGAATCAACCAGGAAGTTTCTGCTCTCATCAGCATGAGCTTAGTAGCATCAACGGGTATTTGAGAGAATCACTTCCAAATTGTTATGCTCATTACCTAGCATAAAGCTTCTCAGAGCTTTGCTGAGACAATATTTTGAAGGTGACTGGTCTCCTGCACTACAAAATCTTAGTAACATAGGGTAGCAGGAGTTTTGGTTTGCTTACTTTTTAACCTTCTTATGGGGATCCCTGCTGAAAGGCTGTTTCTTACCCCCATCTAATTCTGAGTTTAGGAGGTGGTGCACTTGTTCTTGGTCAAGAGCAAGATCAGAAAGGAGAAGGATTCAACCCAGCTGAATCTTTTGTGGGCTCCATCAGCCAGCTCAACATTTGGGACCATGTCCTGTCTCCACAGCAGGTAAGCCCTTATTTCAGCATTTGAGCTTCTCGCGTCCAGATGTCTCCTCTGCTTCTTTCTCCTTTTCTGCTTTGGCTTTCTGCTGGGTTCAAAACTGCCCAGCACTATCCCACTGTTCGTGGCTTTTTGGGTCACTGGTTGTTGCATTGCCAGGAAAATCTCCAGGTTTTTGCTCACTAGCAGTTTTGAAGCTGAGAATTACACACGTATACGTTCTACAGGAAATGGGTATGTGTCTGCAGGACACGCCAGCGATGAGGTGAAGTGCCATTCTCTGTTTCTCAGTAGTCACCTGTCTTCAGTGCCACACTTGAGTAAATTCCTGTCTGTTTCAAATGCAGTGCAGTTAGGATGAGGAAGACAATCCTGCCCTTCATTTATGGTGTCTATATCCTCATCTCAAAAGACAGATAAGACACCAGGCAGGGAGCTGAGCCAAGTAAGCTTCCCATAAATTTTCTAGTGCAATTCAGTTCAGAGCTTGAGGTTGTAAATTACTGTCAGTATCAGTTACTATGAGTTTTGTAGTGGCCCACTGGAACTATTGAGTAAGGCTTACCTTCCTGTTCTTGGCTACCAAGGAAAGTAGGTTGACAGAGTATGTCGCCCAGCAAATAACATAAAGGCCAAGTCCACTCTTTATTATTTCTTAGTTGCTCATCCACTTGCACATAAATTTTGTATAGGTAAGCCAACAATCTGCTTTTTGGCTGAGTAGACAGCAGTAGAAATACAAGTTGTCTATATGGGACTGTGATGTTCTCCATCATATGGCTGCCCTTCCCACACTGGAAATTTGCAGCCCTTGGCCTAAGCATTTTCCATCAGCACATACAGTTGAAGTGAGATCTTTGAAGTGTCCTAAGAATAAACAGAGCGGGTTGGTCTCTCCTCCAACTAAGCTGACTCTAGAAATCTGATCCACCTCACTGGAGTCCAGGGTAGTGGGAATGTGAGAATAATACAGTTTGAGATTCATGGTGTACTTTTCTTTCTCGCAGACAGTATCTCACATTATTCTTGGTAATTGATTTGATCCACTGAAGACCTGACAGAAGCCAGTCATCCTTCTGGAAAGGCAGTTTCCCAGATGGCATGAACTGGGCACACCTGTGCTTTCTAACCAGCTTGCTGTGCCCTGAAGCCATAGCTATACTGCATGTATTATGAGTGGGCTGGCTGTGCTGAGATGTACTCAGCATATTGGGCTGCTCATCTTTGCTCTTCTTAATTCTTATTTTCACACTGCTGTAGGAGACTTTCCTTTCTCCCTGCCAGGAAATTACTGGAATGACTCTCCAGCGCAGAAGAGCCAGACAGTAGGAAGTAATCTTAGTAGCCTAATTACTAACATGTTCTCTTAAATGAATAACCATAGAACACTTCCCTTCCTGGTATCTTGAAAGAGGAGGAAGTCCTTAATTATCCTTTTACCATGCATTTATCCTCCTCAGGGCACAGATTTTTTCAGCAGTTCCATGGCTGAGATATGATTGCATCTGGCATGGTAGGGAGAAATATAATGGGGGGAGTACTGTGCCAATAATGCACCTTAGTCCCTGTCACTTTCTGAGACTGTTTCCTCTCTGTTCCTGGAGTTACAGTGAACAAAGACATTACAGAGCGAAGCCAAAGTCCTGGGGTTTTACTAGCAGTTTTGAAACACTTTCAGGTAGCAGAAATCTCTGCAAGCATCTAATGGAACTAAACAACCTATTTTTACAACTGTTGGGGTCTGGACATCTGAGCTCCTTCCTAGGGACCACTGTGGAATATTTATGACACCACATCATTAAGCGTCGGTCTGCATGTTCTTACTGTTGTGTATGAAGTACAGGAGTGTCTGAACACCTGAAAAGTGCTGTACCAACAGGGTTCACAGTCCCCAAGTTCTTTCTATTGGTGGCCAGATAGAAATATAATATTTGTAAGTTTAATAAATTCTGAGGGTCTCAGTGAAGAAGTAGAAATCTTTTTACCTTATTGAATTTATTATTTTTTTTTACATTAAAATAAAACACTGAAACAGCTTGAGGATTCCCATTGGCATTTCAGTTTCCTGTAGCAGGAATGCAAAAGAAACGTTTAGTGGTGCCATTAATGGAGTTATGTGTTAAGTGGAAAATTTGTCCTTCAATTATATTTGACTAGCTCTGCTCTCAAGATGATGGTTAAGTTGCTGTTGATCTAACAGCAGATTCATTCTGACCTTTCCTTCTCTTATCATTAGTTTTCCTATATAACTCATGGTTCACTGCATGGTTATGGCCCTGTCCTGCTTTGGTTGAAGTCAGTGCCAATACTGCCATTAGAATTGATGTGGGGAGGCTTTGCCTGCAGCGATTTGAACAGCCGCACAATAGCCTAGTGCATTGAATTCACAAAACTCTTGTCCTGGAAACAAGAAATTGCTTTACTAAACTGCTCCCTATTGAGTTTCTGCTCCTTAAACATAGTGCAGTGCTAACAGAGTTTGAGGAATGCAGATCTTCAACATGATGTTCCTTTCGGCTCCTATTTGACATTTCTCTCCAAATACCTGCAGATTTCTGCTCCGGTTGAATTTTCCTATCTGGCTTTTTCTCTGAATACATACATTTTTCTTTCGCAGTAATAAACACAATTGTGTTTCAAGAGCTGCTTTTTACTTTGCTTGTATCACAAGTCTGCCGTCAGGTGTTGCCAGTCCACAGCTAGCTGGCTTAGAAGTGCAGAACAACAAGTAGTTCAGCCAGAAGCCTCTTGTGTTAGAAAGGATGAACATTGCTTATTCAGTTATTTAGTGTTGCCTGCAAACGTGGAAGGAAGATTATTTTATATTCTTCTCCTATATCGTCCTTAAACAGCACCTAATCGACTGTTTTAAATCCATAGGTAAAATCTCTGGCTACATCCTGTCCAGAAGAGCTCCAAAAAGGAAATGTATTAGCCTGGCCAGATTTCCTGCCAGGAGTTGTTGGAAGAGTGAAGATAGATTACAAGAGCATATTTTGTGCTGGTTAGACCTTTATTTCTTAGAACACTTTTTTCTGTACAATATTGTAAGACATTTTTGTGAGGTCAGATATGTTAGCTTGTGGCCTTTCCCCTACTAACCTTGAATAAATTATTTTGGTAATTTGACAGTTAGAACATTCAGCCCTTCATTCCTCAAATTCCAGGGTTTTGTAACAAGTTCATTGGAATCTCTGACAGAGATTTATTGCTTCCTGAACTGAGATGAGGAAAGAGTGAAGATGGTATTGGGTCAGAGAGAAGTTTTTATTGCCTTTTATTCTAAATATAATTGGATAGTTTTAAAAAACCTACTGCCTCCTCACCTCTCCTACAGAAACCTTTTATAATGCGGTATGTTGATGATTCTCAAAACCCTTTGAACCCAAGCAGAATGTAGCATACATATCATTTCCCAAAGCTTTCTCCTGGAGAAATGTACACAGGATTAAACAATCAGATAACAAATTTATTTGCTTCAGCACATAGCTATATCTCTTACCATATATTTTGTCCGCAGACTGTCCATCTTTGCAAGGATCCGTCCCACATCTGCGGGCCTCTTCTGGTGATCTAAAGCCAGGGTCAAAAGTGAGCCTTTCCTGTGACCCAGGCTTCCAGATAGTGGGAAACTCTGTTCAACACTGCCTGAACCTGGGACAGTGGACACGACCTTTTCCCCGCTGTGAAAGTGAGTTGTCCCAGTGGTCTGACAGGACTAGGAAAACCTAGCTCTGATTTGGACCTTATGAGTATTCATGGCCTGTCTATCCCTACAGCTATGAATCCATCCTTGTTACAGCATATGCAAATATATATATATATTTGTAATGGCCAACTGGAATGCTTAAAGCTAACTTAACATTTTACTGAGCAGGAACTACACCATGACCAGATTCTCCCACATTTGTTGATCAGTTTCTAATGCCCATGGCAGAATTGAGTCTATTTGGATCAGGAATTTGACACTGTGAACTTTCTCCCCAGTGGCAGCAGGAGTGTCAGTGATGCACAGGAAATGCTAGAATATCCCTCTGATTTTCAATTATCACTGAGAACATCTGTTTTGAAGTAAAGCCTTGACATTAGCATGTTATAGAGCATGTTCTTTCTCAGAAGGACTTAGGAGTACTCTTAGCTGGGTTTCTTCTAAGAAACTGGGCTTGTATATGGTCAGGTTGCCACGGTTCTTTGATTTCTGCTGTCCTGCTCATGCTTTGATTCTCCTCTGCTGTGACTGCACCAATGACTGCAGTGGCATGTGTTAGAGCTGACCATAGTTCTCATTTCAGCAGAACAGCAAAGTAGCTCCAGATGGTACTTTGCATGATCCCATACGTAATTAATCAGTAGTTTTGGGAAAATCATAAAATTGTTAAAAATACTTTTTAAATAAGTTTGGTCGAAATTTTACGCAGTTTTTTTGTTTTCTTCTTTATTCAGTTCTTCATAGCACAAATCCTGGAGTTGCTATAATCCATGTAGTTACAAAGATGAGCTCTGTGGCTGTTGAAGTAAGTTTGTGCCATCTTAATTGAAATGAAGATGCACAGAAGCAGTTCTGCTAGAATAAACAGTAGTATCTGTCAGGCAGGTACAGTGATGCCTTCTGCTGGCACAGCTAGGATCAGAAAGGCCTGTTTACTGTTGTGAAAGTGATGCCCAAAATTGTGTGTAGGGTCAGTTCTCTCTATTGCACATGCACTCACTGGTTTCAGACCAGTACTGTAATTTCTTAGCAATAATCTAGTAGCTGGTTTTTCAGTGTTCAAATACAGTATTGAGTTTGTTTTTCAGTGAAGTATAGGAGTCTTCATAGAGGCAAACTTACTTTTCCTTTTTCCTTAAAACTCTTGAAAGATCGTTGATTATCAGGGGAAGTGTCCTGTGACTGAAAGGCATCTGCTCAGATCTAAGTCAGAAATGTCTCCTCCAGAGCTAGCATAATAGCAGGAGCTGGAGAGGCTTGCTTAGTCTCTGATTGACAAGTGCCCAGAAAAACAAGACCCTCCACCAGACATGGAATCAATTAGCTACCTCAGAAAAGGTCTGGGCCATCTTGCAGATGGGTTCCACAGTTGCAGAGGAAAAAAAAAAATCTCTGGTGGTGGCTCTCACGTGGAATTATTCTGAAGTTGATCTCTGTGTGCTCTGCTAATGTCTGTACCCTGTCTTGTCACTTGTGTTGCAGGAATCAGCTGTGGAGTGCCTCCACCTTTAGAAAATGGATTCTATTCAGCTGAGGACTTCTTTGCTGGCAGCACTGTTACCTATCACTGCAACAATGGCTACTATTTGTTGGGCGACTCCAGGATGCTGTGCCTGGACAATGGGAGCTGGAACAGCATTTCACCGTCTTGCCTTGGTGAGATGTGCCATACATGTGGCTGCATGGGGCTGGCAGTCTTGCACTTCTGTGCCCTGGGTTTGAGTGGATTTCATTCTGAAATTGTGAAAGCTGACCACAGTACCAGAAACCACACTCCAAAATAGGCACATTTCTGAAATGCCATGCTGAGCATTATTTGACACCCAAAATTATTCTGGCACCTTTCTCTGTCAGTCATAGAATCATAGAATCATAGAATGGTCTGGGTTGGAAGGGACCCCAAGGATCATAGAGCTCCAACCCTCCTGCCACAGGCAGGGCCACCAACCTCCAGGCCTGGATCTACACAAGGTTGCCCAAAGCCCCATCCAACCTGGCCTTGAACACTTCCAGGGACGGGGCATCCACTACTTCTCTGGGCAGCCTGTTCCAGCACCTCACCAATCTCTCTGTAAAAAACTTCCCCCTAATATCTAATCTAAACTTTCCTTTGTTCCAATCTAAACCAGTACTTTCTTACCCACCCATTATAATAAGCGTGCATTGCACTCCTATCCTCTCTCCTTCCAGGTTCATTTAGCCTTGAAGTCCTTGCATTCTCTGCTTCTAACCTGTGCATTTCCTTGTGCTTCAGCATGCTGTCAGCATCCCAGACTCTCTGACCAGGTTCTCTTAGACATTCCACACCTGGGTGTTGTAACATTTAATATTTACTTGATACTGCATAGGGTTTCTGATTGGGTAGAGTGATACAAAATACCCTGCACAGCACAATACAAAAAAACTCCAGTTACGTGTGGCAAAATACAGCAATTGCAACACACAGTTCAGTCACAATAGCAGTGTGCTTCCCATTACCACTCTGTAATAAGCTCACCATTCCTGGTCACTGGGGATGCCCAGTGACCAGGAATGAATATATAGGTTGAAGCCAGCACAAGCCCATTGCTAGTTGTCTGGGCTTTGTACTCATTTTAGCCTGAGCTGTATATCCAGTTCCCCTTTACACTGCTCTAACTAACTCAGGGTTGTATTTCCACACCCTTAATGAACCTGGGGAGAAACATTTGCACCATGGGTTGATCCACTCTGTAACAGCAGTGGTCAGTCACATTCTGCATTATTCCCTGAGCTTCATGGGCAGATCACCTTTGCTTACCTCCTCTGAACCTTCTTCCTATCTGCAGGTTTACTGGTCAGCCACATGCGCCTGTCCACAAGCAGCTGCAGCACTGGCAGGGCTGGGGGTACATTTAAGGACACAGTTCACTTGGTTACCACCCCATGATTTGCTTCCTGGTCAGCTGCATCTGATGTAACAGATGCAGCTGCAGGAGCTGAAAGGTGGGACAGACTAAGGAGAACTGGGTGTGACTGTTCTTGTAGGGCATGTCTCCAACAGATCCCTGCTGGAATCCACTATCTAGCTGTAAGATCGCTGGTGTCTAATACGTCACACCTAACATGGATGTTGCAGAGTAACAACCTGGCCAGATTTGTGTTTTATGTGACTTTTTATCATAGAATCACAGGATGTGTTAGGTTGGAAGGGACCATCCAGTCCAACCCCCTGCAGTAAGCAGGAACAACTACAACTAGATCAGTTTTATAGCACTTTTTTTTTTTTTTCAGTCAAGATGAGCAAAACCAAAACCAACAGTCATTTACTTCTGCCAAAATTCACTTTGTAGTGGGATCCATCTGGTTTTACAGCAGCCTGTCTACCAGGGCTCCTGCACAACCTCCAAACAGACCATCTCGGCTGTTGTTCCTCTCTTTGCTTTTATGCTTTGCTTTTTGTACCAAGACTTGTAGACAAGCAGGCTCAGAGCAGATACTGCAAAGCCTTCCAAATAATTCAGTGTCTGTGCAGTAGAAAGCATGATGTTGAGAAGGAAAAGCCCTACCTTCCAGCTCACTGGTGTCTCATAAAGCAGAGTAGACTATGGGGAAAATGAAAACGAGTGACGTGTGCTCCCTGACCCACCCTTTACCTTTCTGATTCACGCTCCAGGCAGGTGCTAACAAAGCCTGGTACACCTTTGCCCCAGGACATTCCTTTTGCTCTGTTACAGATCTGATTCATAGTATTCTTCCACTCTCCCTGGCTTTACAAGACACCACAGGAAGGAGCAGTCAAGCCAGTTCTGGTAGTGCTTTGGCTTCTCCTGATGCTTGTCTAATTGGCAACTGTTTTGATTTTTAATGTGAAGTTTTCATCCTGCATGCCAGAAAGAAACTCACTTCTCAGAACATTGTTGAGCTCTTCATGCTGGCCAGACTCATTCAGCAGTGAAGAATCAACACACCAATTCAGTAAATTTCCTTCCTTTTTTAACCAAGTTGCTATTTCACCTTGAAATGGGCAAAGAGCTCCAGCTGTGTGTCCTGTAGCAGGGCTTTTAAATGAAGAATTACTCTACCTATCTCTAACAGTCTGGCTGATGTGAACAATGATCTCTGATGCCAGCACTTTTCAGTTAGATACTTTGAAATCAACCCTTTGCAATTTATCATTGATTGTTTACATACCAAGAACACTTCTGTACAGTCAGGATTTGAAAGCTGGTATGAAGTGTTCTGGACTGAAGGATTGATTCATAGATTGATTGATTTGGGGTGTTTTTTGCTGTGCAGTACCAAGCCACATGGAGTGCAAGTCATCAATTGGCACTTCTAGGTACTGCTATCATATAAAGAGTTAATTGTAATAACTAATAAGTTTTGAACTCCTTTTAACTTTTCTGGCAACTGAGGGCATTTTTCATTCCTAGGCTAATTAACTTCTCTTCAGCAAAGATGGGGCTCTAATTATATTTTATGTTCAGGGTGTTTTCCATCTTGGCTAAGTTTTCCTTTCTTAGAAGTGGAAAGTTTGAAATACAGAGGATTTCCCAAACAGATGTTTATTGCAGAAGTCCACTTTCATAGTGTCTGTCCAAGCTAGTATTAACATGAGTTACAATGTTCTTTTTAATACTGAGAAACTAGATAATTTTTGTGGAAGTGTTGACTGGAAGTTAGCAGACTTTGTCTCATGATTTTCTCACATTTCACAATATCGTATAGTAGCTTAGATAGAAAGCATAAATATTAATTTAAATGTTTAATGTTTTCACTGGTGCATCAAAAATGTGACTTAAGTAAGAGTGCTTTTTGATTACATTAATTAATGCAATTTGTCTTGATAGTGAGACACAAATTTAAAGCAGATGCTTACGACAAATGCCACCCTAGAGATATTTTTTGTGTGTTTCATTTTTATAGATGTTGATGAATGTGCTGTGGGATCAGACTGTGATGAGCATGCATCTTGTCTCAATACAAACGGGTCCTATGTTTGCACTTGCATCCCTCCCTACACAGGAAATGGTAAAAAATGTGCAGGTATGGGAAAGAAAAACATCAGTTTTGCCTGTCCAAGGTTCTATATAGTATCATGTCTCTCACTGTGGAAAACAGCTGCCAGTAATTGATATTTAAAAGGTTACAAGGCAGATATGCTGTCATCTCCAGGTCACTTTGGCCTGAATGAGGCTGTGATGAATCATCTCCTTTTGTTTCTTGAGAACTCATCTCTCCCTATAGAGACAACTATCAGTGGGATTCTGCTCTGAGACATACACACATGCAAATTCCCCTTTTGCATGGAGCACATTTTCTGAAGACCTGGTAAGGCCACATGCCACACTGTGTCACTTAGCAGAGCAGAGTTATGCAGGGAAGAAATATTTAATTGCAGGCATCTGAGTTGGGCTTAGGCTCCTTGTGGAAACATCAAGCAAGGTAACTTTGCATGAGGATGAGAAGACAGTGGCATAAGCAGAGACAAAAGGTAGTTGAGCTGATGACTTCTGGGCTGGACACGCTGGAGCAGGCTTTCCCTCACAGGGGGAAAAAGGGCTGCGAGATGTGTTTGCTTCTGACAAGGAATGGAAACTCAGTTACAGAAGGCACTTCCATGTCAAGATCAGCTTACTTGCATGAGTCTTCAGTATTTATTGCTCACATGCAGAACAAAGGAAAAGTGTTAAGGCTGTAATCTACTTGTGAGTGTTTTCTGCGTGCTCTGCCTTCCTACTCTGAGAAGATTCCTAATGATACTTCCCTACGAGTTGTTCATAAATCCTGGTACTTCGTTATGTTATTGACAGTTTCTCTTCCTCCTCAGAACCAGTGAAGTGCCGCAATCCAAGAAACCCAGAGCATGGCCATTTGTATGGCCACACTTTCAGTGTTGGCAGTGAGGTAACATTTTCCTGTGAAGAAGGGTTTCGGCTGACAGGGGTGACTAAACTTACATGTATGGAGTCCGGAGAGTGGAGTCACCCAATACCTTATTGTGAAGGTGTGGTTCCAGGGAGGATGCGTATTGTAATGTGTGGTGTTAGAGAGGTGGAAAGGGGAAAGCTGAACTCTACCTTTAGAGACCACAGCGGCTCATGAGACCCTGTCCTAGGAGACCTGAGTCTCAGTATTGAAGCCTCATCTTAAGGATCATAGAATCACAGAATGCTTTGGGTTGGAAGGGATCTCAAAGACTATCTAGTTGCAACCCTGCTGCCATGGGCAGGGACAGATGTAGGCACCAGTTGAAGCTTTTCCAACAGTTGTCATGTTAATAGTGATAGTCTCTTACGCAGATTCTCTGAAGTGTCGAAGGCATAGACTCATCTCATTTTAATGCAAACATACAAAGTTCTTCCTTCTCCACCCAGCCTCTCATTTCTAAGGATCTTGTGGGAACTTAATGTCTTCAAGATCATTAACTGTGTTTCAGGGGATAAAAAGCAACCAAAGAGGACAGGCTGGTGCATGCACATACACATGGCATCATGGCAAAAATTGTTTCTTTAGAAAACCAGAACTGATGAGGTGAAGCAACAGGGTAAGATGAAGAAGTGACAAAGACAGTGTCTTGTCCTCCATAGGGAGGGGTGGATATGGAATCCTTTTGACATTAAGCATGTCATTTGTAGAACAGTTCCAACTACCTATTTCCAGTTAGCCCAATTTCTCAGTAAGGTGATGTCAGATAAAGAGCCCTAAATGTCAGTTACAGCTTAGTCAGTAATGTTTTACACCTCTTAAACCTATTTAGAGAAAACAAAGCCAGTCCTGATACTCTGTTCTCTTTTACTGTGTTGCATCAACCTCTTTTGTGATCCTGTCTTTTTAAAGCTATATCCTGTGGTGATCCAGTTATTCCAGAGAACAGTGCCATTTGGGGCTCAAATTTTACGTACGGCAATAAGGTGGTGTACAGGTAGGAATTCAGTATGTTTGCAGTGCTGCATTAATAACTGATTGAGAATCTGCCAACTAATGAGAGTATGGCTGAATGGAGAGTGCAATTGAAATGGAAATGGAGAAAAGCAAGATGGGATTAAAGTAAGACATTTGGTTATAGCTGTGGCTATTCACCAGCAGAGCTGAATGTTTACTCCAGTACTACGTCTCTATGTCTTGAGGAGAAAGATGGGGTGAATGCAGGTGTGGCTGAAGAGAGAAATGGGGCTATTGTTAACACTGTGCATAAAAGGCTCTGTGCTTGATACCGCTTCTTTTTTTCTAACTCAGATGCAATGATGGATACAAGTTAGTGGGTGAAAAGGAAATTCTGTGCCTTGCTAGTGGCATTTGGAATCATCCTCCCCCCTCCTGTGAAACAGTGACTTGTCCTAGTCCACAGGATATCAGCAATGGAAAATACACTCTCACTGGCACAACGTACCTTTCCTCTGTATCCTACACATGCGACAATGGATACAGGTAAATGTGAGAAAATTCATGAGCCAAGTGCAGGCAGCATGCTTGTTGAAAGGTCTAACTT
Organism: Zapornia atra; assembly: GCA_013400835.1. Taxonomy (NCBI): domain Eukaryota; kingdom Metazoa; phylum Chordata; class Aves; order Gruiformes; family Rallidae; genus Zapornia; species Zapornia atra. The sequence goes on along the minus strand of VZTU01016694.1, from coordinate 92,507 downwards.
ACATTTGAAAGACACAAAGGTGGGATCATTGTTCAGAAAGATAAAATACCAAAATAGACTTTTAAAACATTTTTTTTCTATCTTGAAGGTACTTTCTGTATTTCCTTCTATATTGGAGCAGTTCAGTAAGGTCATTCAGGATTTGAGAGGGAGGGAGGGAGGTAGATAAAGACTATATGTATATATAGATAGATATATATATGCAATGCTTTCATTTTGCCATCAGACTTTTTTGAATATTCAGAAAAATAGTTGTCATTATTTTTAATGTCTTTAAACATTATCATACCCCTATAGTTTTAGTGCACATCCAATATTATTTTGCTACTGTTTTACAATGCCTTTGGTGAAAGAACTTTGTAGTAATTACTTATTCTAGTTTTTTATTATTTTTATATTTGTAAGCAATTATATTGAAAACACATTTTTAATATGCTGCAATTACAAATTAATACAATAAGACTATGTCCAAGGATGTGGCTTCAAGTCCAGGTTACTGCCTCTCCTGGTATCTGCTTGTACCTCTAGCAGATTTACTCTGACACCAGCAGTCTCATATGGCCCTGCTTAGGTCTGAATTCTTTTTGTATTTTACTGCTGCAAGCATTCCCTTGTCCAGAAGCAGACAGGTGAGATATGCTCCTCTGGTGAAGGTTTCAATCATGTTACTACAACTGGACTCCTCAGCTTCAGTCCAGTGTAGTGTTCAAATCATTACCTATACCCCACTAAACCAAGCTGGGTTTTTACCAATGTCAGTGAGTTATTTGACCATGGATTTAGAACATAGAGGCAAAAATACCACATCAATTGTGACTCTTTACCTATCTAGCACAGATAGATTGGTGAAAGAAGTCCTCTCTCCTGCTGTCACCCCTCCAGGGGAAGCCTTCCCAAACAGTGTCCGTCTTACAGATTATTGCTGGACCTAGTTGTGGACTCATTCTCTTCCTTCAGTGACCTCTTCTGTGCTTTTTGTCTTAAGCATATTGCAAGGGTCTGTGCCCTATCTGTAATGGCTTTACAGGTCGGTGCTGGTCTCTTCTTGGCCTCATTTCAGTCAACTGAACAGGTGGATCTAACAGTATTTGAGCCTCAATTGAAGGGAACCAGACACATGTATGTAGGGCTCTCGTGTATGACATGCGAGCTGCTGGGAATCCACAGCCAGCTGACGTAGCAGCTGAAGGCCAAGGGCTTCACCCAGGGCATCTCAGGGTGGTGTTGAATACCTTTGTTTAGACAATTGAGTCACACCTTTTATACCAATGATTGATGTTTCCTCAGTTAAAGAAACCAAAAATACCATTAACTTCGAAGGTGTGCGAGCATTCACTCAAGCAAAATTCTTTACCTCCCAAAGAAACTGAATACATCTTGTAAACAAACCTGAACAGGAGCATTTCCTTCCATTTTCTGAGTGAAGATAGCATGTCAGGCCTTCAGTAAATCAGGTCTCAGGCTAAGGACTAGTTGCAAGTCTCAAGAGTGGCGTAGTTTTGATGGCATACAAGTAAATGTTTCAACTTAAATAGTTAAACACCCTGTGACTGTCTTACATGGCTCAAAGATGGGCAGCAGCTACGTGTGTGTCATGAATTCCACCAGCTCTGTCTTAAAAATAATCTGAAGACCAGCTTTTTTTGACAGAATCAGCATTGCTTTTTCACGAACAGAGAGTAAGAGTCTTGGTACTGCTGAAGTCAGTGAGAGAATTCCCGTGGTATCACTGGGGCCAGGAGGTCAGCACCTCTTTGTTTCTCCTGGACTGAAACTGCGACCCTAATAATGAATGATCTTTGTGTCTCAGCCTTCAGGGACCTTCAGTACTTGTCTGTGCATCTTCTGGAACCTGGAACAGCACACCTCCAGCTTGCAACATTGTGTCTTGTGGATCCCCTCCTGCCATCAAAGATGCGGTCATCAGTGGAAATAACTTCACTTTTGGAAACACGGTTTCTTACACCTGTAAGGAAGGGTATGTAGATTAGTACTGCTGGACTAATGCTCAGGACAAGTAAAATTGGTGCACTGCTTCACAGGTCCTTTATAACTGCACATTAATTTATTTTTACTGCTTCTCTCTTAACTCACTGGAAACTAAATGTGGGCTGTGAAGTTAGTATGAGATACATAGGCATTTCTTAAAGGAGTTTCACAGCAGCTGAATGTGCTCTGGAAGAGGAAAATGGATAGGAGTCATGGGGCATGATAGGTCAATTCAATAGGAAGCCCTCTCCTTTGAAGTTTCTACAGAACTAATAGTCCCGTGGTAAACTCAAGTTTACCACAGAAAGAATTGCTTATGTCTCTTCAGGCTATAAGAAAGCTGTTTGGTATGTTTTGAGAACCGTCTGTTCTGGTGTTCTAAATTCTGCTTCTTCAAAACTCTGACTCCTCTTTTATTGAAGTGCATTATTTTTCTTTGATCTCCATCTGCTCAGTGTAGTGACCTTTTCAGACCAAATTTCATCAGCGATCAGGCTCCATTTTGATGATGTTGAGCATGTATGTAATGCTGACCCTGCAAGAACCTTTGCACATGCTTATCTTCACAGCCTGTGAGCAGTCCCATTGAATTTCTTGAAAATACTCTGTGCAAAAGGCAGAGCAGAGCTTTTGCCAGGTCATGCCCTAAGTGACTGGAAGATTTTCTGCTCCTTCTGGATATAAAAAGGTAGATTGATAAGCCAGCATTTTTCTTATAAACTAGCTTTGCAATATTCTTTGAAACATAATTGAAGCAAAGCATCCTCATTCTGTTTTCTTGACTGTTTTGTGATTTTAAAAGCTGCTTGTGTTCCTATGCAAAGATTTAAAATAGGATAGAATAGCAGCATTTAAAGAATGACAGTGAATCATTTGATCATACTAAACACTGGGACATAACAGGCTCTCTTTCTGGAGTCCAGACATGAGGCTTTGAAAACAAATCCTGCAGAGACAAAGCACTCTTACAGATGTTGGCATCAAAAACTGAACAGCCAGTTTCCAGCCTGCAACTGGAAAGAGTCAGTGGGAATGCTGCAGTAGTTACTGTTTCTTTGCTCCCTGTCAGAGCACATGACAGAGATTTCAAAGCTGAGGGAGAAGGTGCTCACAGGTACTGTGGCTATACTGTTGGAAGTTTAAGCAGCAAGGTTTTCAGTGCAGGTTTGAGCAGCATGGAGTGATCTCTGACACTGCATCCCAGAGACAGATTAGAGAAATACAACTACACTAACAGTAATCATGTGGTAGAATTTCATTGTAACACATGATTCTATTTTTTCTAGCCAGTGTTATTATTATATTCTTTTTGGTTTTATAACATTTTGTAGTCGTTTTCTTTTTAGGAAGGGGTTGTTACAGAATTGGCAGGAGCATCGCTGGGTAACTCACTAAGGCATTTCTCACTGCTTGCAAGTGTGAAAATGGGTTGATAGGGCTAATAGAAGAATCCAAAAGGCCTTTGTGGGCTTTTCATCTCTTACTTCTGCATTCAGTTCTGCTAAAGGGGAAGAATTTTTCAGTGGCATAGTTCCTTTGAGGAATATATGGACTGTCCCATATGTCCATACATATGACCTGTGTGTCACAACACAACAGATTTGTTGTAGTAGTTTCAACCAAGATGGAAATTCAGGAATGGTGATCAGATGGACAGACAAGAGAGAAGCTATAATCACAAAGTGTGCTAGGATACCTGCCAGTGTGATACCTCAACCTGTCAATATGTAGGCTTTAAGATTTTCCTTCTGAAGTTGATTACAGCTTTATGTAAAGGATCCTATTCTTCAGGGTGCTAACAAGCAAGCTTATGCTGCAGGGGCTTCAGGACACTGTAGGTAGCGTTTGTCAATGCTTGTCTTTTTGACTTCCTGTGTGGTTTCCTTATCCACAGTTACACCTTAGTTGGCCCTGCAACCATAGAGTGCTTAGCCAGCGGCGAGTGGAATGTGAGCCACCAGCAGTGTCTGGCAGTAACCTGTGATGAGCCACCCCATGTGGAAAATGCATCACCAGAGACTGGCCACGGCCTCTTTGGTGATATAGCTTACTACTTCTGCTCAGATGGCTACAGCCTGGCTGACAACTCTCAGCTGCTTTGCAATGCAGAAGGGAAGTGGGTGCCTCCAGAGGGCAGGGAGATGCCCCACTGCATAGCTGATTTCTGTGAAAAGCCAGCCACCGTCTCATACAGCATCCTGGAGTCTGTTAGTAAAGCCAGATTTCCGGCTGGCTCCATCGTGAGCTTCAAGTGCATGGAAGGCTTCGTTCTGAACACTTCAGCCAAGGTCGAGTGCCTTCGAGGGGGACAGTGGAATCCTTCTTCTTTGAGCATCCAGTGCATCCCCGTTCGCTGCGGACAGCCTCCCCACATCAGCAATGGCTATGCCAGTGGGGCCAACTACAGCTTCGGAGCAGTGGTGGCTTACAGCTGCAACAAGGGGTTCTACATCAAGGGAGAGAAGAAGCGGACCTGTGAGGCCACTGGCAACTGGAGTGGCAGTTTGCCCACGTGCCACCCAGTGTCCTGTGGAGAACCACCCCAGCTTGAGAATGGCTTTATTAAGGTACAGAATGAGTGTTCTCATCTGCCTGGTACTGTAGCAAACTGAATATGTCTTCAGAATTGCCACTGTTGGGGTTTTTTTATCTTCTGTTTTGCCCTCTTGTTAAAATTGAGGAGGCACGTGAGTGGATGGAATAAGCAAAGGCAAAAGCAGGTGGATTTGCAGCAGAATCGTGTCTGAAAAGCATGGACACTGCTATGGAATTTCGTACTTTAAAGTAGGTTTTTCCATTAGGAGACTCAAGATGCCAGATGAAATCAATTTATTTCCTTAATGTCTCATTCTTACTTTATTGGTCCATGGGTGGCTTTCCAGTGCCACCTGGAGGCATTTGAAGTACTGTTGCCTGTTTACAAGGCCTGCTCTTTTCACTGCTTGAAAAAAGAATCTGATTTGTAATAGATAAATCCCCTTTGGATAATTTCTCTCCTTTTGAAGCAAGCACACTTCTTTTCTGGAATCAGAACTTCATTTTCCTTACCAAATTACATTGCAACTATGCCTTAAGTTAAAATTCACCTTGTGGTAGCCCAAACCAGTAACAACTACTTAGCCTGTGTTATGCTTTGATGCACAAGGATCACATTGTGATAAGGAAGATAAAAACCACGTTTGTGCTTTGAATTTTTAATGCATTTTTTTTCTGAACACCCCACTTCTTTCCTTAAATCTAGCCACCAGCACATCTGCATTTACTAAAAAACTGGGGTGGGGTTTGCATCACAGTTCCTACATGGGCTTCCAGCAGTAATAGCACCAATTTCTGTTCATAATCTCACAGAGATACATCCTCTAATTAATGCACATTACTCTGTGTTGTCTTCCTTAGGTACGATCACAGCTCCAGATATTCCTTCCAGTTAGAGATATGTTTTAATACCTCAATCAGAGCTCAGCCTGTAGCTTTGAGCAGCTCTATAGCTGCCTGCTCAAGATCTTGCATCTGCATATGTCGCACTTACAAATGTCTCCTAGTAGTGGTACATCTGAAGGCTCCAGTCTCAAATAGGCCTGTAAGCTCCAGAATCCTGATAACAATAGGCCATTTCTTGGCAGCTTGTCCTGATCCATTTCTTTTCTGCCCTCCTGTGTGCACATATTTTCACCTCATGTTTTAGGAAAGGGGAAAGCAGAGGAAATATTTTTTAGCTTTTACCTTTTAAGCCTTGATTTGTTTTCTTTTGTGGTGCTCTCAGATTTCCTGACAGCAGAGGGCATAATTTCAGGCATGACATTCTGTGACAGTTATTTGCATTCGTTCCTTTGCAGGCAGGCTTTACTGCTGTATGAGATTCATCTGGAAGCTAGACCAAGAGAACACAAGAAGTTAAAACAGTCTTTGTTTCAGACATGTCCATTTCTTATCCGTTTTGCAGGAAACAACTGGACGCTTCTTTGAGAATCAGGCACATTATCAGTGTGAGTCTGGCTACCAGCTGGTTGGAAGCTCTGTGTTTACCTGCCAAGCCAATCGGCAGTGGTACAGTGAATCACCTCCTTACTGTGATCCCCTAAGCTGTGAAAAACCACCACCCATCCAGAATGGCTACTCCAAGGGAGAAACTTTCAGTATGGGCTCCAAAGTTGAGTTTTTCTGTGATGAAGGGTATGAGCTGATTGGAGATGTTTATTGGACATGTCAGAAGTCTGGAAAATGGAGCAAAAAGCAAACCCCTAAGTGTGTGCCAACAAAATGTCCAGAACCACCCTTGGCAGAAAACCAGCTGGTCTTGAGGGAAGTGACTTACCAAGTTGGTGTTGTGCAGTTCTCCTGCAAGGAGGGTTACGTGTTGCGTGGGTCCTCTGTACTGAAATGCTTGCCATCCCAAGAGTGGAATGATTCCTTTCCCTTCTGCAAAGTGGTACAGTGCCCTGCGCCTCCATACATCCCCTTTGGTGACCCCTTGACTTCATCCCTTCATTTTGGTAGCGCTGTGAAATACGTATGTGTGGATGGGTTTTTACTGAAGGGTGAGTCTACCATCAGATGCCTGGCTGATGGTTCATGGAGCTTACCTTTGCCAGAATGTATTCCTGTGGAGTGCCCTCAACCAGAAGAAATTCAGAATGGCATTGTTGATGTGCAGGGCCTCACCTTCCTTAGCACAGCCCTCTATACATGTAAACCAGGCTTTGAGCTGATGGGGAATACAACTATCCTCTGTGGAGAAGATGGCCAGTGGCTTGGAGGCAGGCCAGCTTGCAGACCTATTCAATGCCCAAGGCCCAAGAAGATCCTCAATGGCAAATACTCATTCACAAACTTCCATTATGGGCAGACTGTTAGGTATTCCTGTGACAGAGGTTTCCAGCTCCAAGGGGAGGAAACACTGAGATGCCTAGAGACAGGGGAGTGGAGTACAGAGGTTCCTTGCTGCAAAGCCATAAATTGTCAGCCCCCTCAGCCAATTGAGAATGGCTTTGTGGAGGGTGCAGATTATAGCTATGGGGCCATGGTTATTTACAGCTGTGTTCCAGGCTTCCAGCTGTCTGGCCTTGCCATGCAGACCTGTGAAGAGTCGGGCTGGTCTAGCTCCACACCAACCTGCCTCCCAACAGACTGTGGCCTGCCTCCTCACATTGACTTTGGGGAGTATGTGCAGGTGAAGCATGGGGAAAGGTGTTCTGACCAGGAGAGTGTTACAGAGGGTCCCTCCCTTTCGCATCCATTACTGGCTGACAATTCAAAAGACTTTAAAAGTCCCACGAAGGAGGAGGGTGCAACGCAGCTCACCGCTTTCTTATTTGGAACTGTCATTTTATACACATGTTACTCAGGCTACGAGCTGCTGGGAAACCCTGTTCTGACTTGCCAAGAAGATGGGGCTTGGAATGGCACTGCCCCTGCCTGCGTTTCAATAGAGTGCAGCTTGCTGTCACCCCCAGAGAATGGCTTTTTACATTTCACTGAGAACACTCTTGGCAGCAGGGTGCAGTACACCTGTAAGCCAGGATTCGCACTGACTGGCTCGGACACACGACTGTGTTTGCCAAGTCGGCAATGGAGTAACACTGCCCCATCCTGCAAAGCAGTAACATGCAACTCACCTACCCAGCTTATGAATGGGAACATAAGAGGGGAAAACTACACATATGGGAGTGTTCTCTACTATGAGTGTGACCCTGGATACCAGTTAAATGGTCCCACAGAGAGAAGATGCCAAGAGAACCAGAAATGGGATGGCAGTGAACCAATTTGCATTCCTGTTTCTTGCAGCCCACCACCAGTTTTGGAGAATGGACAGGTGGCAGGAGAGGAGTACACATTCCAGAAACACACAGAGTACAGCTGCAACGAAGGTTTCC
>VZTU01016694.1:60917-80195 GCA_013400835.1 Zapornia atra | reverse complement strand
TCACATGTGTTTTCAAAAGCTGCAGTGAACTCAGAAAGGAAAGCTGATGCTGAGGCACAGGTGATGGCAGAGTAGAGAGGCATATGGTGGTGAGATGTCTCCAGGACAGGGAACTGGCTCTTAACACTGTTTGTGAGTACCAAGCAGAATGCAGGAACATGCTTCCTGTCGACCATCCTTAACACCAATAATAAGTTAAGAACTTCATGCATGTGAATTCACCCAGTCAGCAGTAAATTCAGTCCTTGTAAGAATAATGAGAGATTACAGAATCATTAGGTGAAATAAATTTAATTTGCCTTATGCTGCCAAGTATGTGATATCACTGGGAGCGGAGGGGTGGGGTGGTATTTTGACAGGTAAAATCGCTGTTTCAAGTATTTTTTGGAAGTAGTAAGCCAGTGCTTTCCTACAGTTAAAAAACCCTCCCAAGCTTTGTATTCCAGCTTCGCCACCTAGCGTTAATCTTCTCACTGCCGTGCAAGAGAAGTCCTGATTTATTTTTTTTTTCCTGTGAGAGGCAAAGTCCATTGGGTGTGTGTCAAACGTCTGCCTTTGTCAATGGGTTTGCTAGATGTTGTTCTTGGAACAAAATGAGAATTAAATCTTGGGCTATTAGACTGGCTATAAAGCCTCTACATAAGAAAGAAATAACATTTATAAACAGATTTAAAGAATGAGTGTTTGGGATGTGGTTAAAATCAGTGTGTTATGCTTACAAAACACAAGCTTGTACTGTTGTTGAAAAAAAAATGCGAGTTAGATTTTATCTAAACAAGCCCTGAAAGGAGAAAACCCTATCACATTCTTCTATGCTGCAGCATTTAACCATCACTTTACATGGGTTGCACATGAGGGAAAAATACTAGAGTTGATGGGAGAAAAGCATTGACTGAGTAAAGTTGTTCTTTGAGCATTTTCTTTTGTTTCACAGGGTGATGCAGAACGGACGTGCCAGGAGAACAAGCTTTGGAGTGGCACAGTACCAGTGTGCAGAAGTACGTTCCACCTCAGTTTATCACTGGTGATGGTCAAGGATGATTTAATAAAGCAGAAAATAATAATGTTTACTTTGCTTTATAACTCACACCTTTTGCATTTACCTAATTTTTATAATTTTTTTTATAAATACCAGTGATAACAGCCTGGAAGAGTTGCAGAATTGCTGATGTGTTTAGATAATATTGTGCAGTAACTCACTACACCTTTCTGCCGTGCTCCCGAATCCATAAGAAAGCTGTGCAGATAGCTTCCAAGTTTAAGTATTTGTGGCACTTGAGGTCATGATTTTTGGGCTTACTGAGGATCTCTGAAAACATTAGTTGCCAGGAGTTGCAGGTACTTAGCATCTTCAAATGTAACTACGGATATTCATTCTCAACGTACTTCATTTCTGTGAAAAGTCTGATGCCCTCTTGACTTCAGTGCCAAAATAGGAACTGTCTACATAAACACTTACATGGACTTAGACGCTGGCTCTAAGTGGCAGCAGTAGAATTTTCTGAGGCTTCCTGCCAGCACAGCTGCAATATACTCTGTCTTTCAGCAGGAACTGGAAGCACCAAACGTGATACAGTTGTTCTACGCAGGGGCAATTGTCTGAGACTGCCCAGATAAACACTGTGTTCTTTCCCTGCTTCTCAGAGTAAAACGTGTGGAGCTGTGAACACAACAGGCCACGTACATTACGTCCAACTGAAACACATTCTGATCTTACAGGAGTATCGTGTGGCGCCCCGGACATCATAGAACACGGATCGGTGGAGGGAGAGGAGTTCCTGTTGGGCAGTGAGATTTTCTACAGCTGCGACCCTGGCTTTGAGCTACAGGGACCAAGTCGAAGGATCTGCCATGTTGACAAAAAGTGGAGCCCCCCTGCCCCTTCATGCAGGCGTAAGTAGCAAGCAGAGCAACATGGTGGCGGTTTTCCAGGAGAGCCACAGAACAAACAGGGCTTTTGCTGGCTTCCTCCCAGTCTCCCCCCTCCAAGTGGAGGGCTCTAAGCAGGAATAGCCAGACAAAAAACAGAGCAGCAAGGTTCTCATTACCAGTTCCTCTCTGATCTGATGGGAGCTCCTTTTGGCACATTAAAATGCTACAAGCATAGAGTCATACTCAGGTCAGTAGGGGAGGAGTACGGCTTGCTGTATTTGATTTGCCTTGCATTGTGGTGTGCAGAACCTTGGACTTGATGCACTAGGGTGGTTTGCCTCTGCCATGCCAAGGCTAATATATCTTGTTCTCTCTGTATGTCTGGAGATCAAGACTTTCCTCCCCAAGATCAAATCTTAGCTCTCTGCAGCAAAACGTAATTAATTGTGGGAGCATGGAAAGAAGGATTTTCATACAGCTTAAAAAATGAAATGCCAAGATGCTATAGCCTTTACCAATAAATCATTTTCCATCTTCTGATGGTGATGTCATAGTCCTACCCCTTGCATCCTTCTCTCTCACATTCAACCAATTTGCCTGGCCTCCACTCTAAGCATGGGAAAAGGGGCAAAATCCCTCTTATCTAGTGTCATGTTTCTTGGGCACATCTTGAGATCACCTTCCACTGTAGAGGAAGCAAAGGAGACTGCAACTGCAGCCTCTGGCCTGCTCAGAAGAAATACTCAGGATCACTCTGAACACAACTCATAGCCAGTCCCGGGAGGGGATTGTCCCACTCTGGAGCGGCCTCACCACGAGTCCTGGGGCAGTTTTGGTGCCACAGTACAAGGGGGACACAAAACTATTGGAGAGTGTCCAGAGGAGGGCAGTGAGGATGGTGAAGGGTCTGGAGGGGAAGTCTTACAAGGAGAGGCTGGAGTCCCTTGGTTTGTTCAGCCTGGAGTAGAAGAGGGATGATGGAAGCTGAGGAGAGACCTCATCATGGTATGTGGCTTCCTGCTGAGGGGGAGCGAAGGGGCAGGTGCTGAACTCCTCTCTTTGGGGACCAGTGATAGAGCCCGAGGCAACAGCATGAAGCTGCAAAAGGAGGTTTAGGTTGGATCTTAGGAAGAGGTTCTGTACTGAGAGGGTGGTTGGGCACTGGAGCAGTCTCGCCCGGGGAAGGGGTCACAGCACCCAGCTTGGCTGAGTTCAGGAAGCTTCTAGAAGATGCAGTCAGTCCCATGCTCTGACTTGTCTGGCCGTGTGTGGAGCCAGGAGTTGGACTCAATGATGCTTATGGGTCACTTCCAACGCAGGAGTTTCTGAGTCTGTGATTCATAGCTTACAACACCATCAGATATATTTGATTCCTAGAACCATAGGATTGTCTTGGTTGGAAAGGACCCTTTAGATCATCAAGTCCAACCATCACCCCAACCTGACAAAACTNTATATCCAATCTAAACCTTCCCTGGAGTAGCTAGATGCCATTTCCTCTTGTCCTATCACTTGCCAGTAAGGAGAAGAGGTCAGCCTCTGCCTTGCCACAACCTCCTTTCAGGTAGTTTCAGAGATTAGTTTGGTCTCCCCTCAACCTCCTTTTCTCCACACTAAGCAACCCCAGATCCCTCAGCTGCTCCTCATAACATCTATTCTCCAGTCCCCTCAGCAGCCTTGTCACCCTCCTCTGGACAAGCTCCAGCACCTCAGTGTCTTTTCTTAGTGTGAGGGGCTCAAAACTGAACACAGTGCTCAAGGTGGGGACTCACCAGCACTGAGTACAGGGGACACTTACTTCCCTAGTTGTGCTCACCACACTCTTCATAATACAGGCCAGGATGCTGTTGGCCTTCTTGGCCACCTGGGCACACTGCTGGCTCATGTTCTGCTGGCTGTCAGTCAACACCCCCAGGTCCTTCTCTGCCAGGCAGCTCTCCAGCCACTCTGTCCCACGTCTGTAGAGCTGCTTGGGGTTGTTATGACCCAAATGCAGGACCCAGCACTTGGCTTTCTTGAACCTCATTTGGGCACATTCTGGTGTTGGCAGCCTGATTCCCAGGAGAGAGGGCAGGCAAGGCACTGTATAATCCTTCTGCATAAAACATTTTGCAGCTTCTTTCATCCCAACTTTCTATTAATTCAGTGTGTGAACAGAGCTGTCAGACATGGTGTAACAGAGAACAGCCTTCATTGTCTGTATAAAACCAGAAAGTTTTCTCTTCTCATAGGAATTACTTGTGGGCTGCATCCCTCAGTAGAAAAAGCAGAGGCCATTTCTGCAGGAAGCACATACAGAAGTAATGTAACCTTTGTGTGCTACTCTGGATACCATCTTGTTGGGCCCCAGAATATCACATGTCTTGCCAACGGGAGCTGGAGTAAGCCCTTGCCATTGTGTGAAGGTAACTGTGCAGTTTCGTGGTCTGACACACTCTGATGTGGGATAAGCAGTAGCACCTTGCTTACACGTGCATATTACATGATTCAGGGATTGAGCTGCTTTTGGGAAACAATTCTGTAATGTTCATTTTAAATGGTGCCAGAAAAATGAAGTGTATCAAAAGGAGCACTACCTGTTACCAGTCCAGAAAGAGCTTTGACATTATTTTTCCTAAGGTTTTAATCTGCAGTTTAACAAGCTTAATGAGAGATGAGACTACTTGCCATTTCTGAAAATCAAACCCCTGACAAAAGGTGATGGGCTGCATTTTTTCCCAGTGGTCTTCTATAGTCAGTTATTAAGTTGATATTCTTTTTCTGAACCTTGGGACTCAAGGGCTTTTTCAACAGCTCAGTCTTTACCCTCCACACTCCTCACATGAACAAATACCAGGAATGCAGGGTGAGTAGCGTTTTGGAAATCACTGCTTCCATGTGCTCCCTCAGTAGGTCCTGTTGCTCATGGCACAGAGCAGAATGAGTGCCAAGCAAGAACTGTCATAGGGAGTGGGCAGTAGTGAGTGAACAAAAACTTCAGGTCCCAAGTTTGAACAGATAGCTAGTATGGTTTGATGACTGTTCAAAATGTAAAGCATATAGATGCTTGCTAAATTGCAGTATCATAATCTTCTGAGTGTTCTCCATTCTTGGCCTTTCTGCCACAAAAACATAAAGTCAGGACTTAGACTTTTCTCTCAGAAACACACTAGTTCACTTCTTGACCATCACACTTCCTTTCAAGCTGGTCTTGTCCCTGCTGGATTTTGCTCAGGTCTCCCAAGCTAGTCTCTAGACCCAGTGTCCTGCTTGCTTTTTATAGTTGCTCCTGGCATTTGTGGAGCTGACATGTTGATGTCTCCACACCCAGCTGCATGCACAGATCCAGAGGGGACCAGCATGCTGTGACAGTTTTGCCAAAGTAAGACAGAAAACGATCTTTCCCCCAAGACAAGTGTTAGGTTCATGTCATCAGAGCCATGAAAACTCCATGAGGAGTAGGGACCAACAGATGCAGTGTTGGACAATCACACAGTGGACAGATCACTGTGCATTACATTGCCCTAATGCTCTGAGGACCTTCAGAAGCAGCCTAGAAAGCTGATGAGGAATGTCCACATCAGTAAGGAGGTCTCTAGTACTCACCAGGCACCTAAGAAAACTCACTAGCAGCGCTGAGCAGGTGTCAAGAAGATCATCTTGAAATAGGTTGAGCACAACCACTTCATGAACTCCTCTCCTGCTCTTGCCTGATGGCCTTGTGTCTGCCTGAGAGCTAAATCTTCAGTCATCCCATTACACAGATCACTTAGGAAAATCAAATGGAAAATGGGATCCAGAACAGTGTCTCTTTATAGCAGTGGTAACCCAGCTTGGACTCTCTGCCTGCTGGCTTCAGAAACACAGTTGGGAATCTTCAGGGGAACAATTGGTAATATAAGTGTTGGCATCTTGCTTCAAACCCATCCTGCATTCATCTGGTATTTCTTCTTAGGGTTGAAAAGGAAGGCAGAAAGGCCTCAAGTTTCTGAGGTATCTCTCAGTGGCAAGAAAGAACCATTTCCATATTCTGCCTCACTGACTCCAGTATGAGTCATGTCCTGTTCCCCAGCACTGCCCCACTTTGCTGACTTGAAAAACACTGTGGCTGTGGCTTTTCTCCATCACTGGGAGGAGCTCCTTCCCTAGCTTGGCTACGTTTCCTTCCCAGGGCTACTGACCTCGCCCTCAATGCTCTTCATAATTTATTAGTCTGTGGCAGATACTTTAAACATATTGTGGGAGTAAGTTAGGAATTGTTCGAAGTCCAGGTCTAATATCAAGCTGAAATAATGAGACCTCTTCCTTTGCAGAGACCAGATGCAGCATTCCAGTTTCCTTGCTGAATGGGAAGGCGATTTATGACAACAATACAGTTGGCAGCACAATAGCATACTTCTGTGAGAGGGGATACAGCTTGGAAGGGGAACCTGTGGCAGAGTGCACAAGAGATGGAAGATGGAGTAGTCCCTTGCCTCTCTGTAAACGTGTGTGTTTGCTTTGTAATGAAAAAGTAGTCTTAATTTGTAAGCACTAAAAGTTAGGCTGCTGTTCATTAAACTGACCGTAAATGAGAGCAACTCCTGCAGATCTTTGTAGAAGTGTACTGTAATTTTTTTTTTTTTTGAGTGGTCATGGGCAGAATTTGTTGCTTGTAGGATAAAAAATTGGTTTGGCCTTCACTGGTGTGCATCCCATTTTAACAGAGGAGCAAACAGAGCAGTTACTGAGACATATTAAAGCATTAACCTGTCTGAGTGTGTTTGTGTAACAGTAAAAGAAAGAGCTGTGTTTTGCATAGCTCCCTTTATCTGAAAAGCTGAAATAAAATGGAGTCAATTATAATCAGTCACTTGATATACAAGGAGCCCGTGACTGAAAATTTTGGAGAACGCAAAATGGAGACTTCATTGTTGCCCACAACTGACTCTTGGGTGGCTGTAAAGAAAAACTGAGCCAATCTCTTCTGAGGTGCATAGCAGTGAGATGAGAGGCAACAGGCACAAGTTGCAACAAAGGAAATTCCAATTAAGTATTGAAAGAAACTTTTCACCATCATAACAGTCATACACAGGAACAGAGAGGGCATGAAATCTCCTTTCCTGAAGACAGGCAGCTTTCAGGTGGTCAAGACCCAGAGCAACCTCAGACCTACTTGGTCCTGCTTTGAGAAGGAGGTTGGACTTAGTGGCTCTATAAATTATGCTCTGAAATAGCACCTTATACACACCTACAGTAGCCTACCTCGGTTCTCTATGTGCCTATAACTAATTTAAAGATCATCGGTAGTCTTAGGGTGATTAACTGGGATATTTTATTTTGTATTACAAAGGACTTGTAAGATTTTAGTTTCAGGAAACTGGCATCAGTCTCTGATGCATATAGAGTTCCAACCTTTTCTACATTCGTGATGAGATCAATAGACCATGCAAAAGTAGCTCAGCAAATTTACAGCCATAAATAAGTAAGATGATCGGAGAAATTCTAAATGCTATTGTAAGTCTCTGCTTGAACACCTGGATTTTTACTGCTCTTCATTGGTCCAGCACCTCAGAACAAGAAGTAGGATCGGTCTGACTCTTATAGTAAGGTTATCATAAAAAGGAAGGACAAGAGAGAATGGTTTTATAGTAACAAGTAGGATATTTCACACTTAAATCCTTAGTATGTGTTCTGGCATCAGTAGAACATGGTAGCAAGCCATTTGACAACAGAGAATCTAACCTTTTACTACTATGTTATGATCCAAATCTTAAAACCTTACATCAAATTACAAATTGGACTTGTGTGCAACATCCATTTATGTTTCTTTTAATATGATTTGGTTTTGAAATTTACAAGTATTCTAATTTATTTATTCTTTTCCCTCATACCCTTTCTTTGAACAGCAAACCCTTGTCCTGTGCCTTTCATAATCCCAGAAAATGCTGTTCTGTCTGAGGTGGATTTTTATGTTGGTCAGAACGTGTCCATCAGGTGCAGGGAAGGCTACCAGCTGAAAGGACAGTCTGTGATCACCTGTAATGCTGATGAGACTTGGACTCCAGCCACAGCTAAGTGTGAAAGTAAGTACAGTTCCACAGGGGCTTGGTACTTTGCGGACAGTAGCTTGATATTTGCAGACAATAGTTTGACAGCACAGACACATCAGCAGAGCTTTCCACCTAAATAGTTACTGTGGAAGAAGAGAGCTTTTGTCTACTGTTGCTGTTTGGAGAGGTGGTTCACCCTAAGAGATGCAGGCACATAAAACAACCTAAAAAGCTCTACAGAAGAGCTATTTCTTCTTTCTTTCTAGCAGAGTTGTTTCTTTAAAAGGAACCAGAATGTGACCATGTGGCTTGATGCCCCAAGAGCATTCATGCCACTATCCTGTTGTAATTTTCTTCTTAATTTCGTTTGGCAAGTGCTGCAGCTGGGATTGGTTGTTGGATACCTTAAATATCCTGAGAATGATTCCTGTAAGATTAGGAGTGATGAGACAAAGGTTGTAGGGAGAGGTGCTGTCTTTTGTTATATTCATTGACATTGACAGAAGGCATAGTGTCTTTGTGCAGGCATGTCTGAAAGCTTTTAGTCTTCTTGCAAGCAATATTGTTTAGTTTAGACTGTGATATCACCTCGCTCTAAAAACCCAGTGTCATATGTATCGTAGTACCATCTGAAATTTTCTGGTCTGTATGGTGGATATTGCCATTGCTGCATGACCTAAAACTGCTGTTCTGGACATCTCTGTACTCACTGGTTCTCCCCACAAGTGAGTGTCTGCACCATGAAGAAATCCTGCTTGCTGATTTCCCATCATAGGTGTCATGTCTCCAGCACCTTCCAGGTCCTTTTGTGCAAAGCACAGTGCACAGGGTCACGTAGGCATCGCAGCTCACCAGCCTCTGCATGTTTTCTTCTGTTTAGAGATATCTTGTGGCCCCCCAGCTCACACAGAGAATGCTCTGATTCGTGGTAGCTTCTACCAGTATGGAGACATGATCACCTATTCATGCTACAGTGGGTACATGCTAGAGGGGCCAATGCGGAGCATTTGCTTGGAAAATGGAACATGGACAACACCCCCTACCTGCAAAGGTGAGTCTTTGTATTTAACAGAAACATATCTTAACTTGCCATAAGCATGGAGGTGTCACCCTAGCTGCAGGATAAATAAATGTGAAATTTTTGCTCATTTCAGTGCAGTCATGGTTTCACCCAGGGCATTTAAAGCACAGGATGTTACTTTATTCCGGAGTGAAAGAGAGGGCTTGCACAATATTTCTCTTCTGTCCTTGCTAATTGTACGGTTTCTTTTGCTGCAGTATTGAATCCCACACCTAAGATCCTCTCTCCTCACATTTTTTGTGAGAACACAACAGAACCAATCATCTTTTTCACATGTTTCAGATAAGTAGGGCTAGTCATTTTTTCCTTACAAAGATCAAGCTTAGCAGAAGACAGAAGTAAGATATCCAGTGGGTGCTTAGTCTCTCACTTTTGAGAGTTTGGCAGCTTCAGAAAATTGTTTTGCCATAAAATACTTAAGGATAGGTTGATACAGCTCACTAAATACTACAAACTAAGTACTGCAGAAAATTCAGAGTTTTAATAAAATACCCAAGTCTAGCCCTTCTACCACTGGCATACCAGCAGAAAACTGTCAATTTTAGGTTTGTTGAGCTAAGAATTTCACTTGTTTAGATTACTGAATTACGTCTTCTCACACAGAAGATTTGAATAAAAGTCTTGAACAGAAAAATGGGGGAAACCAAAACCAAACATGGAAGAAATGACAAAAAAATAATACACTTTAAAACATACAAGCATCTTCAAACACTACTTAAAACAAAGGATGGGACAGACCAAAAGTTTGCCAGGGTCAGATGAAGAGAGCTCTTCTGGAAAAGACCTTGCCATCTGCCATTTCTGTATCAGAAGCTTGACTAGCCTTGTGCTGCCAGGTCACTGTAGAGCAGTGAGCTAGCAGCACTTCAGATGGTCTTAATTCAGATGGTTTAACAACAGCCATACCACAAAATAAGCTTTAGGTGTTTTATTTAGAAACACGATCATTGAAAGCAAAAAGTCCTTGGTCACAGTGGCCAGTCACAAGCAGCCCCATTCCTGAAGCTCAAGATCTCCAACAAAAGAGGCAAGGTGTGAAAACACTCATATGGGAGCATTCAAGTTATCACCAAAGTTGTCAGGTCTGACACTCTTCCTGCAAGTCTCAGATCCTCTGTCTGAAATAGAACAATGGTACTTCTGCCCTGCTTGGCCACTTCCTGTTTGGGTCAGGAGCCCTTTGGAGATGGAGGGATCTGTACAATGCAAAGCCTGGATAATCAGGGTCCCCCTGTCAGTCTTTTAACATGAATTCTGACAGCATAATACTATGAATGTTAAGACCCAGACAAACTGAGTTGCCTTTCTCTATGAAAGCAGACATTCTGTTGACGTTCTATGTCCAATAGTTAAAATTGCCTTGCCTAAAAATCATGGAGCTGTAGAACATTTTGAAAACACACAGAGACGAAGAAGTTGTAAGTGGACTTGTAACTCAGAGAAGCTGCTCCTGGAAAAAGAGGTTTCTCCTGGTTATGTGACCATGGCATGAAGAATCACTTGTCAAGTAGCCAAGTAGAGAAGATCTACAGTAAAACCACTGGAGTTACTTCACATGCCAAGAGTTATCCAGAAGTCCTGTTAGAAATTTACACTCCTAGAGCACTGAGCCCTTTCCAAAGAGTCTGCCAAGTATTCCATCATTTCTTTCTAAACTAATGGCTACAGAATTCAAGGGATGTCTGCATAATTGCTACTCTACCTGAGCTAGAGTTCATTAACAAATTTATTTGGTTATTATCTCCTCAGAATGTAACACTTTGGATTCTTCAACTGTCCCTTTGGTATTGCCAGCTTTACTTTGTTACTCTTATTTATGAGTTACATAAAGCCCTATGTTACGCCAAGGGCTGTAGTTTTCTGTTAGGAGAGGTTCTTGCCACTGGCTACTAGCAACCTGGAAGGTATGATCTGCAAAACACTGTCAAACCTGTGTCCTGCTTGCAACACCAGTCTTCTGGGACTGTTCAGAGGAATAGGTATAAGGAAGATTATTTCAAAAAGCTAAGTGATGCGTTGGGCGAATGATCAGGGTGTAGTGCAGGGAAACAAAGCAGAATAACTTGCCTTTTGGTGTATTAAAGGAGAGGAATTACAATTCCTTCCCCTTCCCCCACAACTTTTCACTTAAAGGGGGAACTAAAAAGGACCAAAGACGTGTCTGAGAGGACTGACCTGTGTTTCCATGACACATGTCAGAATAATCTTTCAAAACTGCTTTATAATTCATTTGACGGATTTGCCTAACAAAAGGCCTACAGGACCCAAGCCTTTGTGGAGCACATCAGAAGCGACATGAAAGCTTTCCTTGTAATGACTCATGCTGCATTTCTTGTTTTTGGCTCTGTGAGTTGATTATTATCAAGCCTGCTTGAAACGTTCTGTCCTGGTTGAACAGGTTAGTTAATGTAAATATTATAATTAAAAAGCAGACTTCGTTAGCTTCTTTGGGAGAGCTCTCACCACAGCTGCACTTGCCTGAATCACTGCTGGTTGCTGGCCAGATTCTGATCTGAGTTTCAGGGGTGAGAAGAATTAGCCTGGATCTGCTGATCGTAAACACCTGCAGGACTTGGCAGGCTGCACAGATGCACACAGCTTCGTGACTCCAATTTCTTCCCTCTGAACTGCTAAAAATCTGTGTTGTCTGTTTGCCCTCTGCCTACATAATGTTGACTGGAAGTGGTCAGTGTGGAGCTGCCAACCAAAAAGTTCATACCCCATCAGCAAGTGAGCATTATAAGAGGGCAGCTGACACATGGAGGAAATTGTTCACTTAAAACCACAGGAAAGCTTTTGGACAAAGCTGAGAACAGATAGCCAAAATTATTTTTTCTTCCTCTTACCCGTGTTTGTCTGTCTTGCATCAGTGTCATTCTTTCATGTCCTGTAGAGATAACTCTCAGGCATGGATCTTTATGATTGATACTGCAGGTGTGAGATCTGCCTCACTAACTGAAGTCACAGTTAATGGCTCCCGTTGTCACCCCAGCACTTCAGGACTGTGCTTGCTTCTTGCTTTTACAATAGCAAAAAAAATTTAAAAAAAAAAAAATCCAAGCTTACCTTCCTGCCCTGAGCCTTTCTCTAGCCTTGTCTGTCAAGTGAAGAATTATCCCCACAGCTACAGACACAGAGTCTCTGCCTGCCTAAATTGCTGTATAACAAGCGCACACCTAGGGATGATACTGTCTTACTCATTCAGTTTCACAACCACGGCCTGGGCAGAAGTCCAGGAAAAGCCTATCTCTTGACTGAGATCCTGGATCGCTGAGTGGCATGGAGTTGCCATCCAAAATGATCTCTCTAACCCATGAAATATCCACATCTTCTCCATAGATAGAAATTACATTTCGGAGACCATTTCCCACAGGCTTTGACTTTAATATCATTTATATGCAAACCTTTTACTTCCCATCCCATTATGCATTCACAGGATATCATTAAAGTGGTGTGGATCACACGAAGCCTTAAATGTTTCTTGATTCAACTTTGATGATTTTTCATTGCACAAAGGAAATCTGGCAGACTATTCTGCTCTAGTCGATGAGCAGAGACAAGCTGTCTGCATAGTCACAGATACCTTTAAGAAATGTTCAAAATGCCTGTTAAAATACTGCAACTTCTATGAACCTGCCGGTGCCTCAGGTCTCTTCCCATTCACAGTATCAGATGACATTTGATGGAAAGGCTCCTGAGATTGAAAAATAAACTGGCAAAAGCTTTGGCCTCATTTAGGCAGACTCCAAGCTGTAGCTTGCAGCCTGGCATGGCTCAGCTGCAAGAGTGACTCAAGTTTGGCTCTACCAAGGGTTGATTTGCATTCTTTACAATGTGGAGCTCAGGTCTGAGCAGTGTTTCAGTATGTTAAACCACTGTTTGTATTTGATACTAACATTGAACAAGATCTGAAACACTCAAAGCCTGAACTCGTATTTTGCTCACATAGCAACTAATTAAAGATGGGATGCAATTAACAGTTCAGACTGAGTTTCCTGAGGTTACTCTGTGTTCATAACTACCGCTAATTAGAAGTTGGTCTGATGACTTATTTGTTCTCTAGTATTGTCTCGAAGCCGCAGTTTTTGATCTTCTGTATATACAGTATCTACACCAACATGACAAGTACTGTACTTCTTTCAGTGATCTTTTAAGTCTAACATGTTATTACATAGCTTGCCACCCAATTTTGTAAAGTAGTTCTGTTTTTTTCTGGAGGTATTAGCCAAGGTATGGTGGGATGTTGTAGAATGAAGCCCAAAGCCTATACAGTCCAGGTAACATACTGGTCTAGCATGATAGAGCCCCCTTCAGATTCCTCACTTCTTTGATCAGGTGCTTATTAACAGTGCAAGCCAAGGAGCACCAGTCAGCATGAATGCTAAGTGATGTTTATAATGACACTTTGGGTTCCACAGGTAAACACTTCATCGTGCCAGTGCTGCACCCCTCTTGGTCAGTCCTCATTGTGCTGGATGGTAGTGCAATAGAGATGTTCTACCACTGCGTTTAGTCTTACTTTCAACAAACCCTGCATTATGCCAGACAGCATTATCTTGGTGTTTCATACCAAGGTTAGAAGGGAGCTTGATTTTATTTTAGAGTTAATTTGGAAGAGAGAAAGAAAGTGTAATAGTTTCTGGTTGGGGTGGGATACTTTGGGGAAAGGTAATAAAGCATAGTGTCAGCCTTGAAACATTGTCCAAATAAATTACCTGACTGTGCTAAAATCTTCCTACAATTTCAATCCTGCGATGAACCAGTTTTTGATTGTCTAAACTGTGCCCACGCTCTTCCTCACGGTACCTGCCCCGCCAGACAGAAAACCCTGTAGCCCTTTGAAATCATAGTCAGGTTCTGCCTCTGAACTTCACTACGTTTGTTTGTTCTGCTCTGAACTTTACACCTGCAAAGGTCTGTGGGAGATGCTGAGTTTCTACACTTCCAATGAGCCGTCCTGAGCTTGAATAAAACTGTGTTGTTTCCAGCGGTCTGCCGGTTCCCGTGTCAGAACGGTGGCGTCTGTGAGAGACCGAATGCCTGCTCGTGTCCAGATGGCTGGATGGGTCGACTCTGTGAGGAGCGTACGTACATCATCCCACAGTATAGTTTGAAGGATGTTGTGGGCAAGACAAGTGAATTTACTGCAGTGAACTGGGTGGGGGAGTCAAAAGCGTTAAGAGCCAAAAACATAAAAATCACTGGTTTATTCTGTCTGACAAATTACGAAGAACAGAAAGGAACAACTGATTGCTTGTTTCTAGACAAATGAGCATCCCCTGACATCTCCAAACCAAAACAAGCATGTTTTTAATTGATGCAATTTTGTTTGTGAGTGTTTTTTCACTGAGGTTGAAGAATGGCCTGTCTGAGTTCTCCAAAGTCTGTTTCTAATAGCAGTGCATGATAGTTCTGGGGAAAGAGCAGGGGTTAGAACAGAAAAGATGTGGGTGTTCTGCTGGTGGCTGCATTTGTTTCTTGGCTGCCTTTTTTATCAGTCTCTGATTATGAACCTAACCAATTCCTGTTCAAATAATACAACATGCTGTCTTTCCTGACTCGTGTACCTGTACTTCTCAGATTCTGGGCTGGCTTTTCCCAACTATCTCTACACAGCCAGAGAACTCAATCTGTTCTGGTTGAAAAGAACCAAACGTGACTCTTGGGTCTGTCAGAGATTCCCTGGGTGACACTGGGGGTGCCAGTTTGTGCCATGTTTCATGTTTAATTTGTGATGATCTTAGCACGAGGAATTTAGGAGGGCTAACCATACTGGCATAGGTACTGCACAAGAAGCCTCATTGCTGTACACAGTTAGGCATGGGTGCATGAGGACAGAAAAGGAAAGTACCCTGACTGTATTTAGTACTGAATATGGCCCTGATGTAAAGCGTTATTGTGTCCAAGAACATCTGAGCTGTGGTAGTGTCACTGTTCTCTGAGTATACATGGAGACCTACAATTAGACATGGCAGCTCCTCCTGTAGTTCATGGAGAGAAATGTGGCTAAAGATTTTGCTACTTAGATGCATCTCATCTTGAACAGGTCCTCTGAATCCACCTCTGCAGCTTTCAAGTCTTCTCTGTGGCAGTATCAGCTCCATGTGACACAAATTAGCTGTAGATGCAGAATGAGAAGAGATTAAGCAGGTTTTGTCCTTCTGTATTTACACCAGCTCTGTGGTGCATTCACACAGCCCCTCTTTTGTTGTGCCTGTGTCTGTCAATACCACCAGAGCCAGACATGCAAACTCAGCCCTGTGTTTCACATTCCAGCAGAAGAGGGCTGAGCCCTGTGTCTGGCAGAATTGTGTTTGGTATGCCACAACTGATTTCTTCACCTTACCATTAGTAATGGTATTTAACGCATTCTTCAGGACCAGAGGACAGGTTTTATGCCCCCAGCCGTTTTGGTCTGTCATGATAATTCAGACCCTGTTTTCCTCCATGAGGAGAACGAACAGGCAGCTGACTAGCCACATCACACTTCAAGCAGATACAGGAACTAGCTTGTCTCCCTTTTTTTCCCCCCTTCACTTTGGTACAGGTAGTGAGGAGAAGGGAAAAGGATTCCCACAACTGATTATCACACCTCAATTTTGCAGCACTGCTTGTCAAGCAAGGTGCAACAGAATAGATAGTTTTAGTCTTTGGAGTTGAGGGCCTGTTCTGGGAGTCAGAGGGATTTTTGAGTGCTAGAACTGGGTGCTGTCAGGATCAGGATGCAGGACGCAGGTGAGGCCGCAGAGCTCTCACAGAATTCTGTCACCTTAACAGTTCACAGTATAGTTATGAGTCAAGATAGACCCATCTTCCTGAGAGAGGCCTGGCCACTCTAAAAATACGTGGAGCACTGCTAGTTTAATGATACAGACAAACAACTCCTGGAGTTACGGGTTTGTCCCATGAGCCCCATGGAAGTTTACTACTCTTTTCTTATCCAGTCTGTCTGCATGTACTCAGCTTGAGCTCTGCTGTGCAGCGTAAGAGGAAAAACCTCTGCATCAGTCCTCTGCAGCCCCCATCCACACTCCCAGTATAAAACTCCACTGGAAGTGCCACTCAAGGGTCCAAATTTCAGACCCAGCTCAACTCTTGCTCTTATTAGACGATGTTCACACAAGTACTTGGGTGCTAACACAAGTTGTGGTAGTGGAGATGGTGGTTTTCTGAAGGTACTGGAGTCATGAACGGTGTGCACATTGGACAGTGTTGGAGGTCTGCTCACAGAAGCAGCATAGCTTGACTGGTGCTCAGCCCAGAGGCCATCAGCTGCTTGATACCTGCTGCCAGCCACAGCCAAGCTGTTGCACCCAAAGAGCCTTGTATCAAAACTGTCAAGGGGACTTGTGGTGTCACCTGTCTCAGCACGTTTTTACTGGCTCATACCAAATGCTTTTCTACGGGCAGTGCACAGATTGTCTTCCCTTGGATATTAGATTGTGGGACAAACCAGTTGTTTGTAATTAAAGCATGACCTGATTTTGTTAGCCACCAGCACTGAAATGGGCAATATCTGTGGATACTGTACACAAGAAACAAGCAAACAGCCCTGTTCATTTCCAGTGAGTACAGTACCTGCAGACATCTGAAGGACTAGCAGTTGCCCCAGTCTGTTCACCTATTTGTCATCATTACTTCTGGTTTCTGTCTGCCATGCTGGTGGCATTTGCTGCTCATGCCTTCTGGATAGACCCTGCTCAACTCTGCTGCTACTGCATGCAAACACTTTGAGGGGTTGTAGAGTTTCTAATTAAACATGTTACTTTCTTGCACACTTAGCTTTCATGGGAGACAATGCTTTTCATTGGTTTTCTTCTCTCCTTAGCAATATGCATTCTGCCATGTCTCAATGGAGGTCGCTGTGTGGCCCCTTACCAGTGTGACTGCCCCCTGGGATGGACTGGATCACGCTGCCATATGGGTAAAACTCTTTGACCTGCATTTTTTTCTCACTTTTTGTGTGAGTATTCTACTATCAATACCTAGCACAGTTCACTAAGGACTCTGTAGAACTGTTCAGCTACTCACAGGAAAAAAACAACAGACCTGCAATAATATTCTTGGAGGATTTGTTGTCCCCAGCTGCAAACTATTTTCAGAGTAGTCCCTGACGAGTCTTTAAAATCCTCAGAAAAGTTTGCTCCCAGAAAGGACAGACATCATTCACAAGAGTGCTCTCTGCAACAAACAGTGCAGAGGAGAGATGATTTCCAAAGAGAAGAACAAAACTAGACTGTCCATTGCCAGAAGAGTTGGAATTTCATTTTCATCTTCAGCACATGCAGGTTACCATTAAACTCACAGACAAGCTGCATGTGCTGCAGAGTTTTTTCATCACATATCTGGCTTGGGGGATTCCCACGTACTGCCTGAGTTTGGAGGTAGGCAAGAGGGCAGAGCAAAGCAAGGATTTGTTTAGGGATGGTGGCGTTTAATGGGTACATGCTAGCCATATAAGGTACTGTGCACATTACATTAGCTATTATCTAAGTTCTCTGAACAAATTAAATATGAGCTGCATTTTCCTAGATCTCTTACATGCACCTCATGAAGGCCAAAGGGCATGTAGCTTGACAAAATAGTGAGGGGAATGATTCTAGGCTCCAGAACTGTGTCCTAGCAAGTCAGCTTTTGTGTCAGATGAGGCGGATTTGCAATTAGGGATAATACTTGAACCCAAACTTGAGACATGGTTCCACATCAAGACTTAACAAGTGCTAGTTTTTCAAAAGCTTGTGTCTGTGGAAATAGCCAGTAAAACTCAGAGCACCTCAGTGATCATCAAAATGTCTTTCACTCATCATCAAATCTCAGTAATAAATGTTAACTGTTTTTAAAAATTCCTGTACAGTTCGTTCACTGTATTTTTATTGCCCAGGTGCACCTTAACTGATAGTTAACAGCACCTTGCCATGAAAGCCTGGTTTTGCCTTCCTGCAAGCCTTTAGAGTGAGTGAACTGGAGGTGGAATTCAAACTTTAATTAACGAATGTTCAAATTGTTTTTTCAGGGATCCTATCAGGGATGGTGAGTCTGGGGGATAAGCTGTATGATACACTGCAAACCAAACCACCCTTTAGCAAACTGAAATCCCAGAGGGAACATTTTAACTCAGAACTACTGTCCTTTGAAGGGGTACTTGCCTAACACGTAATTTTGTCTCATGTTTCACAAGCTCTGCTGCTATAACAGCATAGGTGGTGAGGTGGCTTCTTCACTTCTGCACCAGTGACTGAAACCTGCTCAGGCTGACTTGCTTTTCAGTAGCTAAAGAAAAAATTCTGATGAGCAACTGCATCTATGCCAAAGCCCATTCAAAAAAGCTCATGACCCTCTTTATGAAGTTAATAAATCAATTTTACTTGCTAGTCATGATCTTTTGCCATGACAGAGCAAAGTGAAATGAGAAATATTTGGATTAACTGCTGGCCTCACAGGAATAATTATGTGCTTAAAGTGAGAGCAAAAGATGTTTCATTCATATGCTTTGTTCTAGAATCAGAAGTCATTTTCAACATGACAAACATGTTGACTTAATTGTCCAGGCACTTAATTGTCCAGGCATGGTCCATCTCTATATCCTCCTGCCATTGTTTACTCCTGTTTGGCCCAGAGGAGTTGAAGTACTGTATTTCCATCTTCACATTCCTATGATTGCTCATTTCCATTTCCTGTAAATTCCTTTTAATCAGTCTTTCCTTATGCATATTTGTTATAAAAATAGTACTCAGCATTTGTCCTTGCTGTCACAGAATCATAGAATTGTCTTGGTTGGAAAGGACCCTTTAGATCATCAAGTCCAACCATCACCCTAACCTGACAAAACCACCACTAAACCATGTCCCTCAGTACCACACCTACCCATCCTTTAAATACCTCCAGGGATGGAAACTCCACCACACCCCTGGGCAGCCCATTCCAAAGCCTAACAGCCCTCTCTGGGAAAAAGCTTTTCCTTATATCCAATCTAAACCTTCCCTGGAGTAGCTAGATGCCATTTCCTCTTGTCCTATCACTTGCCAGTAAGGAGAAGAGGTCAGCCTCTGCCTTGCCACAACCTCCTTTCAGGTAGTTTCAGAGATTAGTTTGGTCTCCCCTCAACCTCCTTTTCTCCACACTAAGCAACCCCAGATCCCTCAGCTGCTCCTCATAACATCTATTCTCCAGTCCCCTCAGCAGCCTTGTCACCCTCCTCTGGACAAGCTCCAGCACCTCAGTGTCTTTTCTTAGTGTGAGGGGCTCAAAACTGAACACAGTGCTCAAGGTGGGGACTCACCAGCACTGAGTACAGGGGACACTTACTTCCCTAGT
>VZTU01016694.1:45622-60842 GCA_013400835.1 Zapornia atra | reverse complement strand
TTAGGTCTGCCCTTTAGATACAGCATTATATGCATAAAATACTTCATGTCTCTTCATGTCTTGGTGCTTCTCTGATTGAGCAAGGCTAACAAGGCTGGTGTCACTGTGGGACTCTGCTATAGACCTCCCAACTTGGCATTGAGGTGGATGAAATTTTCTATAAACACCTGGATGAAATGCAAATGTTGTTTGCCTTTGTTCTTGTGGGGGGCTTCAACTTCCATCTGCTGGAACTACAGCAAAGCAGAGAGGGAACAGTGCCAGACGTTCCTAGACTGTATCAGGGATAGCTTCCTGACCCAGCTGGTGAGCTCCCTGCTGGAGCTGCTCTTTGTGAACAGGGAGGGGCTGGTAGGAGATGTGGTGGTTGGAGGCTGTCTTAGCCACAGTCACCACAAAGTGAAAGAATTCTCTATTCTTAGAGATACCAGGAGGGGGAGCAGCAAAACTGCCACCCTCGACTTCCAAAGGGTAAATTTTAACTTGTTCAGTAGCCTTATTGCCAAAATCCCTTGGGAGTCAGTTGTGAAGGGTGTTGGAGTCTGGGAAGTCTGGACACTCTTCAAGAAGGAAGTCTTGAAGGTGCAGGAGCAGGCCATTGCCTTGTGCTGTAAGGCAAGCCAGTGGCACAGAAGACCTGTCTGAACAGGGAGCTTTGGCTGGCACTCAGGGAGAAAAGGTTTATGACCTTTTGAACATGAACATGAGCCAGCAGTGTGCCCAGGTGGCCAAGAAGGCCAATGGCACCCTGGCCTGTGTCAGAGCAGTGTGACCAGCAGGGCCAGGGAGGGGATCTTACCCCTGTACTCAGCCCTGGTGAGGCTGCGCCTCGAGTCCTGTGAGTGATTTGGGGCACTGCAGTATAGGAAGGACATGGAGGTGCTGGAGAGGGGGCAGAGAGGGGCACCTAGGCTGATTAGGGGTCTGGAGAGCAGGTCTCATGGGGAGGGGATGAGGGACCTGGGGCTGTTCAGCCTGGAGAAGAGGAGGCTGAGAGATGACCTTACAGTGTTCTACAGCCACCTGAAAGGAGATTTTTGTGAGGCACATGTTGGCCTCTTCTCCCTAGTGACAGGACAAGAGGAAATTGTTTCATGAGCCAGGGGAAGTTCAGATTGGATTAAAGGAAAAATTTCTTCCCTGAAAGAGTGGTGAAGCATTGGAACAGGCTGCCTAGAGAAGTGGTAGAGGCTCCATCCCTGGGTGTTCAAAAAACAGGTAGACAAGACACTTTGGAGATGTTTAGTGGTTACAGTGGTGTAGGGCTGACGGTTTCCCTTGATGATCTTGAAGGTCTTTTCCAACCTTGATGATTCTGTGTCTTTCCACTTTCAAGCAATATGCTTGCATTTGAAGGGTCTAAACATGGGCTGTAAATTGTATGATGCTTTATCTTCTAGTCTCAAAACTGATAGGAAGACTTGAAGCTTTGACTTCTGTTTGGTTACTTGATATACTTGGGTTAAGGTATCATGCAAAAGCAGGTACAGCCCTTTCATAGCTTGCACAACATGACCCTATCAGGCAGGCCAGTGTTTGTTCTCTAATTGAAACACTCTGTACCCCCTAGTCACACCTCTTGGGGCTATCCAGTATCTTTCAGCAGCTTGCTGTCATTCTCTGCATCCTCCCCTTGTAACCATACAGGAGCCATTGTGTGAAGTCTCATTCCTTGCCTATTCTTGACCTATAAATGGCCTTCTGACCTTTAACTTTCTCTGATCATGCTACCTCTTTCCATACATTTTTATCAGGTCTGGTATCTGCATGTCCTGGCTATTGTTCATCTCCTTTCAAATAAACACCCACAATTTCTTCCTAGAAATATGGCCTGTTCTCCTCTTGATCTTCTCATATACTTCCTCCTCCTGTTTCCACTGGACTTTCCCCCCCCACACACACCTCAACTTGAGGCAAAAAGAAGAGAGATTTTAAGGCAACATAAAATAATACACTAACTCTTTCAAGTAGCTCATACACTGCAGCAGATAGATAGCAACAGTGGTTGAGAGCATCAGATCACATCCAGCAGAAATGTGCTTCTAAGGCTGCCGTTCCCAAAGCAAACCATCTCTCCAACAGACTCACAGCTGATGTCTGATGTTGCAGTTTTGAGGGTAGTCTGTCCTTAGCAGAATAACGCAGGCTGGACTTTCAGTGCCCTGTCCCTTAATCAGGTTGTGGTGGGTGTGCTGACTAACACAGCTCTGCCTTTGTGTGTTTGCATGCAGCTGTTTGCCAGTTGCCTTGCTTAAACGGTGGGAAGTGCATACGGCCCAATCGGTGCTACTGTCCCGCATCATGGACTGGACACGATTGCTCTAGGTGAGTGTTGTTGAGCGCTCTCCCACTGCTGGGCTGAATTATACCCCAGTGAACTCTGACTCTGAAGGGTGTGCAATTAGTCTTGCAAGTTTTGAGCTTCTCTAGATCCTGTAAATCAGCCGTCTTTGGGTGGCTGATGATTTATGGGATCAG
This sequence comes from Zapornia atra, assembly GCA_013400835.1. Classification (NCBI taxonomy): domain Eukaryota; kingdom Metazoa; phylum Chordata; class Aves; order Gruiformes; family Rallidae; genus Zapornia; species Zapornia atra. Next base: position 58,364 of record VZTU01016694.1, on the reverse strand, counting down.
GAAAGAGCTTGGAGAGTGCTCTGCAAAATGGTTGCTGAACTAGAAAATTCAGGAAATTGTATGTTTGCATGTAACAGACAGGCAAACCTGCAAGGTTTAGCCTTATTTTTAATGGTTTAAATGGAAATATTTGTTGTGATGCAATATACAGTGCTTTTCAGTAAATTTGGGTAGCCTACTGTGTACAAGTGTTCATTTCGAACTACAGACACCTTAGTTGGGTCCAGGTTCAACACTAGGGTCACACAACAGATGTTATAAATAATAGCTCTCTTTGCACCCAGTGTTAAGCAGTGTAATCCTTTAAAGAGTATCACACAGTACCTCTGAGTCAGGTCCCACCAAGTCACCTTGCAATGCATCAAGTGTATCCAAAGTGTATCCCAAAGACTGGGATGACATTTGGTCCACATGTCTTCTCTTAGAGAGTTTTACCAGTCCTTGTGTTTTGGTTTGTTGATTGATGTTTAATAGGGCCAGTAGCAGACTAAGTTTTCAAATCAGTGAGCCCCATCACTGTGCAGGGCAGCATTTACAAGTCCTAATTGCAGCTGTGTTTTTTAAACTGTGCCTGTGATGTTTGGGTGTTTGGCTCTGAAGGCAGTCTGAGCAGGAGTCAGTTTTTCTTTGGAAAGCTGTTTTATTTCATGCTGCCACTAAGAGCTCTTTGCCCTGAAGAGGGAAAGCAGGTGGAATGGTAATGATATTCTTGTGGTCAGGAATCAGATATAAAAACAAAACGTGCAGAATGAGTTCTCCTGCTCCCATCAAGGGGTAATAATGAGGGCCACGAAGCACATGCCAGCAAAAATATTTATACCTCAACTCGCACAGGCTCCTACTGGGCACGTTGGTCATTATCCTGGAGAGCTAAATAAATGACTGCTGAATATTAAATCTTTTCTCTGGGACAAAGCTTGTAACATTGTGTGTTTTTTCTGTTCCTCATTTTGGACAGGTAGTGACAAAACATTTCCTCCCTTTCCCTCTGATACACTCTTTAACTTAAAGCTACACAAAGGAGGCCTGTTTGAGAAATTACATTCTTCAAAATGAATAGTTTTCATTTGTCAACTGTAATTATATATGCCCAAGTGAAGCAGCTTAAATACACTACCAACAAACAGCATTCAGCTCTTTAGACTGCAAGCTACACATCTGAAGTCTGATAGAATTTCTACATAGGATATGAAGCAGAGAAGCCCAAATCCAATGAGCAGCCCAAAATTACAGTTTGTAGCAAATTTTCAGGCTACTACCAAACTGGACAGCTGTGTGTGTCCCCAAGTCAACTTTGCTCTGTGAAGCCTGGGAGAAGGTGGATCATTGGCCCTAGCTGCCCAGCACTCGTTCCTTCAAGAGCTGTTTAAGAAGTTTCTCACACAGAACTGGTGGAGTGGAGGGAACACTGAGGTCCGTTTTGGCTTTTGTTAAGCATTGGCCTGTGCCACTGGTGGCTCTTTACAGGATACAGTACTGTTCTGAGGGCTCAAAAACAGTACAGGCAGAACCAGGAGTAAAGGCCATGATAGCAAAGATCTGCTGTTGTAGGTTAAGTAGGTGTGATTTAGGAGAAGCTGAAAGGATTAAAAGTTTTTATCAGCACCCAGGACAAGATGAGCTCCAAACTACTCTGTGGTAACTGATGACTTAAATGCCAGATACCTCTGTCCCCCACGCCCACCCTCTTCCTCTTCCAATGTGTGGTCTTGGGCTGTGGTGCTCTAATCCCTGGTATACATTCAGACATCATCCTCTTGTGCCTCAGTCTTGATCTTGTTTGGTATGCTCAGTACAGCACTGATTTTATTTTGTTTGGGTTTTTTGACACAGGAAACGGAAGGCTGGATTCTATCCCTTTTAACATCAGAGCACCAGTTCTGCATTCAGATATCTTCCTTCAGCCTAGGCACCAGGGCTTGGATCTAATGCATTGTAAATCAAATCCATCGCTTCCNNNNTTTTGTATTTTGTTTTGCAATACATTTTTACTATACCTTTCCATTTTAAAAGAAAATCTCAGTATTTTTCATTTACAGAAATATTATCAAATATATGCTGCTACACACACACACACACACACACCATACAAATGTAAAGATTCCTACTGTCCGCTGAGGATATGGTTGTGTACAGTGAAGTCACTCCCACTTCTTACATGCTGTAAGCTAATTAAATCTTCCTGTACTGCTACATTAGTGTAATGTAAGTCTATACATTAAACAGAATGTGGCAATTCTGGTTACCATCTGCGAGAGCATACTGCTGTCCAGCAACTCAGCTGGAGTGAAGAACGGTTACACAAGGCTAACTGAGCCACCACACTTTGTGTTGGGCCTGTTCCTGAACTCATCTGGATGTAAATTACAGGTGCATGTGATAAAGCCCATGTTGTCATCACAGTCTCTGGCGGGCGTAGGGAGATTCTGCAGTGTATATTACTTGACACTAACATCACTGGAGAGTGACTTACTGGAGGGCATCGGCACAAACTGTACCTGAGATCTGTTGGCAAAGTTCTCAGGGATGTAACAGAGGTGACAGAACATCATGTCAGTCGGAGGAAGATGGACCAAGTCTAGCCAACGGGAGCCTTTCAGGCTTTTTGGCTAACAGGCAGTTCCAATTTAGCTCTAAAGCTGGATAACCCAGGATCCAGCAGTGGAAAGCAGGTGGGCCACTGAAACTTGGCACGTCTCACTAGCCACAGGACTCACCACCCACTTGTAACCACCATCCATTTCCTTTGTAAGTGATGAAATGCATTATCTGGCAGCTGTCTGCTAGGTGAATGCTTTTGATACATGGGGGTTTTGGGTCCCAAAGTCTGACTGCCCCTCAGACGGAGTTTTGTACACAGGTGAAACTTTGCCATTTGCTTACAGAAAAGGGTGTATTTATGTTCTGCAGAACCCTCGGAGAGCTGGAAAAAGGCCTCTCTTCAGTACACAAACAGGCAGAAATGCTCAGCAGAGTGAGAAATACTGAGAGCACACCTACTGTCAGGTCCCTCTTTCTCACACTGTCGATTCCATTGCATCTGAGGATAACACACACCTGAATGCCATCGTTAAGTCACGCTCTAATGAATTGAGATTCTAAGATTTACCTATGGTTAAGTAGGGTGGTGGAATTACAAGGTGGAAATCACATGCATTTTTTTAGGTCAAATGTTTGGTAATTATTGTCAGTTAGCAAAAAACATCTGAAAGATGTTAGAGTGAGAACCTGAGAGTCATTGATCAGAAGCTCCATTTTCCCCAGTAATAACAAAACCATGACTTGCAGTCAGCACTGGGAAAGAAGAAGGAGAAATAAATTTTACCTTCAGTAGCGTTCCTGCCTAGTTACCCTCTGGATTAAGAGTGTGCACACCCTGCCCCACCCCTCCCCTCTTTTTAGATTTACCTTTCCTTTATGAATGCATGAACTTGGACACAGGAAAGTGATACGACACCGAAATGAGCTCACAGTTACAGTAATGGGGCACTAGTAAATACTGACACGTAACTGATGGCTGTTAGCCCAAGATCAGAAATGGGGAAGAAAGAAACAAGTTGTGAGCCAGAAAGAGCTTTCAGCCAATTAAAATAAAAACATGTAAAATATAGGAGTCATTAGGGGATCAGATTAATGTGAATGTAGATTCCTTCCCAGTGGGAGCTGCGACCAGCTGAAGAGCTGTCATTCCAGCTCCCACAACCTTCTTTTTCTAATGGACTCTGCTAGCACATAGCAACAATCTTCTGTCTCCCAGCTCCACAGCCATCGATGTTTACAGCTTTGACTGAAGTTAGTGTTCAGTAAATAATGTCCACATTTCAACCCATAGTTGCCACCATTTGTAGGCACGTCGTTCCTTGACCTCCTTGCTGCCTTAACAGCATATGAATGGAAGCTGCAGCGAGCAACACAGGACTTTCCAAGGGAAAGAGTGCATGGCTGAGAAAAGCAGATCTTTATGTCACTCTCAAGTTTTGGTCCCTTTTCCAGTGTGCTTCTCTAGTGTGTGCCCTGACCCTGCCCTGGTGGTCTCCAGAGCAGGACAGCAACGGTGAGGACGGTGCTTAGAGCTGGCAGGGCATTGTTGGAGTCTTCAGGGCTGCAGGATGGCTTCTGGCAGTCCAGCTTCGCACTGGTGACTAGGACATGGAGTCCCAGGATCAACCTGGTCAACACGTTTTGTAAGATGTGTTGGTAGGACAGAGTAGCTGAAACTAGAGGCTGTTGTATTAGTGCTGTTGATGATGTTTTAATACTTGCTGGAACACTTTCCCCTCCCTACTCGGTACTGTATTGTCATCTATGTCACTGCTTGTTGTGTGTTTTAAACGACTTATGTGTGATGCACTTTACACTGTAAATAAAGTTGCACCCTGTTTAGTACCCATATGGAGGTGACACTGCACTCTCTCCTTAATGCCTTGCAACAAAATTACTGACCTACCTTTTAGGACCTGCCAGCACAGCCCAAGTATTAGGGAAATGTCAAGGGGAAAGACAAAATAATTGCCAGTAAACTTAAAAGAATGTGCTGGATTGTTCCAGGTTTGATCTTCAGATGAAAACACAGGTAGTGTCTGATTTTTCAAATCCTCTCCACTGCTGGAGCATATTTAAAAACCTGTAAGGGCCAATTTTATGACTGGCATAAACGGATGCATTAAAAACTTGTTTGTTCACTGCTTACATCAGACAGAGGTACAGCTTGGTTTATTCTGCATCAACTGAAAGAGGTGGTCAGTGTTTCAAAGCCTCCACCTTAAGCAGCCGGGCCAAAGGGTGGTGTGAGGTTACCAACAGTGCTGCTAACGAAGCCCTGAAATTTGCTGTGCGTCTGGTAGAAAATGCAGATTTACATCTCAGATTCACAGCCCTCCAAATACAGGTTAACAGTCCTGAGCAGGAACACCTGGCCTGCCCTTGCACGTGGGTGCAGATCTTGCACATGCTGTAGAAACACGGTGCACTGCCTTGTTTGAAAGGGAGTGTGGGAAGAACAGGACGCTTTCCCTGGCCCCGTCCTCTCCGCCACGAAAACTGTGAACCAGCTAAAACACTGGAGGGAGGCTGCTGCCACCTGCACCTCTCTGCTCTCAGGATTGCAGAGGGAAAGGACGACTGTCAGCCCTGATCTCTGGGGGCACTGGACAGGGTTAGTGTGTGCCCGTGGTTGTGGCCCTTAAGGAATAACCTTTTTACCTTGGGGACAGTTGGAGCTGTAATCTCTTTTGCATCTCAGCACAGGAACAGTTTGTGCATCTCAGAGTTTCTCAGAGCAGTTTGGCTTCTCACTGCGGAAAGGATCCCTGCTGCTTTTACTGCACTGCAGATGCCTTTCTGGGAGAATATACCCTGACCACACATTTGCAGCAGCAAGAGACGGGCATTGCAGTACTCGGAGGCAAGCCAGGTGAAGTGTGCAGAGCCATTATTGATCTCTTATTTCCACTTAAGCACAAGAAGCAGAACACTTCTTCACATATCCATCCCATTTATGATGAGCTCCTCTCTCAGGACCTGGGCTGCATTCCCCTCACCCTTGTTTTCCAGGCTGATGTGTTGCTAGTGCCTGCCAACCTCAAGGTCTGCGAGCTTGCCACCGCTCCCAGCTGAGCTTGCAGCACTGTAAAAGATGATGCTTTTCACAAGCTGATTGACACAATTCTTTGGGGCAGGCTGGTCCATCCTGCCAGATGTCACTCGTGTGGGTAGACCAGCATGACCACCTCACGCTACAACAAGAACCATGCATGGCCTGGTGGACAGGACACCGAGTTTCTCCCAGGCGGTGGCAGGCTGTGCCACTACAACAAAGTCACTTAAAGTCTTACCATTTTATGGGCCAGATGAACCCTTACTTCTCCACCAAGGTGTTGCAGATGAAAGCAGGCAGATGACATTTAAGCATGATTATCATCATCATCATCATCGTGGTAGCCTTTCTGCAGATGCCACCCATCCACCTCACTGCTAGCGCACTGGACCAGCACCAACCTTAATCTTCCCAGTCAAGTCTCTTTGCTGATTGTAAATCCTCAGATTGTCATTTGCAAGCGACAGCTGCTGAGCAGAGCATCCTGGAAACTCGAATCTGCTCTTTATCTCCAGACACTTTGAGGCTATGACAATGTCAGCCAGACCAGCACCAGTTCTGATTGCACCCAGAGCCTGCACACATGGCTCATGCCAGAAAAGGAGGCTGCTGAGGAGGGCAGGTTGGTGCTGTGATACTCCCAGCCTGCACGGTTTAACAGCCGGGAGCACTGTGAGGAGCGATCCCGCGCCTCCACCCAGGGCTCTTCTCCATGACGATGTAGCTGTGCTTTATCCCAGCAACCTCAGGAGATTGGTTCGTCCTTACGCAACCAGGTGGCAAAGAACAATAACTGCAGTCACCACTCCCTGCTAGTGCATGCCCTGCAAACAAATCCAAGGCTTTCCCTGCTGGCTATTAGTCATGCCTCCCCTCCCTTCCCCTCCTAGCTGGTTCCCCAGAGCAGTCCATTCCTTTTGCCCTGTTCCCAGTATCCTGGCTGTCGTGCTTCAGCGCTGTTGGAAGACGAGTGCCGCGGTTTTTGCAGCTAACTCAAGTGGTGGGGATTTATTGGATGTGAAAGCAGCAGCCTCAGTGGCTGGTGGGGAAGCCACAGTGAGAAGGGTGATTAAGCTTTGCAACTGCTGCTGCAGGCCAGGCTGTCGACCCCTACAACGCAGCCAGCAGCCCTGCAGAACCCAGCGCTCCTCCAGCTGCTGCTGCCTCGGCTTGCCGTCCCTTCCTCTAGCGCTCCCTGGCCACGCTTCTCATGTCATAGATACAGGCTACGCCTGCAGCTGCTTGGGGTGGAGACCGGCCTTTGATTTTGCCAGGCAGACACCTATGGCATGGAGCAGAGGCATATCCAGTTTGGCTTGAGGTGAGCAGTGGGGAGTAGATGCTGCTCTCCTGTCCCTCTGTGCCACAGTAGCCTGGGATCACCCTTTTCCCTGACACCCGCTCTGCTGGAGTGGTTCACAGAGGATTTGACACCTGTGCCTGTGCAGCTCTGAGCATGGGGCCACTGCTGCATAATCAGAAAATCTTAGATCAGTTTGGGGACGTCTTCAACTTGATCTGATTGCTCAGAGCCCCATCCAAGCTGATCTTGAATGTTTCCAGGGATGGGGGCACCTACTGCCTCTCTGGGCAACTTGTGCCAGTGCCTCACCACCTCATCATTCATCATAGAAATGTCTTACTTGGCTGATTCCCCTCTCTTTTAGCTTAAAGGCATTACCCCTTGTGCTGTTGCAACAAGATGGGGCCACGACCTGGGTCCGGAGTTTGTGCAGCTGGGACAAGAGCCCAGAGATGTGCAGAGACCCCATCTGCTTCACGTGATCAGAGTAGGCAGGTCCCAAATACCACTGAGTGCCAAGGGAATTATAAAGGGAATTACAGCTCTTGTCTGTTTCTGCAGGACTGTAATGTCAACTGGGAGCCTCTGAGCCACAGAGAGCATGGAAGCCAGGCTGCACAGCCATCCCTGTTTGAGTCAGAGATTCGGACAGTTCCCCAAGCAAAGGGCATGTCCACAGCACCCTCTGCCAAAACAGAAACCTTGCAGTGGGACCTTGTCCTGGCTCTGCCCCTGCCTATCCCCCCGGGGGGAGAGGGTTGCAGCCAGGCACCAACACCAGGCACCACTGGTGGGAGCCCAGTCAGGGCTGTCACACAGCCTCGGAAGGGGGTAGGGACAAAATGCCTGCAGTCACTACCACCCATGTCGAACAGGGGTGGCCTTGCGGCACTGCCTGGGGAGAGCCTGGGCACATCTCCAGTCCCATCTCACTTGACACCGGGCATTTGGGGAATTCTGGTAAGGGGAGGACCCTGCAAATGACATTTTTCCATGCTGGAAAGAAAGGATGGCAAAATGGGCAGCTCTGTGGTATGACAAGAACGGAAACCTCAATAAACCTGCAGTTCAGAAAGCACTTAAGTATATGGTCATGTCATACAACCATTAAAGGTACTTAGCTGCACCTATGCAGTTAAAAACAAGCTTAAGCATTTTTCTGGACCACAGCCTTACTCATTATGGGATTATAATAAATATGAAAAACTCTGCCTGCCCTGCAGACACTGGTGAGATGGCTGCGAAGTGCCTGGCACTGGGTATTTGCTGTCAGCTGAATGCAGAAGTTTGATAAAAGAGGTGGCTGCCCAGTCAGGTATTGCTGGGCCAGATGGCTGGTTTGATTTTATTAAATAGCTTGGTTAATGATCTAGGGTAAAGGATAAAGAGCTCATTAATTAATTCTGCTGCTAATAAGCAGGGAGGTGCTATAAGTACCTGTGGGAGTAAATTGCATAGAGGAAGTGTGATCATATTAAGGGGAAATGACATGAAATTAAAGCTAGGAACTACAAGACAGTGGTTCCCAAACAGAAGGCACAAAATGAATGTGCCCCTGGGAAGGGAGGTGTGAAGGCATGTTGGTGTCCTGGCCATTCCCACCCACAGCACGTGTGAGTGTGCTGCTTGTGAATAGGCAACACTGGCAGAGTCCCAGGCACGAGAGAAGAGAGGGAAATTAGGACCACCCCACAGTGATGCAGCAACAGAGCCCGTGTGATTTTTGGTTCGTCTCTTCTTTCAGTGCTAGCAAGGTGATGTTTTCCCTCTGGCTGGCACCACTGAGCTGATACTGCTGCCATGCCTGTGTGCACTGGAGTATGAAGCAAGTGGCTTCTGGCAGCTGTTTTCTACATGCGAGGAGGAGGAGGAGGAATATCTCAAGGGCTGGAGGCATGAGGCTCTGAAACAGCTGACAAATAAAGGAAGATGAACACTGCTGTGGGAGAGAGCGGGCCCCAGTCGTGTGTACTGCCCAGCACAGCCAGGAAAGCCAGGCTGGGCTGGGAGCCTTGACTCTAGCACTTCCCTTCTGGTCAGTGTGATGTTGCAACCTAAATGTTCTGAAAGTATGGGGTGCTACTGATTTCATCCCTGGCAGGACCGTGTAAGCCAGATACAAGTGGCTGCTGTGTATAAGAGCCATGTCTGAGGACCTTTCAGAGAAGAGTCACTGAAGTGTGCTTCGGTGGTCGTATAAAAAAACCAGGAGAAGATATCCCATGGCACCAAAACCATACAGGCTTTTCAGGATACCTGTGAGCTGGGTTTCCTATGAGAAAATCCTGGTCTTCATCAGTTCAGTTCATGTAAATCTAGACATGATACAGCATGATAAACAGGCTGTCCAGAGAGCTCACTCCAGCAAGCTTCTTACATTTTTGCTTTCAAGAATCACAGAATCACAAGGTCAGAAAAGACCTTTAAGATCATCAAGTCCAACCGTTCCCGTCCTATGCTAACCCATACCCCTAAGTACCTCATCTACCCTTTTTTTAAACACATACAGGGAAAGTGACTCAACCCCCTCCCTGGGCAGCCTGTTCCAGACCCTGACAACTCTTTCTGTGAAAATTTTTTCCTAACATCTAACCTGGCCCTGCCCTGGCACAGCTCTGTGACATTTCCCCTTGTCCTGTCTCCTGTCACCTGGCTGAAGAGACCATTGCCCACCTCTCTACAACCTCCCTTCAGGTAGTTGTAGGTGGTGAGAAGGTCTCCCCTCAGCCTCCTCTTCTCCAGACTAAACAACCCCAGCTCCCTGAGCTGCTCCTCACAGGATTTGCCCTCCTGCCCCTTTCCCAGCCTGGTTGCCCTTCTCTGGACTCGCTCCAGGACCTCAATGTCCTTCTTATGGTGAGGAGCCCAGAACTGGACACAGCACTCAAGGTGCAGCCTCACCAATGCCGAGTACAGGGGCACCGTCACTTCCCTAGACCTACTGGTTGGGTTTTTCTGAGTCTCTCAGGGTTTTCCTGAAAAGGTGAAAAAGTAGTGCAGAATGCAGTCAGTCTGCACAGAACACGACTTGGGATAAGACACTGGCACTCTGGAAACCATAAAGCCCATAAGCACCAAGGATTAGAAGAAGGAGCCATGTCCCCCCACCTACATTTCCAAGGAAATCCATCATTTGGCCTTAAGGCAACAGAGATAAAAACTGAGCAGCAAAAGTAAAGGTGCGGGCTTGCACAAGACCTGTCCTCACTGGCATTAGACGCAGGCTCTTGGTCTGACCTGAAAAGCCTCAGGACCCTGTCACATTAGAGATGTGGTCAGGCATGCTGTCTGCCTCAGCCCTGTTCTCATCACCAATAGGTGCCTTTAGACCCAAAAGCAGCTGCAGAGATCCCTGGTGAGCAGTGCTCAGAGGTGGGGAAGAGCTCCTCTGTGGAGTTTAATGAAATTCAAGTCAAACAGAGGATCGGTGGGCTACAACAGGAAATAACAGCTGGGGTGAATACCTGTCGAAGGGCAACAAAGAGCGCAACTGGATTTTCCACATCGTTCAACACCGCAAAAATGTTCATTGGTCTTGGATGTCACTTAATCCAGAAAGTCTCTCCTATGAAAAAACCTTCATGGCTGATACTCCACGTCACAGGAGCTGTTTCTATAGCTCTCTCATGCACACGAGTGTGTGTGGAGGCGCGGTGTCTGCCGTGCGTGGGGAAGCAGTGCATGTACCAAGGTATGGAAGGAGTGTGGGCCGCAGGGGACAAACCAGATCAGCTGCCCATGGTTAAAGTGACTTCTCCTAGTTTAAAACCAGCAAAAGCCTGTTGGTGGGAGGTTTAGTCGTGCCCTGTCCATGCAGGCAAGGTGAAGCAGGCAGGCATCTTCAGGGCTGAAAAGCACCGAGTCAGACCCACTGCGGTTGGTGCCCTGCGGCCTTGCCCTGCTCTGCCCCACAGTGAGACCCCTTCCAGCCACATGGAAAAGCAGTGCCCTGCACGTTGTCTCAGTTGCCTCGGAGGACCTAGGGTGTGTATCCCCATAGTGCTCACATGCAACCAGCCTCCCAGAGAGGTGGCTTTGAAGTGTGGGCCATGCAGCCTGCAGGCCTGCACCCAGTGGGCAGAGGGACAAGTGGGACTCTGAGCAGACAACCTGATGGGTTTTAGGGGGGAAAGTCAAGAGCCTTCCCTGGGCAGCAAAGCTGCTGTCCCTCGGCACACTGTTGGGGAGCTGCACTTGCCCCTGTCTCTCAAACTAGCATGCCACTGTCGTGTCACAACCAAGGCTGGCCTCCAAGAGCATAGCTACATCCAGTGTGGCACCCTGTTTTCCTGTGCTGGGACTACAGAACTCCTCAGCCTCCTCACACTCAAACGCAGGGCCAGCTGCCAGGGCAGCAGCCCAGGCTTTTACATAGGAGTGCCAGGAGCTCCAGCTCTTGTGCCATCTCTGCCTAGATGTGGTGGGGACATGGGATGGATGCCACTGCCACTCTCTATTATGGCCCACACTGCTGCAGATGGGTTGGTTTGACCCCGTTCCTAACACTGTATACGGTTGTTTGACCCTGATGCTAATGCTGTGTGTGGATGTTTCTCACTGTGATGCTGAGCTGCTGCCCCAATCATTTCAGGTCAGATCCTCCACAGATGGGCTTGAGCCTGGCCTGCTTGCAGACCATGGCCACATGTAATTAATTTCCGTAGCAAGGCTTGAATGTACTGATGTCATCTGCAAAGATTGGAAAACTAAAGCACAGACACAGAGTAATCTGCCCATCTGTGCAGTGTAGATGGAGCGATACAGTCTGGACTGGAGATGGGACAACTCTGCTCCCCTCCCAGACTGTACTGCTGCCAGCCCGGGACTGCTGAGCTGAGCTTATACTCAATGGCTGCTGTTGGCTCTCAGCGGTGTGATAGGGTGTCTGATGATGCAGGAGAAAAGTCCCACATGTCACTAGTACCAGTCTCTGCCTCAAAGGCTGATGGGAGCATGCAAGAAAGCCTGGGAGAGCCACATGTCCCGTCATGCTGGGGTTCACCAGGACCATAAAAGCAGAAAATACCTGAAAGCAGGGATACATAAAGATCTGCAATGAGTAAAAAAACCTGAGTATTGGGATGCAGTGCTTGGGCTTTCAGGCTTACCATGCAGTTTTCCAACTGTGTACAGAGCCACCCCTGGTACAGCCCTGCAGACTAGCAGGCTCTCGGATGCTTCACAAAGTTTCTATGAAGTGGCAAGATTTCAGGTTCCCTCCTGCCGATTAGTCACTGCCCACCAGATCAGTTAGTGAGACTGATGCAACCAGATGGGAAGTACTGTAATGGCACAACTGCTGCTGAGGAAGACAACTATTAGAATAGAGGAACAGAAAATAAAAACCTCAAAGGTAGCCAACTGAGTCAGAAGGTTGTTTCACAACATTCTGGCTTGTCTGGAAAGATCCAGGTCAAACCTGGCATATTCCCGCTCGCTGGGAGGAGGCACCCAGGCAGCAGTTGCCTCCGTCCCCCTCGCTCCGCCCTGGAACAGGAACAGCAGCCGGCATGAGAAAAGGCTTTTATCTCTGCTGTCACTTCCCGTTGCCACACAGCCCCGAGCTAACCTCCTTGAGGTCCCAGGAGCCTCTGCCTTGCCTCCTGACTCAGACCAGCCTGGCAGTCCCACAGCAGAGGACCGCCCCAGCCTTCCTCGTGGGGATTTTCCATGCAGGATTCAGCCCTGCATCCCCTCCAAGGAATGCACTGCACCAAGAGGGGTCCCGACAGGAGGCTCCCTTACCTGCTCCCCGAAAGCGGTGCTTGCACCTAGGCACTGTCTGCACACAGGCTCCCCGGGGCGCGGCTAGGCCGCAGTTACGGCAGGGTGCATCAGCCCCC
>VZTU01016694.1:35218-45572 GCA_013400835.1 Zapornia atra | reverse complement strand
GGTGGGTACCAGCAAAGCAGCATCCTGAGGGTAGATGCCAAAACAACACCCTTTGCCCACAGCCCCAGCAGCTCACCCTGAAGAGGCCAAAAGCAGGACACTAAGGGTGGGCTGGGTCCTCCTGGGCCAAAAGGGGCCCCTGGGTAGCTTCGCAACCTTGGATAAAACAGTCCTTTGAGTGTCCTTTTCTGGGGGAGTTTTGCTCAGACCTTGGTGAAAACAATTTGACATTCAGATGCTGGATTTTTTTCCTAAAACAGGCTATTCTCAATGTTCTTCCTTCAAAGTATCCTCTGGGAGGATAGGGGATTTTTACCATATAAGCAAAGCAAGCGCATACTGCTCCAGCTTAGCCAAAAGATTTAGATGAAGATGACTCCCTGACAAAACTGTGATGTTCCAGCCAGGATTTGATGTGGTCTGACTGATATGTCCAAAATAAATGGTCCTGTGAGCTGGTCACATTCCTGGACTCCGCCTTCAATCTCAGAGGAGAGCAGTGACTCTCCTGGGAGACCAAAACTGCTGCCTGTGCCCTGCAGCTCTCTGCAGCATACCCTTCCCAACTGCCTGCCTTGGTCTGTCCATGCAATAGTTGAACTGCCCTTGCAGCTGAGCAGGGGATGCCCAAGGCTTCCTCCATGCTGTGTGTAGCTGCAGCTGTACATTCCTCCTCATCTCTGTAACATCTTGCACTGCCTTTTTGTCTTTTTGCCCCTACAGAATCACAGAAGGGTATGGGTTGGAAGGGACCCCTGGAGATCATCTGGCCCAGCCCCTCTGCCAAGCAGGTTCACCTACAGCATGTCACACAGGATCGCAACAAGGCGCATTTTGACTGTCTCCAGAGAAGGAGATTCTGCAAACTCTCTGTGCAGCCTGTCCCAGTGAACAGTTTTTCCTCATGTTGAGATGGAACTTCCTGTGTTCCAGTTTATGTCCATTGCCCCTTGTCCTTTCACTTGGCACCAGTGAAAAGAGACTGGCCCCATCTTCATGACACCCACCCTGCAGGTTTTTATACACATTTATCAGATCTCCTCTCAGCCTTCTCTTCTCCAGGCTGAACAACCCCAGGTCCCTCAGCCTTTCCTCATAAGAGAGGTGCTCCATTCCTTTAATCATGCTTGTAGCCCTTAGTTGGACACTCCAATATTTCCCTATCTCTCTTGAACCAAGAAGCCCAGAACTGGACATACAACTCCAAATGAGGCCTCACCAGGGCAGAGCAGAGGGCCAGGAGAACCTCACTTGGGCCTACTGGTCACACTTTTCTTAATGCACCCTGGGTACCATTGGCCTTCTTGGCCATGAGGGCACACTGCTGGCCCATAGTCAACTTAATGTCCAACACGACCCCTGGGTCCTTCTCTGTGGACCTTCTTCCTAACAGATCAACCCCCAGCCTGTACTGCTGTATGGGGTTATTTCTGTTCAGGTGAAGGACTCTACACTTGTCCTTGTTGACTTTCATAAGGTTCCTCGTCACCCAACCTTTCAGCCTGTCCAGCTCATGCTGAACGGCAGTGCACCTTCCAGTGTATCAGTGACTCCCTCCAGCTGTGCATCCCCAGCAAACTTGCTGAAGGTACATTCTGTCCCCTCATCCAGGTCATTGATGAAGATGCTGAACAAGACTGGACCCAAAACTGGCCCCAGAGGAATGCCAGTAGCTACAGGCCTGCAACTGGACTCTGCACCACTGATCAGAACCATCTGGGCTCTATTGTTCAGCCAGTTCTCAATCCATCTCACAGTCCACTCATATAAACCTGTACTTCCTGAGCTTGCCTGTGAGGATGCTGTGGGAGACTGTCAAAAGCCTTGCTGAAGTCAAAGTACACAACATTCATGGCTCCCCCTTCATCTACCATGTTGGTCACCTCATCACAGGCAGCTATCAGATCAGTCAAGCATGATTTCCCCCTCTATCCTGCTCCTGCTCTTCTTTCCTCACCAGTTTCCATGCAAACCTTGAACACAAACCACCTTTGCCAGGCAGGCATAGACAATCCAACACCAAAGCATGGGTTGTATGGGGGCTTGCACCTGCACTAGCCTATTTGCTGCCAGCTGAAGGTGAAAGTCCATCTATGCTCCCGGTCTACAGCTCCATCCCTCACACAACCCCTAGCAGTGTAGCACATGAAGCTGGTGAAAGGTCTGGAGCACAAGTCCTATAAGGAATGGCTGAGGGAGCTGGGTCTTTTTAGTCTTGAGAAAAGGAGGCTGAAGGAACACCTTATGGCTCCCTACAGCCACCTTCAAGGCAGTTGCAGAGATGATGCAGTTAGTCCCTTGTCTCGGGTGACAAGAGATAGGACAAGAGGGAACGGCTTGAAATTGCACCAGGGGAGATCTAGGTCAGATATCAGGAAGAATTGCTTTATTGAAGGGTTGTCAGGAATTAGAACAGGCTGCCCAGGGAGGTGGTGGAGTCACCATCCCTGCAGGTATTAAAAAGCTGTGTAGATAAATTGCTTGAGGACATGGTCTAGAGGTGGACTAGGCAGGGTTAGGCTGTGGTTGGACTTGATGATGTTGAAGATCTCTTCTGACCCAGGTCATTCTGGACCTCCACGGATGCCATGCTCAGAGCACAGAAGCCCTGGTTTGGACATGCCATCCTGTCTTTAAATGCAGCTGTAAACACAATTTTCCACTTCTCCCTCTTTTTTCTCGCTTTTTTTTTTTTTTTTTCTCCCTGCAGCACCCAGGAGCCTTTTATACTCAAAAGCCACAGTGCCCCTGTGCAGCACAGTGGGGAGAGACCCCCAGTCTCACAGTCTCCCCCAGTGTGCTCTGCAGGAAGGAGGATGGCAGAGGTCCCGTGCCTTCCAAAATGAGCTGTTTGCTACGTTCCTTCTCTGTATCACATCTGCTCAGGGACCTTGGGGGACGGGCGGGGGAAGGTTATTCCCATTTGTCTTAATTTAAATTGCACAGAAACAAGGAGAGAGGAAAGCAAGAAAGAGAGATAAGGACGCTGGGACAAGGGAAGCATCTCCTCCCCGGTGCTTACCTCCAAGTCCAAGCATCTCCAAAGCTTCCTCTCCAGGGTCAGAGTGTCTTGGGGCCACCCAGCACTCCAGGACTCGATATCCAAAGGTGTTCTTGTGTTTTTCCTCTCACAACTAAGCATGCCCAATGAGCACCCTCTTACCCCTGGCCCTCTGCCCCAGGCCACCTCCAGCCAGCATGTTTGAGCAGGATGAGGTACCATTTTTTCATGTCCTGTGCTGATAAGGATTAGTTATATCTTTGTGGTTTGTTTTCTGTCCAGGCCCAGCTTATTGGCATCAGGAGGGAAGTAAGTTTCCCAGATGTGCTGAGGGATGCAAGGGCACTGCTAGCACAAATAAAGTGTTTGCACCTGTCCTTTTTCAGAGTAATCCCTTCTATTTCCTGAACCGCTCTTCTAGTTTGCCAAGACCATGTCCAGCCCAGCTCCTGTGCTC
Organism: Zapornia atra; assembly: GCA_013400835.1. Lineage (NCBI taxonomy): Eukaryota > Metazoa > Chordata > Aves > Gruiformes > Rallidae > Zapornia > Zapornia atra. Next base: position 42,114 of record VZTU01016694.1, on the reverse strand, counting down.
CAGGGCAGTGCCTCCCAGGTTCATGTCACCTCCAGAGGTAGGAGGAAGCACGTGCCAGAGCCCAGCATCCAGGTCAGTAATAAAAATATCTAGTAGGACCAGACTGACAATGAAAAAAAAACCAAACCCAAAACAAACAAACCTAAACCTTGCTGGAAGTATCTCTGCTATGTGGCCACAAACCACTGGCACCGGATGCAATCACCCAAAGTCTGCATCCACCTCCCAGTTGCCTCGCTAAAGCCATGCTGCAGAGAGGGTGTAAGAAGCCCTGGCAGCATGAAGCCATGTGCTAAGTGTCCTGCTCCCCTGTGTCAGCATCACCTCTTACCCTGTCACAGGACAGAATCAGGCTGTTGTAGTACAATCTGCCATGATTGCCATGCAGGTGCCAGGATGCACTTTTGGAGTCTTTTGGCACGTTACCTGCCCTCTGCAAATTGTCAGTGGTAGTAACAGATAGTGCTGGGATTGACTGAGCCAGCTCTTGCTCTGTTTGAAGATTCATTTTGTCAGGACATGACAACCTGCAAATGTCTGACAGCTGTGGGTCCTTCCCCTCTTCCTCTTGTCCTCCTGGCTGAGCTCTCATCCCTTGCTATTGCTGTTTAACCCCTGGCTCAAAACTGCAGCCGGCACCTCAAAATGAAGACCGATGCCCATACAGCATCCAGCCAGTTTGACCCTTCCAGTGCCAACATTTGCTGCTTTCTTTTTCCACGTGGATTGCACAGAATCATAGAATCATAGAATGGTCTGGGTTGGAAGGGACCCCAAGGATCATAGAGCTCCAACCCCCCTGCCACAGGCAGGGACACCAACCTCCAGGCCTGGATCTACACAAGGTTGCCCAGGGCCCATCCAACCTGGCCTTGAACACCTCCAGGGACGGGGCATCCACTACTTCTCTGGGCAGCCTGTTCCAGCACCTCACCACTCTCTCTGTAAAAAACTTCCCCCTAATATCTAATCTAAACCTTCCTTCCTTTAGTTTTAATCCATTCCCCCTTGTCCTGCCATTGTCTGTCCTTTTAAAAAGTTGAATCCCCTCCTGCTTATAAGCTCCCTTCAGGGACTGGCAGGCTGCAATGAGGTCCCCCCGCCGCCTTCTCTTCTCCAGGCTGAACAAGCCCAGCTCCCTCAGCCTCTCTTTGTAGGGCAGGTGCTCCAGCCCTCCAATCATCCTCGTGGCTCCTCTGAACCCTCTCCAACAGTTTCACATCTTTGAAGCTACCACTGTGTTGAGCAGGACTGGCAGTGGATCTGCTTGGGCTGTGGTACGGAGGTGGTGCATGTACTAAAGATGAAAAAAGACAAAAGAGAAACAGAAAGAGCCTCCATTCGTCTCTTAAAAACTTCTTTTCTCTGTAGATAATAGTTCTAATGAGTAGCAACAAACTGGTCCTTCCTTGGCATGCACATGAACCCCTACCTAGCACAGAAGGGAGCAATCTGTCCTAAGGAGCCTGCTTTGGCAGGGGGGTTGCCCTGATGATCTCTTGAGGTCCCTTCCAACCCCTAAGATTCTGTGATTCTGTGAAAGCACAAATTCCAGGTTTGGGTCTGCCCAAGGCATCCCACAAAGAAACAGCCTCAAAAGAGGAATGCTGCCCACCTGTTCGTATCCTTTGAACATACATTTTGCTACAGAAGTCTTGCAAACTCTGCTTGCATGAAGGCACAGGTTGCAACCACCAGACACGCTCCAGGTGCCTCTTGCCTAAGGCCTCTGCTCATTTGCCCCCCTGCTCATGTGAAACAGCCCACTGCAAACAAGGTAATCTGGAGGGAGACTCATCTCCCTGGCTTCACTTAGGAGAACACCCTGTGCCTTGCACTGGCAAGACTGCATGGACAAGGTGCTGCAAAACACAGGCCTTGGTCTTTACCAAGAAGCTGTGTTTGGGAGGAGGCATTAATTTACCAGCACTCCCCCGACGCTTGAATATCCTGCTGGTACTTTTCCCTCCAGACAACTTGAAAGCAAGAGCTTCATTAGCCTTCCTGCACTGGCACTCCCAAACAAGACAACACAAGCAGGGCAGGAGCATAACCATCCTGCTGCTGCTTCCTGGAAGGACCTGCCACGGTGCACCCCAAAAGAGCCTGCACCATGCCTTTAATGGAGCAGGGCGGGATGTGAACGCCAGGCTCAGTGGGTGGCTCTGGGATTTGACAGACAAGTGAAAGGACTTCAAAGGTGTGGTACCACCCAAGTAGGGTGCATCAGGCCTTTGCAGAACAGCCTTGTTGGCAGGTCAGCACCACAGCCACACTCAGCCAACTCCTCCTTACTTCCGATGTGGAAGGAGAGTTTTGTACACCCTTCATTTGTTTGGGCAGTTGTAGTAGGATTGCATGGCAAGGTTCTGGTAGCACAGGGGTTGTGGGGATGGCTTCTGTGAGGAGAAGCCAGAAGTTTTCCCTTTGTCTGACAAAGTCAGTGCCAGCCAGCTGCAAAATGGACATGCTGCTGGTCAAGGCCAAGGCCATCAATTATGGTGGTAGCACCTGTGTGATAATGTAGTTAAAAGGGGGAAAAAACACTGGTAGTAACTGCAGACAGAGACACGTGTGAAAATGAGACAAAAGAATCCTGCAGACACCAAGGCCTGTGAGGGGTGGTGGTGCTCCAGGTACCAGATTCCCCTGCAGCCCATGGAGCTCCATGTGAGAAGCAGATATCCACCAGCAGCCCATGGAGCTCCATGGGGAGCAGATATGTCAGTGCAGGTGGAGACACCCAAAGGAGGCTGTGACCTCATGGGAAGCGTATGTTGGAGCAGATTTGCTGGTAGAACCTGTGGCCCCATGGAGAGAGGAGCCCATGCTGGAAGAGGCTTGCTGGCAGGACTTGTGACCCTGTGGGGAACCCACTCTGGAGCAGGCTGTTCCTGAAGGGCTGCACCCCATGGAAGAGACCCACACTGGAGCAGTTTGTGAAGAGCTGCAGCCTGTGGCAAGGACTCAGGTTGGAGAAGTTCATGGAGGACTGTCTCCTGCAGAAAGGACCTGTGTCGGAGCTGGGGAAGAGTGTGAGGAGTCCTCTCCTGAGGAGGAAGGAGCAGAAGGCTGAACTCAATACACACATATTTTTAAGACCCTTCTCTCTAAAGCAGCAATTACCAGGTAAAAACTGTTAGTGTTATCAAAGACCCATCAGAGTTTTTCCAGAACTTCTGGACCTGTTGTTAGCAAGATATCAGTGGAGGTGATGCATTTAAAACGAAATAACTTGGTGCCTCATTAAAAACGCGTTTGTCCCCATCAAGCTGCATTTTTGAACCCCTCATCCTTCAAAGGAAATGGTTTTGAAATGCAATGTATATTTACCTTCTGTGCTGCGTGGGCCCCTGGTCATAGACAGCCATTTGGGCTGATAGCGACCACTGGTCACTGCTGAAATCTACCTGAAGCACCCCCTGAATCTAGAGCAATGCTGTGCAACCAAGACCACCCACCTGGGAAGCAGAAGCTTTCTTTTAAAGCATGAAGAGCATCATCCCCAGCCTGCCCAGCCGCTCCACTCCCACTGGAGCAGTGTGTGGTTCCTGGGAAGGCAGCACGCACCCTCAAAGCCCCCTGGGGTGCACCCCATATTGTTCTTCCTCATAGCACACCTCCCATGCAGGAAGTTTCCACCTCACAGCATCATCACTCCTCTCCAGCTATAAATGTCCCCACCGGGCCCGGCTGAGTGCCAGGACCAGCTCTGTGCCCCAAAAAGCACCCCACCCCCTCCTCCAGGGACTGCAGGGCAGCCCTGGGGAGGGCTGGGACCCAGCAGGACCCCCGTTGGTTCTGCTTTTAGTTCCCAAAAGCAGCTCAGGCCATGCAACCTACACAGAGCTGGCAAATTTAACCGAGAGATGCGGGATTTAACCCGCTCAGTGCCCAGCACATCTCAGCAGAGGACTTCCAATATTTAAGAGACCACATTCAAAACCAGTGATGGGCACAAGCCAGCCAGTGTTTCCCAAAATGCTGGCCAGCATTTGCTCCCTATCAACCAGATCAAGTACATGGTCTTGTTGAAATCCAGCAACAAGGATTCAATCCAAGCATCTGCACGGAGCGGATGGGATGCGCTCGGAGCTGGCGTCTTTCCTGAAAGCTCAGCCCTGGGTCTTCCAGTTTAGTGAACAAACCTGCCAGGAAAAGGGTTCGCTCAGCAGAAGAATATGTCCAAAATCCATTCAGCTGTGGAATAAGAGAGATTTGCAGAACTTGATTTTACTCATTACAAAGGCCCTGCCTTGTTATTTATTGTCTGTACAAGTAGGGTAAGATGACCCAGGTTTACGAGGAATTTGTCATTGAAGGATAAAGATGTGTTGCTACATTGGGCAGATGAATTCAGATAACAACATGAAAACACAGGGATTGTGTAACTGGGTGATGGTGACCCTTCCTTGCTCCAGCAACTATCTTTAAATTTAGCACAAAGTGAGGTTTGTACAAGAGAAGAGGAAGGGCCTTGCCTTTTTATTTTGTTGTTTTGTTTTTATTTTTGGCAGAACAGCAAGAACAGGTGAATATGGATGACAGGAAGGAGATGAGAAATGTTCACAATCTCAGCTTTAGCTTCAGGCGTTTCTGTTGTTAAAAAGGATAGGATGTTAAAAAGCACCCTAAATGTTGAGTTTCAACTTTTCTTCCACTTAAACGCCCTGTTCGCCCAATGCCCAGTTTTCTCACCTGTAAAATGCTCTTATTTTATGGCAATATGATAAAAAGATCATTTTTCTTGCTGATTTTCATAATGTGTGGCACTTTTCCTCCTCCTTGCATAGGCGGGCGGGCCCTGCCTCCTCCCAGACATCTATCTCATCAAGGGCCACCACACTTTAAACACAAAATGCCAAGAAGGTTATTTAATTTCTTCCTGGACACCTCCACTCAGACACCACCAATATGCCCAGCAGTACAGGGAGCTCCAGCATGGCCACCCAACCCTGTTGGACCACCACTCCCCTTTTGAAAGTGGATGAGATCATCTGCAAGGGCAAATCCTGGCATCACATTCCTGAAGATGCCCCCTTGATGTGTATGGCCACTGGGACCCTGCAGCTGGCATGAGGGCGATGACAAGTGATGCCCTTTGCTGGCATCACCTGCCCTTGGCAGATGCAAACATGACAAGTTGTGTTCAAAAAGAAGCAGTGGGACTCGGGTGCTGTTAGGTGCTGAGATGCTGCTGCCAAGCAAGGGGGTACTCACCCACCAAAACCCTGTCCAGACAAGCTCCTACAGAAGAGAGCACTCCTCTCCATGGGGCAGGGCAGCTATTTCTTTCCCAACATGAACCCACAGCACCTTCAGGCTGACTTAACCTGCCCCATCCCAGGTAGTGGGAGCACTGACGGGAGGAGAGCAGCTTGCAGCCATCCCTGGTAGTGTGAGGCTTACAGCCCCTGCTTTGCTCCTCAGGGACTCAGCTTCTCTGCCACTCATAGAGACTCCTTAGGTTTTGCTAATTTCTCCTGGTTTTTTGTGCTTTATTTGTTCGTTTTGGAGTTTTTTTCCTAATTTTCTTATCCGTTCCTACAGGGCTTTCCAGTATCCACCGTGAAGTGAAATTCAGCTGGGTTTGCTGCTTGTAGACCCAGGCAGACCATTCTACATCAGCCCCCACACATGTTGGGTCTGGAAGGTTATAAACTCACTTTAACCTAACACCTTGGGTGCTGCAGCCTTGGTTGGGGTGGAAGGGGGTGGGATGGGCAGCTGGCCAGGCTGCAGCCATTAGACATGGCTGCTGCGGGCAAACTCCTTTCATGCTGCGTTTGGAGGAGTCCACTTAGGCTGATCTTACGTCTGCCTCTGCCCCTCAGTGACAAGGAGACGCCCCAGTGCAGGAGCCTGTACCAGGAATCTGTTGTCCCGCATGATGGGTGAAACGGCAGCAGCTAATCCCACTGAGTAATTGAAGGATTATTTACACAGTTGACGTGTGATTGCAACAGCAGCCCCAAGGATCCATGGAAACCCACACAAACACAAGTAACTGCAAGGCTGGTTCTGTCCCCCGGTCCCAGGATCAGTCCCATCCTGACCTGCTGAGGCACCTTTGCTCATCCCTGTCTGCAGCCACCCTGGCCACCACTGGCACTAAGACCTTGAGGTAGCTGAACCTCTGGTCTGGATCAGCACGGCCATTTCTGTGCTTCTATGTCAGATAAAGCAACACTGCAGACATCTTACAGCTCACTCTGAAGCCTCTCCATTTCTCAGCACATTTCTGGGAATGTCTGAAGATGGAGAAGCCAGAAACAGTTTTCTAGCAAAGATAATCTCGTGTCCACTCCTTGTTTGCCTTTAGGATTCCCCTATTTAATAACCCTCGTGTGTGACAGCATGGAAAATACCTGTTTCTTCCTGAAGAAACTAGTATAAACAGAAAATATTGACTAAGCACCTCTGCCTGCTGAATCGGAGTCACAAATTTTCCATCCTTTAGCTCTTTTCCACTCACAACTCCCCCATCACCAGGTGATTCCGCATTAGGGGGATTTTTTCATTGTTCATATCCTGCTCACCACAGATTTTGCTCAAGTGTTCAGCAGCCTTAATCAAAGTTAGGCTTTCCTAACTCCAGCTCTGCACTTCTTGATGCTAATGATCCCAGCTTTTCATTTGACTTTTACTGGATTCAGTTCAGAAATGCTGTGTTCCTTCCTGTTATAAATTACTTGGTCCCAAACAGGATTTTAACCAAATCGAACAATTTATTAAACGAATAAAAGGCAGCAAACGGTGCTGGGGTGCACGGTCAGCACCGGGTGCCCCGGGAGTCTCCGCCCCACCAAGACGCACCCCGAACAGTTCCAGTCCCTGGCTTATAGACCTTCCAGGGATAACACAGCCCACCAGCTTAAACTGACATGCTGGAGTGC
>VZTU01016694.1:22058-35177 GCA_013400835.1 Zapornia atra | reverse complement strand
TCAGGTCCTGTATCTTTTGTCTTGCTGATGGTCAGGCAGCTGGTTCCGCAGGTTCCAGGAGTCTCCCTCTTCTGCTGGCTGATCACCTTCCTTTCAGAGACAAGTTGTTTCCGCAGTAGTATCACAATGCACACAATGTGCTACAGTGTGGTCCTTTCAGCGACGATTTACACGTCCTTTATATAGTTTGTTGATGCTTCAACAAATTTAATTCAGTACGTGCAAAATCTCAAACTGTCCCTCCCAGGCCCATGACCATACAAGGGGCTGTCATTTTGCACCCCCAACATTATTCCATAGTAACACGAATCAGAGGGAAATATATCACACTTCCCTTTCACAGTCGTACTGGACTTCCAGGTAAGGAAGCCCCCTCGGACTGATGCAGCACCTGAGGACATGCTGGATTCTAAACAGCCCTTCCTGGCCTCTCTCCAGCCAGAACCATGCTTAGTTTTACATTTTCCCTCATGTAAATTTGCCTCGTGATTACATATAAGCACCTTTACATACACACATGCATACAAATATATGCATATGCAAGGCCTAATGAGGACGTAGAAGAATCTTCAGCTGAAAGGGCCCAGCCTTCCTGAGCTATTTATCTGCCTACATGCCTATAGTTGGACATCCCAGACCTGGAGACATTGCAGCCCCGCATCCCAGGCCTGATGGCATATTGATGTTGTGCAAATGAGAGCATGCAACCCAGAAAGGCCGGTGCCAAAACCCCATAGGACATCCCTCTTGCAGTTGCATGAACTCTAGAGAAAAAGGTCCACCCAAAAACCATGCAGTTTTGCCTGCCAAACCCCGGGTGCAGCCAGCTCCCAGCAGATGGGACAGGTTGCCCCATGGTTTGAGAGCCCTGGCAGGGTGTGCCCCATCCCCAAAATCAGAGCTGTGGATGCCTATGTCAGCACTGCAAACATTTTACTGTAAAGCCCAGAGGAAAGGGCTTCTTTGATACCTGAACTGACTTCTCAGGCTGTTGGTCACAAGAGTTTTCAGTGGTGTTAAAGCAACCAAAACCAGAATGAGGGGAAGAAGAATCACCCTGCATTCCCTGCAGGTCTGCACTCTCCTGTGGTTGATGCTCGGAGCTCTCCTGGTATCTCATCACATCTCAACTTTACTGAGCCTGACCTACATGTCACGTGGGTCTGAATAATTTATTATTGACCTGGCAGGGGAAGAAGCAAATAATGAACAGATTTTTATCAAGGAGCCTCTAAAGAAAAGGAAGAATAAATGTCTCACTTCAGATGAGAAATTCTTCTGGTAAATGAAGGCCAGCTGTGACCACTGAAAAAAACCCCTTGCTTGGTCCAATGTCACAGTGCTGGTGTTCTTCCTGCAGTGGTGGTACACACACAACCACACACTGGGTAACCTGTGTGCTTGGACAGACACACAAGGACCCTAGTACCACTAGCACAAGAAGGCTCCACACCCAAAAGCCCTGTGCCGAGTCTCGCTGTCAAAATGAGACTTGTTCTTCATGTCAGTGCCTAGGGAAAGTGCTTCATCTGCAGCAGGGGTTTTCCTGAGCAGGAGCATCAAGATTTGGAGCACAGGGTCCACACTGAAACAAACATCCCCAAGAAACTTGCTGCACGAGAAAAGGAAATGTTGAATCCAACATGTTTTGCTGAGTCAGGATGATGTAAACATGCTTGGAAGGTATAAACACTCCTACTTTTGAGTCATCCAATAAAAATCACCTTGATTATCTTTTAACTCTGCTGATACCAAATTATTTAAGCAGAAAATACTCAGCAGCTTTGTGGGTTGCCAGGCTCAAGAAGGCAGTTGGAAATACCCTGACTGCCAGCAGAAGGGTGTGTGCTGCACGCTGCGCCTGTGGATTTACACAAAACCTCCTTCTGATCTCGCTCGGCGACACAGGGTAATAAAGCTGAGCCACTGTAACGTGGGGTATGGTCTGAGCCAGTCACCTGGGATTTTGCAAAACCCAACTAGCACAGAAGATACTGTACCACGGTGCTTTTCTTCAGATCTGGGGTATTACCCTAGGATTATACTGCTGCTTGGTAAAAGCAAACTAAGCTGGCAAATGCAGCCAGCTCACAACGAGCTGTCGGTGTAGATTTGTAAAACCCTCAGGTTAGTGGTGTAGAAAGCAGATAAAAGCTGGAGAGCCATCCTGTAGGCTCTTGCCCCACTCCCAGAAGGCTCCTTCACCCCCTTAGGGCAGGTGGGAAACACCGGCACATCACAGCCCTGTGCATGGCCTCAACACCCATGAATCAGCAAACTTTTATGAGCTCCCCACCCCCATCATATACTGTCAGATGACCTTTCCTTGTAACACAATTCATTTGCATTCTCCCTGCTTTGCCATTTGCCTCTGGGCAGCAACAAGGCACGGGGCAAACCCATGTGCTCATCCCTACAGCCACAGGCATGTCACCAGGTAGAGCCTTTTTTCTCGAACTACTGGATGTTTTTGAGGCTGTATGGCATCACAGGTGACAATGTCTCACCAAGGCTTGTAGGAAGTAAAGGAATGGCTGTGGTAACTGCCAGGACTGTATTTGCACTGGTGGGGGGCTTGTGGATTTGTGTGCTCCAGTGCAGAAAGGGAGATGGATGTGGGAAGATGTCTGCATCCCTACCAAGGTACTGCTGCGTTCTCCCCAGACCGGCGCTGTGTTTATCTGGTGTGCGTTTGCCAGGCATCTCTAGCCAAGCAGCTGTATCTGCTTTTAGCATCCTCCTTCCCCTCAGGGAGGGTGCTCATTTCCCGCTGAAGACGAAGGCTGCCGACTCCACATTCAGTAAAAATGGCTCAGAATGACCTGCAGCTTGTGCCCCAAGAGCAGGGAGCTGACCTGCAGTGGAGAAGCACCCCACAGAGCCCCTCCACCAGCACCAGCCTGCAGAAGCACAGACCCCCAACCTGTCAGTCTCAGGGCATTAGCTCTTGCTGATTAGGATGAAAGCCGACCAAGTCCCATCTCTGCAGGGATAATAACCAGCTGTAATACAGACAACTAATGCTACAAAATAGTGAAACAACCATCAGTTAGGCTAAGAATGCCACTAATGGATATTTTTTCAGCTCTGCTTCAAAGCACAATGATGGCTTTCAGCAGAGCAATTAAAGCAATGCTCAGAGTGGAAATACCTCACTTGAACCAAGTCCCTCTGGGTGGTTTGGCTGCACAATGTGCTCATGCTTAATGTTCAAAGGATATAAAAAGTGTTTAAATTTTGGGGAAGGGGGATGAGGGAAAAGCATGCACATTTTCAAAAAGTACTCTGGCTCTTCTTAAGAGGGTCAACTCAGCACATGGTGCTATGGCATGCTGGACAGGTGAGCTTACCTAAAATTCAGCCTCTAGAGGAAAGATGAAGCTGCTTCATCCTCATCTCTCTGTCCCTGAATGCTGCTGTGCTGTGTCACACCGCTGTGAAGAGGGAGGCTGTCCTCCAAGTACACTATAGCTGGGGGGGGAGGTTTGGCGTCTGCTCACTTCACAGCAGGTGGAGGGCACTGGGTGGGCAACCAGGACCCCTGGGAACACCTTGGGGTGGTAGACTGCTGCCTGTTCACCTGCTGCTGTGGGACTGGGTAGAGATCTGCTAATGCCAGTAAGCAACAGACAAAAGGTGGAGGAAGCATAATTTTCCAGGATATCCCTGATTTCTTGGGAGCTACCAGGACTTCCTTCTGCAGCTGCTCCTTTGCTGCCAGGCAGATTAGACAACACCCGGGTGCTCCTGTGCAGTATTTAAAGCAAAGAGGAAGCTGATGCAGCAAATGCTCTTTTTTCCTTGCTGTCTGCCAACCTGTATTGAGCTGGGAGGATGATAGAATCCCAGACTGGTTTAGGTTGGAAGGGACCTCAGAGCCCATCTAGTCCCAACTCCCTGCCATGGGTGTGGACACCCTCCACTAGACCAGGTTGCCCAAAGCCCCATCCAGCCTGGCCTTGAACACTGCCAGGGAGCAAGGGACAGCCACAGCTTCTCTGGGCAGCCTGTGCCAGGGCCTCACCACCCTCATAGCACAGAATTTCTTCCTAATGTCTGACCTAACCCTGCCTTCTTTCAGCTTGAAGCCATTACCCCTTGTCCTATCACTGCACTCCCTGGTGAGCAGTCCCTCTCCCACTTTTCTGCAGGACCCTTTAAGTGTTGGTAGGCTGTAATTAGGTCTCCCCAGAGCTTTCTCTTCTCCAGGCTGAACACGCAACCTGTGTGGTCCTCCCTCTCCACACAGAGACACAGGAGAAGGGAGTCCAGCCCTTATAATCAGCTTTGGCCCCAGAGAGCAACCCTGGCTGCCCACACTACTGTGGGGGGGTGAAAGAGGGAGGGCTCTGTGCTGTAATGCTCATTCCAGCAGCCACAGGGACCCTGATGTGGGACCCCTGATCCAGACAGCTTGGGTTAGTGCTCGTCACACTGGCCATGCACCTGGTTTGGGTCAGCCCTCAGTGCAACAGAGGTCCCTGTGGGACCCCAAACCCTGAGCACTCAGGCCAGGCAAGGCCATTTCTGGGGCTACAGGGTCAGACAAAAGGAAATGCAGGGTGAAATGCAGCATCTACATTCAGGAGCAAACTCTGAAGTTGCCCAAATCTTGGGGAGGATTTGTTCCAAAACGTCTGGCTTCTGCTTTCCTCTCTTATTCACCTGCAATCACTCTCCAACAGCCAGGGACAAGCATTGAAGAGAAGGCTGCAAGGGGACCTCATTGCAGCCTTCCAGTACCTGAAGGGAGCAGAGAAACAGGACGGGAATCAACGCCTTCAAAGGGTAGACAATGGCAGGACAAGGGGGAATGGACTAAAGCTAAAGGAAGGAAGGTTTAGATTAGATATTAGGGAGAAATTCTTTACAGAGAGAGTGGTGAGGGGCTGGAACAGGCTGCCCAGAGAAGTAGTGGATGCCCCGTCCCTGGAGGTGTTCAGGGCCAGGTTGGATGGGGCCCTGGGCAACCTTGTGTAGATCCAGGCCTGGAGGTTGGTGGCCCTGCCTGTGGCAGGGGAGGTGGAACTGTGTGATCGTTGGGGTCCCTTCCAACCCAGGCCATTTTATGATTCTATGATTTGTATGGACCCAGATTCACTCCTCACAGAGAAAACCATTACTGGCAGCACCACAGACTTGCCAAGGTCCTTGGCAAGCACAGTGCAAGTGGTGTCTATTGAAGCTTCCTGAACCTGTCTCACTAGCTAGCATTAACAATAACCTGCCACAATCACATCTCTCCTGAGGAGAAAATAAAGTTGCTGAGGAGCTGAGGGCAAATCAAGAAAATTGACTTTGGAGGAGTAGCTGGTTTGTAAGTGCTGTGGTTTAATTGCAGCAGGGCGGCCTGTCCAAATGCACCACACTCAAGGAGATGCTGCAGTTCTTCTCTGCCTAAGAGTCTATGGACTGACAACAGCATGCTCAGATAAAATAGCACAGCTTCTGTGCTGCAGAGTGCTGACAAGTGCTGGGCTTATTACTTGTCGTTGTGGCAAATCCATTTATTCTACTTACTCCAAAAGGAATGAGCAACACAGTGTTCTGTAATTTTGAAGTCAATTTGGTGGTGGTTAAGTGATGGAAAACAGAGACTGAGTCATCTTTATTTATAAAGTCCAACAACATTAGATCTCAAGCATAAAACTGAAACTCCCCTAGACTGCAGGAGGCTGCATTTTCAAGGGTCAGACCAATACATAAACTAATTTCTGCATGTAATGTTTAGTAACTGTGTAAAGGAGCTGCTTAGAGGGTGAAGAAAGAGGCATTTCCACAGCCTGCATTTTCAGCCTTGGTCAGCAGTGGGTCCAGCCTTGATCCCAGCAGGTATTGGCTCTGTCAGACCTAGGGGAAGCTTCTAGCAGCTTCTCACAGAAGCCATCCCTGCAGCCCCAAACCTTGCCATGCAAAACCACACCACCGCCCTAAAGTCCCTGTCTGTCCTCCAGCAACTGAGCCTTGCAATAAAATGAAACAGGAATCAATAAGCTCATTTTAATTCTTGCAAGACCAAAGCCACAGATACATTGACATGAGAGTCCAGCACTAAACACCCTGAAATATCCACTGATTCAGGTTTACTGGAAATACATGCTGGGCATCTAATGCAGCTCTTCTTTCACATCTCTGGAACTTACATTAAACTTAGGTCCTATTCAGTGGAGATTATTCCTGGTACAGATATGCATAACAAAGGGGAACTTCAATGTGCACTTGTAAGATTTTTGTCAATTGTTTTCCCCTTCTGTTTAGTGGTAACAGAGTATAGAGCAAATAAACAGGTAATATTAACATACCAAACATAAAGTACAACTTCTCCTTTGATTTGCTGGTAAAGAGCCTTATTTCCTGGAAAACAGCCCTGTTCTACTCATCACAACAATCATGCCAGCTAATAAGGAAGGCCAAGCAAATCCAAACCAAACACAGACCATCGTGTTTTATTATTAAAAGTAGGAGAAGGTTTCTGGCCAGCTGTCAGGAAATTAATGTAGCATTAGCTAACCATTTCTTGTTTCAAACCCTGACTTTTTATCACTGTTTGAGTTTCCACCTTGGTATAAATCTGGGAGACACAGTTCCTCCTTGTAATGGGTAAATCTCTTAAATGTGCCAGGTAAGTAAAGGAAAAAGGAAAGAAAATAGGAAATAAGTTAGGAAAAAGAAAGCCTCTTACTGCAAGTGACGAAGCAGACTCTGTAAGTCTGGGTGCAAACACTTTTCACACTGAGGGAAGGTGGTGTGTTTTCACCAGAATTTGCTTCAAAGCAACCTTTCACAGTGTCTGTAATTAGCGGGTACATATTCCTACCTGTGTCAATGAGTAATTGGAGTCCCAGCTTCTCAAGGCCTGGAGCTCATGCTCTTGACAGAAAACTGCATGCAGCTCAGATACCTCTTTTGCAAATATTTCACTCTGGAGGGCCCAAGACAGACAGACCATGAGGGAAAAGGGAAGGTACTTTTTGGGTGGATGACAGACAGAAACTAAAACTTTAGATGCAGGGTGATGCACAGTCGTGGGGTATCCTGTTCCAAGGCTGGTTAGTGTTTAATTTCAGGACCAACAGACAAAAGACATCAGAGCAGAAAATTTCTTACCCACACCCCAACAAATACTGTTTTGCTACTGAAAATTTGACCTCTAGTGTTGAGACATTACTAGAGTTTTGGGTTTAATCTATGGAGGCTTTTTTCATTAAAAAAAAAAAAATAGGACTGAGTTGTTTTTACAAGGTCCTACATGGCTTTATATTGTGTGAAGACAGCAGAAACGAGAGCTCTGAGCAGGTATAAAGAGACTGCATGGCAGCTCTCAGCCCAAGGTAACGTACATCAGCTGTTTTCCAACCCATACAGCAGCCAAAAGCAATGTGAGCAAGTGACAAGCAAAAGAATAGGTACATGCACACACAAAAAAAGCAAGGTGCAGTCCAGCAGCCTTTGCCTCCTGCCCTGTGGGAAAAAAACCAAAAGGCCAGTGACCAGTCAATATAAATTAAGGCCAGAGGTCCTCTTGGAAACACCAGCTTTGTTTGGAGTCAGCATGCATGGGGAAACTAGCACCTACTGCCCTTGCGTGGGCTGGGCCTGTCCAGAGATCGCCAAAGCCTGGAAGTGCTCCTGGGTGCTGCAATTGCTGGAGTTGGTTTGTCCTCTGGCTGTGTAACAGGCCGGATCTGGGTGCCCTCACGGTCATGTTCTCTCCATTTCAGGTGCTTTAGTAAATTTGCTTTGACCGCCCCCACTCAGCCAGCTGCACACTGGCCCCCCACTTAGGAGATGCAGGCCTAGCCTGGATGTGGAGATCCCGAATCCCAACAGCAAAGCACGGCCTTGCCTTCTGCCGCTGCCTCCCCCTCAGCTGCCAAGCCAGGCATGTTTGCAGCAACTCACCAGTTTCAGTGATGCTTTTCTGCATTGCAGCCTAAAACCATCACCCCAAACCTCAAGCATCTCTCGTCAGGCCAGGGGTGCCTAAAGGCTGTTAATGAGTGTCACGCTTCTCAGAAACTTCTCATAAGTCATTCCTGTGTTGCTAGGAGAAGAAATTGTATGGCAATAAACCAGAATTGTTTGGTTCCTGTTAATTAGCCAGAAAGGTGGTAAACATTAACTACCTATGAGAACCATGTGATACATACAGATGTCCAGGTCCTCCTCTCAGATGAATTTTTTTTTTTTTCAGCTGCAGGGTGCTGGAGTTGGGCTGTCTCACACATCCCCTGGGATATGACAGCATGCATGAGGGCAGGGTTAAACATCTAGCATGGGAAGGAAAAGCAGCAGCCATGCCTCCTTGTATCATTAATCAGTGTCACATCCTTTGCCCTCCAGCAGGTCAGGGAGCTGGTAAGACAGCACTGGCTGCAGCAGTGTTTACCTTCCGAAAGAGCAGAAAACAAGGAGAAGGCCCACACATTCCCTTGCACCCTTTGATAGGCACGCTACCACAGTTTACCTGGGAGGTGGATGGTTCACAAGTGGCACAGTCCAGTAACCTCAAACCCTCCACCAGTCAGAGGCCTGGTTTTAGTTCTGCCTGGTTTTAGAGAGGGTGGAGAATCACTTAGTGCCTCTCTACTATAGTTGCTGAGGGTCCCAGCAGTGAAGAATTGCCTGGGCTACCTGGCTCCACACCTGGTGGGGAAAGCCAAGTTTTGCCGCCTTCTCATGCCCTGCAGACTGCTCAGGACAAGGCTCCCTGTCCTTCTCTGCACCAATAGACAAGACACCTGGTGCTGACAGATGCCTGAAACCCATCACTGTCATTTGCGTGACCTGTGGCCAGGTGTACACTTAGGTACTGTCTACTAGTGGTCACTGGCCATAGGGATGGACCCAAAAGCCCCATATACGTGTTGGCCAAGCATCTAGGAAAGCCTTACAAAATAGGTGACACCTGCCACCAGCATGGATGTGACACCATCTCTTCTGCCTGGGTTTAGCAGTGGCCTGAGATGGCCAATGGGTAAGTCAGACTAAAGGGCAGGCTCCTCCATCCTGAGGCTCTAGCTGTGTGGCTCCTCAAGCCCTCCTGTCATTGCATGAATCACAGCTACCTCCAAGCACGTGCAAGAGGCAAGTGAGCAGATGCATGCCTCATGAGGCAGCCAGGTAGTGTTGTTTCTTCCTGTCTGCTTTAGGGCATCTCAGCACAAGTCCTCAACTTGTTTTGATCTGGCTAGTGATTTTGGCTGCCCTGGATTTCAACTGCTTTATTACAGGCACCTTCAAGGAGCCTGTTTTTTCCAGGATGTGGTGACTATTTTCTCACCCATCCCTGCACTTTAAAATTGGTTGCAGTTTGACATTGCACAATTTGCACATGCAAAAATACAATTGCTTTGAAAACTGTCAGCTGGAGCACTTCTGCAGTGTAAAAACAGGATCTTCAGCATCACCTGCACAGAAATGCAAGTGCCATGTGTACTTTTGGAAACGGAAGCCTGTGCACATCCAACTGCAGTGAAGGATTATATTTATGTTAATGAGCCTGTAGGAAAGCACAGACTATATGATTTTTAAATTTAGCTCCACAGCCCCACACAACCATCCTCTGACCTCTATCAGCACTCTAATTTTTCTGAAAGAAAATAAGACACTGGTGTTCCATGGACTGCAGAGGCAAACAGACACTTGCATTTTGAGAGCCTCATCAATGCCCTGGCTTAGGCACAGCCATGTGTGCAAGAGCAGAAAGCAGTGTTTAGGTGATGCTGTAGTACTCTGAGGTCCACCTTGCAGGAGGGATGTGGTACCGTCTCAGGTATATGGTGATGTGGAGGCCCTGACACAAAGAATCATAGAATCACAGAATGTGTGAGTTTGGAAGGGACCTGTAAAGGCCATCTAGTCCAGCCCTCCCTGTGGTAAGCAGGGACACCTTTAACTAGATGAGATTTCTTAGACCTTTATCAAGCCTGACCTTGATTCTTTCCAGGGATGTGGCTTCCACCACTTCTCTGGGTAACCTGTGCCAGTGCCTCACCACCCCCATAATGAAGAACTTCTTCCTTGTGTCTAGTCTAAACCTGCCCTGCTCGAGTTTAAAACCATTGCCCCTCGTCCTATTGCCCTACATGCCTGTAGTAGTTTGGCCCTGGCTGGAGGCCACACACTCACCAAAGCTGCTCTATCACTCCTGTTCCCAGCTGGACAGGGGGGAAAATATATATTGAGCGGCTTAGGAGTGGAGATAAGGACAGGGAGAGATCATTCTGCAATCAGTGTCATGGGCAAAACAGACTCAACACAGAATACAGGAAAGAAAACAATTTCATTTATTACACTGCCCTGCACAGCCAGTGACACCAGAGGCAGATAATGAGAAGTGGGACCACATCTCAAAGCACCTCCCCCCACCCCTCCCCTCTTAGCAGACTTCACTTCAGTCATGATTTTGCTCCCTTCTTCCCCTGCTCCAGTGTCACAAGGGGAGATGGGGATGGTGTTTTTACTTGGTTCCTCATGAGTTGTTCTCTTTCTTGGCAGGGGAGACACTCCTCACAGCCTTCCCCTGCTGCAGCGTGGGGTCCCACCCACAGGAGACAGTCCTTCACGAATTTCTCCAACCTGAGTCCTTTCCGACAGGGCTTCCACTCTTCCCCAGCTGCCCCAGCGTGGGTCACTTCTGTGGGGTGCAGCCATAAATCATAGAATGTCTCTCAGTCCTTCAGGCCCAGACTGCTCCGGCCTGGTCCCCCCCAGAGTCACAAGCCACCACAGCAAACCTGATCCGTCATGGTCCACTCTCTCCACAGGCTGCAGGTCCTGCCAGGTGCTGACTCCAACACAGGTCACAGTGTCTTCCATATAGAATTACAGAATGCTTGGCATGCTCATGACATGGAGGCCTAAAGTCAGCTTGCCTCCCTCTTTCCATCATTCTTCCCTCACACTGTTGCTGGCTCCTTACTGTGCCTGCTAAAATCACTCCAGACTACAGGTCAGCCTACTGCAGAGTCCCAGCTGCAGCACAAAAGTACCAGCTGTTCAAGAGAGTTACCACATGTCTCCTGAAGCTAGTGAAGATGACCCAATGCTCAGTATCTGTTCTGGTTTTTTGGGGCTGCCATTTCCTACAGAGAGCACGGTAGTGGCTTTCTGAGCTTTTAGGGACCCTGGGTCTGAATTTGTCTGTGGTGGTGCAGGAAGTGTGCAGCGCTGGAAGGACAGGTGATATATGAGCCCCAACCCTCCTGGTAAGGCCATGGGCAACTCTCTGGCCTCAGTGTGCAAACCACATCATGTAGCTTTAAATTAGCCCTGGCAAATGCATCACTGCTGAAAGTCAGAGTCTTGAGTTACCTCCATGGCTCGTGCAGAAGCAATGCTTGGAGGTCCAGCATCTGGGTGTCTCAGCCCACAGGTTGTGCAGAGGTGGAGGTGTGTGAAGCAGATTCAGAACTACACAGAAGTGCAGTATGTTACTTCCAGACAAAGAGAAACAGCATGGTGAGGAGAGAGGGGGGAAAAACTCCCAGGAGAGGTCAGGAACAAAGAGAAAAACAAGGCAGCAGAGGGGGAAAACCTGAAACGAGAGAATGACAGATAAATAAAGCAAAACAGCTGTTCAAGAAGAGATGGGTATGAGGTACTCAAAGGCAAAGTTTGTCATTGGTACCAGTTTGTAATTTGAATGCAATCCAAAGCAAAGTCAAGAACTGGACCTCCATTTTCCGCACACCACCTCTCACGTGCTGCTTCCCACAAGCAGCATGGTGTGCTCTGCCACAGTGGCCTGCCAAAAGGCATTAGACCATTAAGTGTTCTCCCAGGAGACCAGACTTGGGCTTGAAGAGAGGACACCTGAATGGCTGCAGTCAGAGCAAACACCTGGTGAAGCCACAGGAGCCCGCACCCAGTGCATGCAGATTCTCTTAATTTCTGTTACCGAGCTTTTAAAAGGCAGATAAGCACAATGACAGCTTGCAACTCCTCTACACTGCTTTACAAAGGATGCAGGCAGGGCATTGAGCCTGCACACCCTTTTTAACAGAGATGTGAGTGTTACGTCGTTGATAACACACCAACCCAGTGTATTTCATTCGCGGAACCTGCATTTAAGCAGACTTGGCAGGCAGTGCTAGTGGATGCTTAGTGAGACTTACCAGTCCTTGGGGAGGCCTTGTTGATTTCCTGGGAACCCTCTGATGAACAGGGTCCTACCCACAAGACAAAGAACTGACTCATTTCATGTGAAATACATGTATTTCCAGGTAGTCACTGTATTTCAGCCAAATTCTGAACAAAAAGCATGGGACCGATTCCCTGGTGTAATTAGTTTACATGGCAAGGTTTTGGTAGTGGGAGGTTGCAGGGGTCACTCCTGTGAGGAGATGCCAGAAGCTTCCCTTATGCCTTACTGCTCCCACGCCAGCCAGCTGCAAGATGGCTTGGCCAAGGCCAAGGTCAATCAATGGTGGTGGTAGTGCCTGTGGGATAATGTAGTTAAGAAGAGGGGAAAAAACCTACTGTGCAACAGCAGCTGGAAGTCTGGAGGAAGAAAATGGAAGAAGACAGCAAAGTCAGTGCAGGAGCGGGAGGAGGTGCTCCAGGTGCCAGAGCAGAGATTCCCCTGTAGCCTGTGGAGAAGACCATGGGGATGCAGTGCAGGCTGTCCCCCTGCAGCCCATGGAGGTCCATGGGGGAGCAGGGACCCCACCTGCAGCCCATGAAGGACCGCACACCAGAGCAGGTGGAGACACCCAAAGGAGGCTGTGACCTCATGGGAAGCCTGTGCTGGAGCAGGTTCCTCACAGGACCCGTGCCTCCATGGAGAGAGGGGCCCATGCTGGAACAGGTTTACTGGCTGGAGTTGTGACCCCGTGGGGGACCCAGTCTGGAGCAGGCTGTTCCTGAAGGTCTGTACCCCATGGAAGAGACCCACACTGGAGCAGTTTGTGAAGAGCTGCAGCCCATGGGAAGGACTCACACTGGAGAAGTTCATGGAGGACTGTCTCCTGTGGCAGGGACCCCACGCTGGAGCACAGGAAGAGTGTGAGGAGGAAGAAGTAGCAGAGAAAACAACTCCCATTCCCTATCCCCCTGTGCTGCTCTGGTGGACTTAGGGAAGCTAGGAGTGAAGTTGAGCCCGGGAAGAAGGGAGGG
>VZTU01016694.1:1593-14903 GCA_013400835.1 Zapornia atra | reverse complement strand
TGAGAGAGGAGATGATGTAATTCCTCGTTATGACAGACTGCTGCTCGCTTCCCTTTGAGATGCTGAGGCGATGTCATCTTTCATTTCTCAGGCTGATAGCAGGGCAGTACAGAACCCTCACTTGGCGGTCCTGGCAGGCTGAAGGTATTCCCGGTGTGTGGGGAGCCAGGTGGCTTCTTCCTCTTCTAAGTGCTGGCATGTGCCGGGGTAGGAGTACATGCAAGGCATGAATCCAATTTTCGTGGCTCTAAAGTAATTACTGGAGCCCATTCCTGTGCCTAAATAACAGGAGCTGCTGTCATAAGAAGCATTTACCTTGTTATGGTGCTGTCTGACTTGTTCAGGACACTAGTGCAGCATCTCGTTGTTTGGATGGCTCTGTGAATGCAAACGTGCCTGTGGCTTTGTAGTACAGAGGAGTAATAAAGCCTGGACCAGCACATGGAGAATACTCTGCTGCTGATGAACCACTTTGCGCTCTTCTGCACAGCAGCTGCCCTGGCTGATGGACAGCAGTAGGGTATTTGCTAGCTGTAACTTACAAACCCCAGTATCAAAAAATGCCCTCTGTGCAAATTTAGTGAGCTCCTCATTTTAGGAACAGTCTTGTTGGGCTAGTCTTGCAGGCTGCAGTGTCAGTGTGGTGTGACTGTGTGTGACCTGCGAGTGATGCTGTGTGGCTTATGGGTTTGTCTTCTCCGCTGTGCTGTTCTGTAGTCAGCTCACTGTGTCAATGAAAAGCATGGCAGACTGCCCTGTGCGACCACTGAGGTGTTAACGTCTGACACAGGAGCATGCTAATTTTTTGTGTCCACAGCTTAACTACCTGTGGATGCAGAAAGCTCCTTAAAGGTAAGAACTGGAGATGGAATCGAGTATGAGTTCAGCCTGAAGGTCTCGTTCCAGTTTGCATCTTCCCCCCTCTCTACAGAGGGGCAGAAGGGGTGAACTTTTTTGAATAGGACCTGAAACTTCTGCATAGGTTGCAACAGCTTAGAAATGGAGAGCAAATAAATTTGGCTTTGGAGGAGGAGCCTGTCCTAATTTAAAGTGGTCTAGACTTCCACTGTCCTTTCAGCTATAGGCATTAATTAAAGGTCTGCTGCAGTTAAAGCATAGTTTTGTTGCTCATCTATGGACAGCCTGGACTCAGCAGTAATGCTGTCAATAAGATTTCAACATCAGCAGCACAGAGTATTGATGTACAGTGCAGCTGGGATTTCTGGATTAATTTTGTTTTCAGTAAAGCAGCTTTGTGGTGCTCTCTGATACAAAGAGAAAACATGTTTCTTCCACTACCTGCAGAAGCTTCTGTGAGTAATGTCTGTAAAACAATGAGCACGACAGCTGTGAGATGCTGCCCCTTTCCTGACACACCTCTTCAGAAACTGCCTAGCTTCTGGAGAATGGCTACTTCCAGGGTGCTTTACTGGTCCTTCCAGTCCCTGCTAGCAGGCAGAAGGAGCAGTACCCAAGTTCCACACTAGCTGCTTCTATTTGAGTCAAAGCAAATAGTGAAAACTTGCAGCTTCAGAAATGCTTGATAGCTTGAAAAGTGGTATCTGCTAGGGAGTTCAGGCTGTTGAACCTTCAGTCTGTTTATGCTAGTTTCTGTAATTTAAAAAAATCCATTAAATCCTGTAGTAACTGTTAGCAGTCACCTGATGACTGGGTTAATCCAAGTTCAAGGGTGACTTGATATGTGTTGGAAATCGTGGGTACAGCTAAGGTCCATGCTGCCTGGCAGGTCTGATTAAAGCTATCTTACATATTGCTGAGAGCAGCAGAGTCCTTTCAGCACTGTTTTGTGGCCTGTTGCCTCCATTTTGAGGTACTGCCTGGCAGTGAGAGCCTTTTCCCTTACTGGTAAGAAGCCTCTGTCTCCAAGGGCTAAGTGTTACTTGTTGAATGCTTTTCTGCTGGAGGGCAATTCAGGCAAAACCATGCCTTGTGTGTGCTCAGGGGAGGGTTGTAGTTAAATGTCCAAAAAGCCCAACCTCCTGGTTATAGGCTTCATTCAGATGGTACCTGAAGAAACTGTTGGTTAACAAAGCTGAAAGATCCTCTAGTAGTGTTACCAGGTGTCTTGTGGTGGGAGATTGTCCTTCTGTTCACAGGGATCATTTGGTTTTGTATGAAGGCTTGTCACTTCACTCTTAACTTGAAAGACAACTGTGGAAGTCAGTTGGACAGGTTGAGTAGCTTGGTGTCCCGTCCCCCTCCTCCACTGCCTTCTTTCTTCCAGGGAAATGAAGTGCTCTGGGAAAACTTTCTGTACTTATCCCTAGTCGGGTTCCATGTACTTTAACTTGCAAGAGTAAGCACCTTGGGACCCCACATCTCTCTTCACTCTCCCACATCGATTCTGGCTGGTACCAGAGATGGCTTGCAGGGTAATGCCTGATTGTAGTCAGGACCAGGTCTTCAGTGGCATACGGTGTGTGACCAGCTGCAGGTGCTGTGCTGTCCCACTTTCCCCTTGTTCTGTGCAGTAGCTCACCTGGGGTGTGTGGCCATATGATCACATCCCCCTTTTGCGTAATAGAGTAATTATGCAGCTGGACAGAAGAATTAAGGATAAGAGGAGGATGGTCTAACTGGCAGGTGCAGGAAGTGGAATTGTTAGAGGTGGTGCAGAAGTATGAGGCACTATATCAAAGTGGAGCTGTTGATTTGAATGTGGGGAGAAGTGAGGGCTTGGCTGAGGAATTTGTAGTGTAAGTGGCTGCAGGGAGGAGACAGCATGGATTGCTGTGTATGAGGCATTGAACTTTGGTGGAAGTAGGGGACTTGTGGGGCTGGGGTGCAGGAATGCACACTATGTCAGTATAGGAAGGGGGGAATGCAGAGAGACAAAAAACCTTTCAGACTGAGAGGAGGTGGTGTGTGAGTGTTAGGTATTGATCTTACAGCAGAGCAGGCTCTGAATGTCCAGGATGTGAGGATGGAAGAACTCAGAATGGGGGGGCTGCACTGCTGGAGGTAGCTGCTTTGGGAGGGGAGATGCCTTAACAGGGAGATGTAGCGCTATGTGTATTTTAAGGTGACTTTCAGGTGGGTTCATAGGTAAGAACAGTGGTGCAGGACCCTTGGCTGGCTTGTTAAACATACTTGTGAGCAGTGTGCCTGCACCCTTGGCCCCTGGGCTGCATGGCATTCTTTAATGGGGAAACAGGTTACTAGAAACTTCCCTCAGCTTCCTGTGGTCACCTGCAGAAGCTGGCACTGGTTACCTTCTGCACTGCAAGGCAGCCACTGCCTGCATCTGGCAGCAGCTGCATCCCTCTCAGCTGTGATGCTGACAGAACTCCAGTGCTCTGGGGTGTTAAACAGGGGAGAATGGAACACTGTCTCTTCTACCTGTGTCACCTGAAGTGAAGTTTGTATTAACAGCTTTGTTAAGCTTGCACTGCCATGAGTGAAGGTGAGGAATGCTGAAGTGGCTCCTATTTGCTTTGGAAAAAGAAACTGTCAGGAAGTATCTGATTAGCATTTTCTGCTTCTGCCTGAGACACTTGTTTGCCTCTTGCTAGTGTGCTAGTATTTACTGCTTTTAATGTCTCTCAGTTCCTTTCTAAAACACTCATTTTTTGACCTGAAGAGACGAGTGGTGGCACCTGAGGAGCTCTAAATTGCAGAGAACATTGTCCACACATCATTGGTGTGGTTGAGTGCAACAAACTTGCAGTTCTGAAGTGTCACTCCTGTAGCACTGCTTTCCTTTGTGGTGTTACATGTTGATTCACTGGGCAAACTAAGCAAAACAACAAGTCTGTAAGGTTGCTCTAAAAAAACATGCTGTAGAGTAAACCACCCATCATTAGAGTGTCAGCCATTGGCTGGAAAAGGCATCACACTGGGGGAGTGAACAGAGGTTTGTGCCCTTTTCAGATTCTTCTTGGGACACTTACCTCTGCAGAAAATGGAAGTATTGCCTCCAAGAGGGAAGTGAGAAAATGGTTTATCAAAAACATTCAGAGGTGTCATTTAACAGCATACAGCTGCCAGAGTTGAGGATTGCAAGGCTAGATGAGTTTCTAGCTTGTGTTTCCACAGCTCACTGAGCTGAGGTGGCTGAGCATTGTTTTCATTTCTCATTGATGCTGTAGGATGCTGGCTGATGCTAGCATGGATGCAAAGCAATCCATACTGAAGCTGTTATGTGGTGGTAGGAATACCCCAGTTAACTGAAGCGTTTAAAGAGCTAGCAAAATGGTTGTTATATTAAGGCTGAGGGAAAGCTAGCTCGGGGGGGGGTAGTCTGAGTTCCTTTGGAAAGGGAAGGGGGAAATAATGAATGTTTTAATTTTTTTTATAGTCTGAATTCGAGACAGAACTGAAAGCTGCTGGTGATAAGCTTGTAGTAGTTGATTTCTCTGCCACATGGTGTGGACCATGCAAAATGATCAAGCCCTTCTTCCACGTAAGTAGCCTTTCCATTTTTATTGGCAACTATATTAAAGTATGTACAAATGTTTCTGTGCTTCTTGATGGTAACATGCAGGGAGCTTCCCTTTGCCACATGTGAGTGTAGCCTTTTCCAGAAAAGGGCAAAGTCATAGATGTATCTACCTTGAGACTGTAGAGGTAAATAAACTGACCTTTGGTGCAGCTGGGAGCTCAAATGTGGTTTAACTTCTGTTCTGATACTTATGCATCTTGGGTATCTAGGAACCTAGCAGTTGCATTGCCTCGAGGTGGGGCACAGGGTGGAAGCAATGCAGTTACTGTAATCAGTCCAGTTGTGTTCAGGTGGCAGTTTTATCTCCTGGTAAAGTATGAGAAGCTGTAGCATCTGCTGATCAGCTGAAGGCTGTAAGAAAAGCCTTTTACCCAGGTGTCTTGGGACACTTGAGTCTTCTCTATGTGGGGGAGTATGCTTGAAGAAGCTCCAACAGACTTTCAGGTATTAGAGCAGAAACCTTTTTTTCTCTAGTTGGTAAAATAACTGGTTTAAGGTAACAAGGCAAGCTTCACTGAGGGGTAACTTGCACCAGCCTTACGTTTTACATGCATGTCTCTTAAAAGAAGATGTCCCTGGGACACTAACCACAGAATGTCTTGTTTCATTCCAGAGTTTGGGTGAGAAGTACAGTGACGTGGTGTTCATCGAAATTGACGTGGATGATGCCCAGGTATGGTCCAGGGTAATGCTGGGAGAGGGCAGCCAATGAACTTCACACAAGGGACAATGAAGAGCTATTTAAAAATCACAGAATCACCAAATAGTTTGGGTTGGAAGGGACCTCAAAGCCCATCTAGTTCCAAACCCCCTGCCCAGGGTGCCCAAAGTCCCATCCAGCCTGGCCGTGAACACTTGCAGGGATCCAGGGGCAGCCACAGCTTCTCTCAGTGTGGTGAGACAGGGGCACATGTTGCCAGAGGAGAATTTCTTCCTAATAGCTAATCTAAATCGTCAGTCTCTTTATTTTAAAGTCATTACTCCTTCTATCCCTATACTCCTTGATAGAATCCATCTTTCCTGAAGGCCCCTGTCAGGTACTGGCAGGCTGCTGTAAATCCTCCCCAGAGCCTTCTTTCCTCCAGGCTGAACAAACCCAACTCTCTCAGCCTGTCCTCACAGGAGAGGTGCTCTAACCCTCTGAACATCATTGTGTCCTCTGGAATTGCTCCAACAGCTCAATGTCTGTCTTTTGTTGGGGACCCCAGAGCTGGACACAGGACTCCAGGCAGAGTCTCACCAGAGCAAAGCAGAGGGGCAGAATCCCCTCCCTTGACCTGCTGGTCATGCTGGTTTTGATGCTGCCTGGGGTACAACTTGCATTCTGGCTCATGTTGACCTTACTGTCCACCAACATTCCCAAGTCGTC
Source organism: Zapornia atra (assembly GCA_013400835.1). Lineage (NCBI taxonomy): Eukaryota > Metazoa > Chordata > Aves > Gruiformes > Rallidae > Zapornia > Zapornia atra. The sequence continues at coordinate 9,072 of VZTU01016694.1, read as the reverse complement.
CTCAGCAGTGCTCCTCTGAATGCATTCTCTGCCCACCCTGTAGGTGTGCTTGGATTGTGCCAACCCATGTGCAAGACACATGTCCTTGCAGATACTGAAACAAAAGCTTACTACACTTTTGAGAAGTGGAGATAAGAGTTTAGCACTTAGGGAAGAATGAATTCTTAAAGGACACCTGAATAGAATAAACTGCCTTGGTTATCTGCACACTGAAGCCCTGTGGCATGTCTTAGATAACTTGGGAACACTGACCAGCTGCTTTGGAAGGAGTGTTTGGGAAGCCTTTAATCTGCTTTGCAGTTTTCTCAAACTAATGGCCCAACTGTCTGGTGATCTGCCTGGTCACCCCACTGCTCTTGGCACTGTTTCCTCTTGTGTCTTGAATTAAGTTCAGTAAAATTTCTGTTGCACAGCAGTTCCAGCAGTGTCAAATAAGTACTTGAACAGTGTCAGGTTGAAATACAGAAGTTGCCAGAGGGGTCTGGAGTCTGACTTTGCAAATGTAAAATACAGTAAATCTGGTTTTGCTGTTGCATGACTTAAATGCTGAAGGGTGAGGGTTCTTCCAGACTTCCTTCAGGGAGGTGCTAACACTGCACTGTGCTTGCTAGTAGTGGACTACCAAAAGTGCTTTTGCTTCACTTTGAGCAGTAATGGCTTTGCCACATCAGGTAAGCATAAGGCAGGTAGAGGGCTCTGAATTTAGCTTCAGACATGGATAGCTGAAGGTGTTCTGTCTCTTCCAGGATGTTGCTGCACACTGTGATGTGAAATGCATGCCCACGTTCCAGTTCTACAAGGGTGGAAAGAAGGTAAGGCTCTGCTCTTTTGGAACTGGAGCAAGCAAACTAAACACTTGAAAGAAGACTGGAGATGTTGGACACAGCTTGATTTCTCTTGATAATGTCCCTGGGGCTCCACTGCCATTAAGACACTCCAGAGAACAAGCATGTTAATTGTGGCATTGCAGCAAATGTAATGTGGGCCAGCAGCTCACAGGTGGAGGCAATGGCTATTCTTCACAGGTAGTGAACTGAGTTGGTGTAACAGGTCAGTGTTAGAGCCAGAGGAGTGCTGAGAGGGGTTAGATGTCTGTTAGGATGCCTGCCTAGCACCCTGCTTTTTACTGAGCTGGGTTAGTATTTGTTCTCTGGAAGCAGCTCTTACTCAGGCAGAGACATGAGTACATGTACCTATGGAATCCCAAGCAAATGGAAGCCTCCAGCCTGTGGCTGTGCATACCTACAGCTGAAACTGCTCAGGTGCATTTGTATAGAGACAGTGTAACCTGTGGAGGTCCTGTCCCTGTCAGAGGACTGGATGGAGCTCTTGTGCCTGCTCTGCCAAGAGGTGGATGAGATGGGATATGCAGAGCATGCTCCAGCAGTGTAGTGAGCTGCCAGTGAAGGGTATAGCTGTGTATGGCTACCTGCCTGAACTGAAAAACTGTTGATCTCAGTGTTACCTTGGGCTCTTGGTTTGCTAAGCAAGATGCTGGTGGGTGTTTGGAAAGTAAAGCAGTACCTGGAGGGAAGCTTCATGGGTGAGGGCAGTGCGTTGTGCAAGGAAAAGTGAGTGTTGGGTGGCCTTCAGTGCATTTCAGTAAGGCCAAATCATGACTAATAATGAACTTCTGACAATCTTCTTCCACAGCTTCATAATGTAATTGGAAGAACTGTGATGATGATGTGACAGTGTGTGAAAGTGACTCAATTAACTGTTGCTTTTTGAGTGAGCTTGGCACTTCTCTGGACACATGAGTATCGTGGAAGCAAGTTCATGGCCTGTAGGGTAGCTTGCTCTGTACCTTACACTGTGCTGCAAGACAGAGCTGCTGATTTTGTGACATTAATGTTGCATTTGACTTTCTGCTATGTAAGTTGCAACAAGGTGAACTTTCACAGGGGGGAAGCTGGGCTCAGGACAGGTCATCTGGAGTAGACCTTCCCAAATTAGATTAGTAGGCCTCAGCAAGCCTCCTGAGCTGCCTCTGCTGTGTGGTGACTTCAAGAGTCTCTTCAAGCCTGTGTTTCAGTCTTGCACAACACTGGTCCAGGATCAATTGTTTTTCCCTTGATTTACTTGAATAAGGCTCCAGCAGCAGTGGTCTAGAAGTGATTGTTGATAGCCTCTTGTTCCAGTGCATGCATGAGTTGAGTGGGAGATCAGTCAATGAATGTCTGCAAAATACTTCCTGTTCTGGGGTGGAAAAATTGTAGTTGCATTACTGAGCAGATGTATGTGTCTGGATGCCAAGCCACTGATGCTATGGAGCATTGAATGCAGCAGCTCTAAAAACTGATCTCTCTTTACAGGTGCAGGAGTTTTCTGGGGCCAATAAGGAGAAGCTGGAAGAGACCATCAAAAGTCTAGTCTAATCTCCAGCCATGGAGTCATTGAAGCACGACTGCTTCGGCTAAGTTATAGCCTGTAACTTTTCTACTTCAAAACAAAGTCAAGCTAGCTAGATTGTCATGGAAACTATCCTCTTGCCCTCTACAAATGAGTACAATAAAGTTTGAATTCTTCACTTTTGGATATTGTTCTGTGATTGAATGAGAATGTGCAGAACTTTACTACCTCATCCGGGTTAAAGGAGTACACAAAGTCTTCTCCAATCCACCCTGACCTGTTACTGCTGTGGGCGGTGGGAGAGCAGCTGTGTGGGAGAGCAGTCACAGTTGCTTTAGGAGAAGGCTGCTGCTGCTGCCTTACTCTGGGAGTGGTTGCCAGGCTATAGCCTGAAGAGTGGCAGTCTGGCTTGCAGATACAGAAAGGGGGGGTTTAGGAACTGTGGAGAAGAGGGTGGTCACTGGGTGGGATAAGCTTGTTCTTGTTAGCTTTAGACTTCAAAGATAAGACTTAGCTGTATTAAACATCAGAACATAATACCAGTACTGCCATGTGAGTTTAAAGCAGGATGTGGAGCTCCTGCCTTTGCCTTTTCAGTTTTGCCTTGCCATTGATGTAACTTCTGGTTCTATTGGTAGCAAAGTATTTTTAGTCTGGAGTTGGACTGCTTTGTTCCTAGGCAATAGTCTGGAACAAATGACTGAAGAGGTAAAACTCACTGTCTTAAACATAACTTAGGTTTATGTGCTCTTGTCATCTTCATTTGATTGTACTGTTGCATTCTTGGAACAGGCTGGGCATTGTGCCGGACAGTAAACTGGACTCTGCAGTTGCCCAAGCCTGCACTGGGTGGTTTAGGTGAATGCTGACCTGCCAGCCCCTGTGTACCATTCAACTTCTTTTCCCAGAGTTATGGCAGCTGCTGTGTCCTGCCATCATATCCAGGTGGCTTGCTTGATGGCTTGGGTGTAGTTCTGGATAAGCACTTAGTAAATAAGGAAGCAGGGCTGTAGCTAGCAGCTATGCCTACTGCCATGATTAGGGCTGGGTGAGCTGTGCTGCTGCTCTTTGAGTGTCACTGATGAAAAAGCAAGACTACATGGAAGGGGTGAGTGAGCCTCTTCCCTTTGTGATAGGGAGCTCAAGTGTGACTCAGCCCTACACTCATCTCACAAGCATGCATGAATTTCCTGGTGGTGTGGAAGAGGGGACCTTCAGCATCTTGCTGTGTGTTCCCAATTTGGAACAAGATTTTTCTAGTCCAAGAAGTGGCCACACCCTTCACTTGAGTATGAGCCATCCAGGATCTTCTTGGAAGTAAGCTCTGGGCTGTGATTATGCAATGAGAAGGACACAGAAAATGCTTTCTGTGAAGCTCTAGCTGTTGGACTAAGGAGTGTAGCTAGCTCTCTCGAAATGGCTTCACATGTGGGAAACTACCACCCCCTGTGGTGCCATGGACACCTGGGGAGAGGGAATAAGCTGGAGCAGGGATGCACAATTGACACTTCACCATGGGCAAACAGGTATTGCTTTCAAAAGCAGCTCCTGAGTGTCTTGCTTATTCCCTCTGGGAAGCAGCTGGGAGCAAGAAAGATTTTTAAAAAGCCCTTGTGAGAAGTCCAGGTGAAATTCAGTAGAGCCCCTAACATCCAGCTTCATGTTTAAGACATGGGGCAGCTACTAAGATGTGCTGCAACTTTTTCCCCTGAGGTGAGAGGCCAGACCAGGCAGTTGCCTATGAGATGAGGGGAGGGGGTGCAGTTCATGGTGATGCTACTGGTGGTGTGTTTGATTGAAGGCTTTGCTTGCTCCCTTAAGAAGATGCCACCCTGAAAGAGCTGGGTGACAAGTGACTAGAAATTCAAGATGGGATTGGGAAAGATCAGAAAGGCTGGGACAGTGCTGCAACCAGGGGCATAAAGGGGTGCAGTGACCTTCAGCTTCCTGTGGTGTCTTCCTGTTCAGAGAACTGGCATTTAGGCATGGTGTGATTAAAAATAACCTGGTATAGCCTCGTTTGAGAGGAGGTGTTCTTCAAGGCTTGTCTCTGAGGGCACTGCAGCTGAGGATCTGTGTTAGGTAAGCTTCCCTTCAAAGGCACCAGCAGCAAGCATGTTTTCTTCAAGGGCATAGTTATGCCAGAATCTGGGTGGGTGGGGTTGGCCCTTGTCATTAGGGGTGGTGGAAAGCAGAGCCTAATGGCTATAGCTAGCTGAGCTGTTGGGAGCCTCGGTGCCTGTGCCAGCAGTGTCCCTGCTGGGAGGGCAGAACCCCAGTTCAGGATGGGAACTGGACTGGGTCTTCCAACAGGCAAGAAGCTGGGGATTCAAGTTTAGCAAACCCTAGATAGGGCAGACATGTTGCCCTAAAAGGAATGGCTATGTGAAGCCTTGCTAAAACCACAGGCCATATGCTGTGCTACGTGCTATTAAGTAATGCCCTGGAGAGCTCAGAGGGTGCTCTTTTGCTTGCTTGTTTTTCATGAGAAGGAGTGAGACCAGTATTACCATGCACCAGACAGTAATGCAGCAGAGTCACTCTTTGAACTCAGATCTGCTCTTTCCAGGAACAGAACTGACTGCTTTCATCCAAAATGCCTTTAAAAGGGAAGCGGACGGTGGCCAACTGACTTGAATGCTTGGAAGAAACTTGGTGTACATGTTACAGAGGAAACAGCACATCAAGGTTTCTTCTGGGAGTCAGGACTTCAGGAAAAAGTTCTCCTCCCCGCAGGTAATGACTGCAGCCTTTCATTTGGCTGTGAAATGACTGGGATCTGTGCCTTGCTGTCAAACCAGTAGGGCGGGATCTTTTTGTCTGCAGGCCTGTTACATGGCTACTCTCTTACCGTGGGCTGGCCCACAGGAAGAGGAGTGTTTCCTTGAGCACAGCAATTGGAGCACCTGGCTGGAGTAACCAGGCTTAATGAGAAAGGGCTACCGAGAAAGGGAGGGCCGAGGCCTAACAGGGAATGGACAAGGGAACTGCATGGCTAGATTGCAGTGAAATAGTGACATGAACTTCTCCCATGCTCTGAAGCTGCCATCGTGCACTTGGGGAGGATGCTCTTAACTGTCTGCACATCTCTTCGACATAGAATCATAGAATGGGCTGGGTTGGAAGGGACTCCAAGGGTCAGAGAGTTCCAACCCCCCTGCCACAGGCCTCCAGGCCTGAATCTACACAAGGTTGCCCAGGGCCCCATCCAACTTGGCTTTCTACAGCCATCAGCCTAACTCCAATTCCAGTTAACCACCAGCTTTTCATTCTTTCCTTGACCTAAATGAAGTTAAGGGTTCCCCATGTGAATGATTCCAGTAAGATTATTTGTAATTATGCTACTGTTTAAATTCTTACTCTTTGTTCAGCAAACCTACCAGGACTTAGAAAGGACTAAAGAACTTCTACTGTCTTACTAGTACCAACCACCTGTGGCACAGCATCTCCTCTGTGCTCTTACATGCACGTTTCAGCCACCTGAGGAGCTGGCTTGAAATCCTTGCCAGGCTTAACTCTTGTAGAGCTGGTCCCTGAACCTTGGTGAGGAGTGGGAGAAACTGAGTAGTGGGTTGGCCTTGGCTGTCTGCCCACCAAGACCCTCTTACCAGCCCCCCCTCCTCAGTAGGATGGGGAGAAAAATGACAGGAAAGCTTATGGCCTGAGATAGGGAGAGGAAGATCACTGGGCAGCTAGTCACGGGTAAAGCAGACTCAACTCAATGAAATTAATTTATTGCAATTAAATAGAATAGGATAGTAAGGAATAAGTAAAAATAAATGTCTTTCACAACCTGTACCTCCTTGATTCTTTCACCTCCCCACCCCTGAGTGGTGCAGGAGGATGGGCTGCAGTCATTCCATAACATGGTGTCTCTGCTGCTCTTTCTTCCTCACACTTGTCCCCTGCTCTGGTGTGTGGTCCATGGAATGCAGCCCTTTGGGAACAGGCTGCTCCAACATGGGCTGGCCACAGATCCTGCCAGCAAACTGCTCCAGTGTGGGTTCCTCTCCACAGGCCAGATGTCCTGCCAGGAGCTTGCTGCATTGCAGGCTTCCTAAGGGGTCACAGCCACCTTCAAGCATCCTCCTGCTCCAGTATGGGGTCCTCCTCAGGCTGCAGGTGGATATCTCCTCCATCCTGAATCTGCGTGGGTTGGAGAGGGAACAGCCTGCCTCACCATGGTCTTCTCCAGGTGCTGCAGGGGAAATATCTCCTGCAGGGTGGCTCTCCTCCCACTGCTGTTGTGTAGCATTTTCCTTGTCCCCTTCCTCAACTACATCATCACAAACAACACAGAGTTGGCCAGTGGTAGGTCATTCTCAGCGCTGGCTGTCACTGGCTCTGTCTGACACGGTGGCAGCTTTCAGTGCCTTCTCACAGAAGCCACCCCTGCAGCCTCCCTCTCTATCACAACCTCTCCTTGTAAAACTGATGCTTTGCCAGCTGACAACAGGTGCTGCAGGACTGAGTGGGGCCTGGCCATGGCATGGTCTGTGCTCTTCCCCTGACGCAGCAGCTGTACACCAGCTCTAGACCAGCTGCTGAAACCCTTGTCTGTCAGTTATCCTCAATAAAGCGTGACCTTCTAACTGAAGAAGACCTACAGCAACAACTGCAGCAGGAAGAAAACTCCAACAGAAAGCCCTGGGGAGGGGGGTGGGCTCAGCTGACCATAAGTTGGATCAGCCTGTAGCATCCTTGTTTTCAATGGGGGTTTTATGCAGGTGAGCAGCGTACCCAGATAGGTAGCTCCAAGCATCAACTAGACGGGTTTGAGGAACTTGGAAAAAAGAATCTTGTGCAGACGCTGGGGAAGCACGTCCAGGTGAATAGAGTTTTTCGCCCCCTGGAGAGGGAAAGCTGAGATGGTCCAGGATGGGAGTCAGAGGGGTGACTGGGAGCTGCCGCTGGCCAGAGGCACATCTCCACAAGGTGGCAGTGACTGTCCATGTTTAGACATACATTTAGTCACGCAATGGCTCTGGAACTCCTTGTGATTTTCCCTCCCTGACAGCGCTGGGGTGGCTGTAGTGTCTCTAGATGATGGGCTAGAGGAGAACGCATAGGGTTGGGTTCCTACTGTTCAGGTAGCACCATCTGCCTGGCCCCCCCCCCCCCCCCCCC
>VZTU01016693.1:195978-231880 GCA_013400835.1 Zapornia atra | reverse complement strand
TTCTGTGATTCTGTGATCAGATTCAGCTGGAGGACACTGCAAAACTGTCCTTGCTGCTCTGGAAGAGGAGGAATGGTATTTGAAAAAACAAGCATTGGGACATACATTATTTTCGCCCTCCACTTCAGGTACAAGAGATGTCCAGCTACAGCTTTCTCTCATATTGCAGTCTGACTCATCATCAACAAACGCATCTACAATATGTGGCAAGCTCTAAAACGTAACACAGGTATAAATAAATCACAATGAATTCACAGTCCCTCTTAGATACAACTCTGCAGATAAGTAGTATTTTTATGTCAATATTTTGTGCTTGTACCACTTACTCATGAGGTCAGACAGCTTGTGCCGTGTTCCTGAAGGGGATGCGGTACAGAGAAGTGGCCTGGCCAGCATCTGGCAGGTGGGAAGGACAACCTATGCCTTTCATTCCCTTTTCCTTTTCCTTTTCTTTCATGGTTAATGATTTCACTGAACCCTGAGTTCAGCCAAGTCCCACATACAATCCTGAATGCAATACATAGTGTAAGGAATTTATTGTGTCATAATAGACACAGTGTTAGCACAATTAGATTTTATGTTGGCTGTATATATGTGGAATATTAAAGAACCTGCTTTAAAATTGAATCAATTTCTAGGACATACGTTTGCTGCAAAATAAAAATTAAGACATTGTTAGAAAGACCCCAGTCTGGTTCCCAGTGCCTGGATCACCACTGTGCTCTGCCTGTGAAAGCACAGTGATGGAGTGCTGTTATGTTCAGCAGCAGGGGATATGCTCCAGCAGTGAAGGTAATAGGAAACAGGAAGGAGGAAAGAGGAAAAAATCATAAGAAATAAGAAACGTCTCTGCTTCATGAGGATAATTTGCCAGATTTTCCCTGCACAACTCTGTACCTAAATCTTCAGTGATCTAACATATATTAACCCACTTTAAAGGAACTCCTTGTCAACTAGATGATGATTTCAGCTAAGTCTAAGCCCTATCTCCACTGGAAAAAATGCTGTTTTGAATCTGCTCTCATTTTATGGTGTGGCCATTACAGTGACAAAGTTCATTATGCTGAATATCTCAACAGCCTGTTGTGTTGCTGAAATACTTCTGACAATCTGGGCCAGAATCCTGTATTCAGGATCTCTCAAAGTCTGCAGCCAGCAGAAACCAAGGGAAAGATGTTGACTTCAGCTCAGTGCCTCTAGCAATCCCAGAGACAGGAGATAGATGATGAGTCACTAAATCCATTTCCCTGCTATTATAGGAACACCACTGTGAAATTCCTTTGATTAACCCTTGAGTGCCTTGCCCTTAGACAAACCCCAAGGATGCAGGCACCCAGGGAAGCCTCTCCAGGCTCCTTGGGAAGGAGCTGGCACCAGCCCAGCATCCTTCACCTTCCCGGCGGTCCAATGCTTCACCCTATTTTACTGCTCAGCAGTGAGGAACACAAGCAATCGCACTAGCTTCAGCCTTTGCTGTGTTTGGCCTTTACAATCCCAGCTGTTTGGCTGCTTATTCCATTAACAGCCACTGGAGTCCGCAGCTGCAAAAAGGAAAGGACTGTTCTCTCCCCATCACACTGGGCTCTGGAGCTCAGCCCTAGAAAGCACTAGGAGGATGGGCCTCAACCTGCAACTTCCAGAGGTAATTTGGACTTGGTGACTAGAGCAGTAACATGAAGCAATTTTTCTTTGCATTGTGGTGGTATCGCATTTGTATGAGTGAGTCTTACAGAATGAAAAATGATCATTTATTCTCATTTTAGTAGGAAAATTCCCTCTTCTCATCAGTCTTTTATAACACTGAAACACATGGGAGATAAAGCTGGGCTAGCAGCACCTGGTGGAAGTCCTTCAGAGGAAAGAAACAAGTTCCAGTGGCTTTTTGATTAAATTCTTATAGACAGAAATGAAAAATAATACATTTCCCTGATGCCTCAATATCATAGTGATGGCTGTACTGGTTATTAGAAGGATATTCATGTCACAAACATTTCTGCAGATCCACTCTATGCAACTCATTTTACCTCTCCAACACTCCTCCCAATTGTGAGACAACCAGCCTAGATGATTCAAGGATCTTTGCTTTAAAAAATGGGAGCTTACAGAGTTTTAGTTAGTGAACTAGCTCATAAATTCAGTATTTCAGGTGGCAGCCCTTGGCAGAGAACAACCACCCCATTAAATCACACTGGGCAAGAAACTGTCATTTTGGTGAATCACGAGAATTACTAATTCTATGATAATGTATGTGCCTATGAGAAAGGTAATTCAGGGGGAGTTTTAGTTTCATCTTTACAGCGTCCTTCGGAAGATTATGAGCTTTGCCACTTTCCCCTGTTGCCCGCCCAATTTCCAGAGCGGCTGTTAAAAGTTTCAACAGCAGCAGTTAATAAAGACAAGCAAAGTATAAACCACTGCAAAACCCACTCCTGTTTTCCTACTCCCCTGATTTCCAGCATTAGCATCTAACCATCACACAAACCTGTTATTTTCTAACCTCAGGGAATGCTCAAGCTGTCTCACTGAGCGTTCATTTACCAACGCGAGGCAACACGCAGGTCCCAGGGCTGTTGCAGTGCTGGCCTGTTCTTTAACACGTCTGGGCCACGGTCTTCATCTTATAAAAACCAGACAGAGATAGCTCAGGAAAATCTGATGATCACACAAAATGGGAGTGGAGTCATCTGCACCCCTGCTTGTGCTTGAGATACCATACACCCAGGAGCTAAGCTCTTACGTAGACATGAGCTCTTCTCTGTATTATTTACAGATGAACCTAGTCAGGACTGCACTTTATATATTGTTAAGGCCACCTTTGAATTTTAAATTAGAAGCTGCTTTTAGCCCAATACATACGATCACAGAAATTACAATTAGAGAATAAACTTTTATTAACTACGAGCTGAAATTCTCACAGTCCAGTGGATAAAAAAAAACCAAAAAAATCAAACGACAGCCAACCCTTAAAACAAATTCAAGAGCAGAGCAAACAGTCCTATCTGAACACTGCACACAGAGCCAACTTTTGTGTAGGTTCTGGTAGCAAATATTTAATTTTGCACTCAATTGTTACTTGGTGAGAGATGTGGCAGTAACTTCTATTTGTCCTTAATCATTCTGAGAGATACAAACGTATGTGAAAGATCCAAGAAAATTTGCCATCTCACCATTACACATAAAATATATAAATCTTCTCCCAGATCAAATACATTTGCACTGTTGAGGAGATACCTAATGAATGCGGACAGATTTGATGTATTAATCCACCTGAAATAATACACGTTACATAATTCAGTATTAGCACGTTTAATGGGAAACTGCCTGAGTCCAAAGTGTTGGTAATTTCAGGTCCATAATTTAAAAGTACTTGATTTAATTCAATGTAAAGGAAGAGATAAAAAGCAAATTTGTTCTTTCCTCCACTAATGAAATAGTACTTCAAGGTGCAATAAAGAAAAACTTTGGCTACACTCTTACTGCAGTCCATGTTTGGAAATGGCACACTCTGTTCTCGATTCATAAAACCTTGCATGTGTTTAGGTACTAAAGAAGAAGTCAAAGCCAGGTTTTGTCACCAGTATTTGCGAGACAAGTCTATCCATGTTTGCATTAGCAGATGTAAATTGCTGGAGGCAACTATTAAGCAGAAATAAACATGTGTTGTCTTTTAAACACTGTCGCTGCTATAACAGACCAGTGGTATGATTATAAATATGGCCAAGGGGCTTTCTATGAATTATTCTAATTAATTTTCCAAGTGCTGCTCATGTGTGTCCTGTCTTGCTTCCAATATGGTCCCTGAACCTTTTGTCTTGAGAGACCCCAGGTTAAACAGTGGGGCAGGGAGTCATTCTCTGGTACCTCTTAATGTGTATTTCTGTTAACTCCCCCTCACTGGCGAGACACTTAACTACCCTTTTACTTCCCCCTCATAACAAACCAGAAAATGAGCAGAAAAACCTGGGATTGAGCTACAAAGAGATTAAGGATGTGTCTGTGCTGTGCAATGGAGCATGGCGAGAACAGTTTTAGGGAATATGTGCTTGTGTAATAGCTGCTGCAAACAGTTTTGCCCACTGCACAGTGCTGTGTTGAGGCACTACTCAGGACCAGAAACCCAGGGCTAATTAGTACCGTTACCCGTGCACGGCTACCTTGCTGCTGGTTTTGGAGCTGGCTTGCAGCATCCCCATAGACTCGCTCAGACCAACATGCAGAATTACTTGCTCAAGGTCACACCAGAAATCAATGGCAGCAGCAGAAAAAGAGCCTGGATGCCTTTAATATGAGCCCTGGCTCAGAGTCATCAGGCGCTCCCCTTCCCAAGCACAATACCCTTCTTTCTGCAGCACACAGGGATGCTGCCCAACTCACAACACATGCAACATGAATAGACGTAACCAAACCACAAGAGTATCACCAAACTACCCAACTGTAGTTGTCCAGGACAATGGAAAACCTGGCCCTTTGTCTCTGTCACAGTGATGGGCGTGTACAGGTAAACTACATCTGTGTTAAACAGCTGAGAATTTGTACAGCCTTCAAAAGCAAATGAAGTGCTTACTTGGCTACGAACTGCCACCTTTGCTCATGTAAGAGCCCTGAGAAGCATCAGGCTGGCCCAGCGATTAATCCAGTCTCTCAGCCTCCACTCAGTCTCTGCTGGCAATCCTCCTCACTGGCACTGCGATCTGACTCTTAATACATGAACCAGTGACACTTAATGCCTGGAAGCAGAAATTCAGTTATCTGCAGCAACTAAAATAACACTGTGCAGCTTGTCATACCCAGTCCAATTTGTTCCATAGTTTTTCAGAGACACCAGGGAAATACTCCATTCTCTAGTCCACCAAGCTTCATCTACAGTATATATTGCTTCCTGAAGAGCTGCTACAGTGGCGAAGAAAAACAAAACTACAAGCTTTCCACCATGACTCCCACCAACTTCTGTTACTGAATTTAAACCTAAAGCCATTTTCTCTTTGAGACAACCACCAGTTCTTCCATTTTCTTAAACTACTCGCTTTGGTATGATTCTGCACTGATTTATTCTTGCTGTTGACTTCACTTGTTTAGGTGTAAGTGATGGGAAAAACGGCACAAAGTTTCATTGCTTTAAACATTTCTTGCATCCACAGATAACACAGGCAGACTGATTTTCTAAGTTATTGTCATCTTTGTTTCCCCAAAATCACAGTAGTCAAAACCATTACAGGTTTTTTCCATGCACAAACAAAATTCATATCCTTTCAGCTTAAATTATTTTTAGACGCTGAGATGCAGAAGTAAATACAATGACAAAGCAGAGTGAGTTTCTCTCAATACACTTGGAGCAAAACCAAGATGGAGCTGTTTTCAGCATGCAGCAGGCTCCCAGAAAATTGCACTTACGGTACACGGCAGATGTAATAAATTTCCCTGCCTCCAGCCAGAACATCCAAGCGCTGGTTTCTCTGCCCCAAACCAGCAGTGTAAGAGGGAGTTCAGATAAAAGGTCCTTTTTGGGGCTGTTTTTCTTCAATTCATTGCCGCTGACAAAGAATTCCTCCTGATTTTGTAAAAACTCTTTCTGGGAAGTTTAGCAGCTGCTGGCACAGGGCAGAGGCAGGGGTAACTATCCCCTTCCCCACTAACACCCTCAAGGCTCTCATGAGCAGCACCGGGACTTTCTGCAGGCTCTGGGGGAGATAACAGAGGAGCGTGAAGGGGGGATTACAACAGTCAGGATGAACTGGATGAGCAGTCAGGAAGAAATGAGCAAAGGAGCCATCTAATTTTTCTTCTGGGTGTTTTGTTTCATAAATCTTCACACAAGCCAACAACTTTTCCATTTTGAAAATCAAATCTCAACTTGATTCTCCTTGCCAATAACAGAACTGTGTCTGTCTGCCCACGGAGCCTATTACGTGGCTCGTGGTTATGCCATCTCTTCTTGGTGCTGATACTGGAGAAAGAAAAATTACAGCAGGGAAGAAACACTTTTGATGATGTGTGAGCCCCAGAAGTATCCAGACCACACTAATTTAAGCTCTTTCAGTGCTAACAAGGAACAGCTATTACTGTGGGTACTTACAAACTAGAAGAAAGGGTTCCTTCAGTGGGAAGAATTCAAGAGCTGCTCCCCTGGAGGGTCTTAACTTTTTAAAATCATGTTACAGAAAAGAAGAAATCAATAAATACACTCGTTAGAGGAGGAAGTCAGAATCTATGGCCCAGATGAGGCCAGTCCTGCCCCAGGGAGCTTAAAGATGGGCTCCAAGGTAAGGTTTATGGACTCAGACCACAGAAATACAGTGAGGTTTGTTGAGAGCCAGAGTGTGTGACTGTGCCTGGCCTTTTCTGAAGACCTCTCCCATAGGGCAGCCTCACCGCAGAGGTTGGCCTGGCTTCTAGTGGCAGGTTTTGTCACGCACCTATGAAGTCATCATGAAAAAAATAAGTAAGATTTGAAGGCTCCCTGTTGTGACTGTATAGATACGTTTTGCTGCCCTCGACTGGAAACCTGGGGAGCGGGTCTTTACCCTGCATAAGTCACACTCTACTTGTGACAACCTTTCCTCTATCAATAAAAACCTGCCTGCACTGCTTCTTACAGTGCTGATCCCGCAATGAGCATTTCAGAAGCACTTGCTTTATTCATTGTTATTTTAACTGAGTGGAAACGTGTGACAAAACGAACCCAGAAACAAAGCTGTCTATGCTGTCACAGAGCCCAGTGCCGGGCTGCAAACCCGCCTGCCCTTCCAGCAGCCAACCTGCTTGCCTGGGACGGACTCCTCAAGCAATCCACATCAGCAGCTAGCAAATGTCGTCTGAATGTGCCACTTGGCAAAACTGCTCGTTGCTTCCTACTCCTCCTGGAATAGCATTTTCCGGACCGCTCCTCACATACACCGAGCATTCTCCATATGTTTGCAAAATGAAGTCAAATACACATTTGGTTCGACATCTCCTGCAAGAATCCTTTATTGACAAAATTTGGCAGAAGAAAAAGATAGGAGTTGTTTCTGACCTAATGATTTCCCTGCCCCTTCAGGTAGATTTTTACGCTGGGAGGCATTTGCATCTCAGAGCTTATTTTTCTTAGATGCTGAACTAACTCCATGCAAAAATCCAGCACAGCATTACATGACAAAGGATAATGTGCATTCAGTCAATTTTCTCCTCTGTCCAAGCTACGCTGAAAGCAGACAAGTTCACAGCAACTCTTGCCTCTGCACCTCTCCAAATTCCTCCCTGATTTGTGGCATAAAGTAGCTCGCGGTCAGAGCTGATTTAGCTTACTCTGCTGTGGTAAAACTGCAGGAGCCATTGCAGCAGCTGGAACATCTGAAGGTTTTCAGAGCTCTAACCATAACCACCATCCCACATCTATATTTCTGATATTTCCGTGCATTTAAGTTATTTCCTGGTGGGCACATCTGCTGCATTTATGGGCCCGTTCTACCCCTGTGGAGAAGACAGTACCTTGTATTCCTGAACAGGAACTGCTAAGAGAAGGAGTGAAAACCTCCTGGTTTGTGCCAAGAACTGCAAGGATCTCTCTCTGCCAGCAATGGAAAATTTGTGTCCCGAAAAAGAGAGGGGCCTTGCCCAGAAATGAACAGCTCTCGGAAATCCCAACCTCTGACTTGGATTCCAGCTGCTGGGAAGGGAACTTTGCTTTGAAGGTTTTGCTATGGAGCAACGAGTAAGATGAGATAAATGTACAGGTTCCCACAGCTGATTATCAAGTTTGCCTAGACAGCTATTTGACGTCAACATCTGTGGTAGATATCTTTAATCCCATACACAAGGAGACGATTTTCCAGAGGCTAAAAGGCTCCCTGCTTTCACACAGAGGAGTTGTACCACAAGCAGAGGAACAAACAAGGTCTGGTGATTAACGTGCCAGCAATTTCAGGAGAAAAGCATAACTCCTGCTATAGACACATGGCATGAGTTTTGCTGGGTGCCTCACAGTCCCACCTACAAACTGGTGACATGAACTCCCCCATGCCCTGTCAGTGTGGACTGCAAGGTCCTTGAGGCAGGAACTATTTTTCCACACTCTGAGATGTCCCAGCTGCGGTGGGGTCTGTGGTCTCGGCTGCACTGCAAGTGATAACACGGGTCCTCTGAGGATGACCTTGTTTCCTACACCTCAATTTCCTACTGCCTGTTTTAAAGTAGCATTTGTGCAGGGTGTTGAGGTCCTTGGTTGAAGTGTTGCAGGAATTCTTTAATTACTTCCAAGCCCAGCTATTTGCAATTCCGATGCTCATGTTACAACATTAAAAAGGCTTTGACAAAGTAATGTGGAATTTCTGGAGCAGACTCCAGCAACACAGTTTCTCCTTTTTATCTTGTATTTCAAGGAAGAATGACAGCAAAAGTTAAATGCTGTTTTTATTTAGTGCTGTTTGATTGAAAGATTAAAGGTTGAATTTCTAATCTGAAGAGCAATTCTCAATGGAGATGCAATATTTGTATCTATTAAGGACAAGGTGCCCCTGAAATTGCAATCTGGTGTTCTTCAGAAGTTTTAAATTTCAGGAAATTATAGCTTTCTACCTTCTCTACAAAAAATACATGTAGTTTTATGATAACACAAAATGACTCAAGCAGAATATACGTGTATTTCAAATAAAAAAAGGTAACCCATTTAACCTTCAAACAAGATGTCTCTTCCAGCTGCTATCAGCCTCACAATAAAGCAGATGTTGATCCTATTTCATAGCCGTCTCCCTTTGTAGCATGCAAATCCTGTTACTTGCAGCTGAATTTCCCATTCTCAAGCCAAAACCTTTCTAGTTCCAGATCATCCCAGTTCTCTGTGCAGCAAGTGAAACATGGGGATAACTATAAGGCAAACATTCGGAAATGGACTGAATTAAATCCCCCAGGCAGCATCTACATAAAGAAACATCTTCCTCATCATTCTGCAACAACCTTGTGCCAAAAGACGTCCACTGTGCCACAGGTCCAGAACAGACAGGCTCTTCTCCTGATCCGTGCACAAGCCAAATGAATCTGCATGGCCCTAGGAAGTCTGCTGTAGTGGTAATGTCTCGAGATGTGGAGAACAAGCTATAAGGGGTGAAACACCTAGACGTACATGAGCTTGCTTTAACCTAACCAGCCTGTATTAAAACATGTCAGCATGGATTTCAGCACGGACTGATGTCACACCAACACCCCAGCTCCTATGCAAGCTCAGAAAACTAGAAGTTTACATTGCAAAAAACTCCGTTTCTCACCCAAAGTAGCTCGGCCATGCCTACCAGAGCTGTGTCCATCGCTCCAGTTGTCACACGGCCGTACCCCAAGCGACCCCGTTTGCAGGACCTGGTGCAGAGAGGAGGCAGCCTTGGCTGAGCCGCAGAATGACGGCAGCAAGATTGCAGCAATGGAGACTGTCCTGGCCCCCCCTCATGAAAAGTGGGCTTATCTTAAAGGCTGCAATTACAGCTCAACACGATTGATCCTCACCATGACAGACCCTGAGACACGAAGCTGTCAAACTCATCATCCGTCACCCAAACAAAACGCTAGTGATCTACAGGCAGACCTCCCCTCCCCCGGCAGATTAATTCAGATCATTACAAAATAGCTGTATCCAGTCTGATGCTTGTGATTAACTCATGGAACTGTCAGAGATTTCAAAAACCTAACAGGCAGGCTAGGGCGAAGAGGAAATGACAGATGACAACAAAACCCCAGACGTTTTAAATGGGGAAAAAAATGGTTTGGCCTTATTCTCAACAAGATCATTTCTGTCTGGAAAGCACTGTGGCTATTTATAATAAATATTGTGTTAAGCTCTGTATAAAGCAACTGCCCCAGACCATAGCAGCTTGCATCCTAAATTGGGCAAAGGTGGTGTTGTCGCCCTCTTTTTACAGATGCAAAATACAGGCATGGAAAGAAGAGGTGACTCCTACAAGACAAGCATGACAAACGCATGAACTGAATTCCAGCCCAGATGGCATATGGGAATGTTTTAACTGAAAGCTTTCCCTTTCCTGTCAGTGAATTTCCTGACTGCATACATCTAAATTCCTGTGGCTTTTGCTGCATTCACAGATCCAGATTCCTTCTGTTTCTACCAAATTATGTAGGCTGCCCGCTTAGAAGCAAAAACTACCAAGGCTGTTGGAGTTATTTCTCTCTCTTTCCATTTCCTTAAAGGAAACTGACTCCAGGCATCAAATACAAAGGCAGTTCTTGTGGGAACTTTCAAAGTTGCTTTTATGTCTGCCCATCTTTGTGCTGAAGTCACAGTCTGAATTACTGCTGGCACAGAAGGATGGGCAGAGCGTGAATCCAGGTAGTGTGTAGGTGTTCTTGGGTAGCAGCTACAGGCTCTTATCCCTCACAGAGCAGACAGGATGCAGGCAGGATGCTCCTGGCCCTCAGTGGAGAAGACTGACCCAAAATTCTGTGTGGTCTACCTATGGGAGCAGGTTTGGGGTATTTGGGTGTGCCTGGCAGGCAGACACCGAGGCATGGTTGTATACCACTTCCCTGATAACACATCTTGGGAATGTGTTGCATCTACAGTAACTGCACGCTGCAAGCAAGAGATAAGAAGAGTGGTATTATAGTAGGGAAATGGCTTAGAGGGATCCTAATCTATCTTCCCAAGTACAAGGAAGTCACAGTTCCACCTCTGCATGGACCCACCAATACTGGATTACATGTCTGGAGAGCCTGGCCTGGTTTTGAGGGACTCCATCATGCATCTGCAGGCAGCATAGCTCTGCTGGAGCAGGAAGTTTATAGTGCATGCTCTCCATGCTAAGTGAAATTATAACAACGTCTGGCATCCCGCCTCTAGCATAACCTAAAACGAAGCTTCCTAAACTGATGCTTCAGAGGGCAGCAAAAGAATAAATAAACCCCTTAGTAATATATCTAGCCAACCATACAATGCTTTACATGGAGAAAAACATCTTTCCTGAGCCAAATAGGAAATCACTTTGTGCCCTGAAGCATGAGATTTGTTTACCCTTAACTTAACATGCATAATGCTAGTTTTGTCTTTTTGCAATTAAATTATCCATTCACTTTATAAATCCAGCTCTTCAGATCCCCCCGAAGAAGCTTATGGCATCACTTGTAGAAATAACCCACTGGAATGAAACCGTGAGGGAAATGACTGTTGTTTCTCCTAAACTGTCTCAATACCTGTGCAGGTTGGACAGAAGCTCACACACACACACATCCAGACAAGCACCTTCCCGAGCAGTATTTTCCTGTTAACAATGGCATACTAAAGTGCTGGCTAAATAACAAGATATATTTTATATTTAATCCCCCTTCAAATGCAGCCCTGAATGTGCAAATAACAGAAAACTGAAGGGGTGGCTCTGCAGTGAACGCTGGAGATTCTGGGCTATTTTCCTTCTCGTGGTCAAGACAGCTTTGATTTTGGAGGCTGATGGACACTCTGGAGACACACCATTCCTTAGTGCATGGGGGTCGCACCAGTGAGGACCATCCATGGGGTGGGTCAGTTACACACCAGTACAAGTGCATTGGACATTTTAAAGACCTATTTTTATAAAGGAGCCACAGCTTTTACCAACTAGTTGAGGACCTCCACGGCAAGATTCTGCTAACAGGCCTTTTCCAGGAATATGGGTTTACACCAAAGATTAATTTGTTTTAACAGCCTTGTGGTGTTTTGGCTGCCCCTGAGTTTCCCACACACAGATTTAATCAAATCTCAGATGCTCTTTTTCTCTCATGGGAGGAAAAAGGGTAGAAAAAGCTGCTTGCAGAGCTGCTTGCAAAGATCTTCTTTTTGAAGGCTCTCCAGTGAGAACAGAAAACATTATTCCAGAGAGAATGAATACTGCTAATCCATAGCTGATACACTCGTAAATATTGACGAGAACAATATTTGCTGAAGGGCAAAATAAATATCTTTCATATTCACATCCAAACAACCATGCAGGAGAGTAAATACCAGCATGGCTAGGTTTTTTCCTTTCTTGTACCTGTTCATGTGCTGTGGTTGCATGTCTCCATTACATCCCTGGTATAAAGTCTTGCAAGAACTTGTTGTGGTTCCCAAGGGCATTATTTCCATCACAAATAGTAAAAAAAGAAAAAAAAATATAAGAATCAGTTGGCAGTGCAGAGATGGTGGGGATTTGTAAGGGCTACTGCCAGCCTCGACGCCTCTTTACAGTCAATAAGGAAAGATAGGCCCTCACAGATGGGAAGTCTGAGCAGCTAAATTAAGCTCTTGGTCTGACCAGCCTCTGAGGTGCAGAATCCTGTCTTCGTTAACCGTAAAGGAAGCCCAGGTATTTTAATGGATAATTGGATACAATTCTGAGCATGTGAAGCTGGGAGTCCAGGTCCTACATAGATTGTGGCCTTCAGGCCACTTCAGAGGTTTCAGGATACCCAAATTGGGGTGTATTTTCATGCCTGTTTTAAGCCAACCTCATTGCTTCTGCTTTTAAAAAAAATTTAATGGGTTTCCTCTGGGATGGCTCCTGCACTGAGGTGCCCACACAAGCACCCAGGTGCCAGCCCTGGCATAAGGGAGGGACAGCTCCGAAGCGGTGATCACCCTAAAGCAGTGGTGAACCTGCAGCCTCAGGTACTGGAATTCAGGTGATAGGAACATCCTCCTGCTTTTTCACTGCCATGATCTGTTTGAGTGCTGTGTCCTTAAACCAGTCTCCACCAGTCACCCTGCTGTATCTTATTTCTTGCCAGTACTCAAGGAAAGGAATTTCAGAAAAAGACAGCAAATACAAAAATTTTGTTCTTGCTATAGGATAAATTCTATAATAAAGGCTTAAGGTAGGATCCAAAACCTATATGGGGACAGAATGCCTCCACTGCAGACTACATGGACTAGGAAAGCCAGCTAAAGGATGGGAGAACAACACCTTATCCTTTGTTCAACAAAAGGCAAATTAACAGTTTACCTTCCTTTCCATGTGAGCTTTAACAAAAAACCAACAAACCAAAACCAAACAACAACCACCACCCTCTCACGCAGGGGGTTTTGTTAGAAGTGTTTGTATGTTTATCCCTGTACAAACCAGTGAGATCACAGCTAAGCTAGGGCAGCCAACCAGCCCAAATCACAGCTGGGAACTCAGTCAGCTCAAAGGAGGAAATAAAGAAAATTTTCAAAGAATCAGCCAACTAATTAATTCAAGGTTGCAGTATTATGTAAATAGATACCAGAAAAGGGAAAGCCTAAACGTGTTAACATTCTCTCATGCAAATATTAACATCAAATCCGATAGGATTACTCCCCTGAGAAATGTTAAGTGTACACCTAAGTCTCTGTGGAATTTGGGCTTAGGTTTATTGAATAAATAGCTTTCTGAGAATTATTATTTTATGTATATATTGCATCATCTGTAGGAATACTGGTACAGTAATTTGAATATTACAGAAATACTGATTTTATAAAATATTCAGCTGGTCTCCTAATTCAGGTGAGAGATAAAACAGATACTCATAAAATGAGTTCAGGAAAAAATGACAGACTTGTTCACATTATAGCAAACATTATTCATTCCTTTAGAGTAATCAGGTTTATTAAAAACAAAGGCTAGTTAATATTTTATGTTTGCAAGCATCTTTTCCCACTAACGCCCTAAAGCATTTTGCAAGTCACATGCTGACAACATCTTAAGCGCTTCTCCTGTGAACCCCAGATGCAAAGCTCTCAGCTGAGGACCCAGCTGCCGTGCCACACATCAGCAGGAGCCCTGTCAGCCCCTTCGCAAGGCTCGAGATGAACCCACTACATGTCATCTAAATCCCGCTGCTGCCGGCCATGCTAAGGCAATAATTACAGCCTGACTTCAAAAACCAAACCTGTTCCCTCTGGAATGATGAGTGCCCAGGAAGACCTAATGTGCTGACACGTGTATTAGGGTACAGGTACATCCTCAGCTGGGGAGCCATGCTTCAAACCAAGAGCTTAGGGGCTTAGACATCGCTATGTGAGCTAAGATTTGGAGGAGTGGTGGACACATGCATTCAAGCTTTCCCTCTGCTGCACTGCAGACCCTGGAGTCTCAACAGAAGAGCAGCATAGGGGAGAGGGATCTGGGGGTCCTGGGAGACAGCAGGATGACCATGACCAGCAATGTGCCCTTGTGGTTAAGACGGCGGATGGCATCCTGGGGTGTATTAGAAGGGGTGTGGTTAGTAGGTCAAGAGAGGTCCTTCTGCCCCTCTGCTCTGCCCTAGTGAGACCACACCTGGAATGTTGTGTCCAGTTCTGGGCCCCTCAGTTCAGGAAGGGCATGAAAGAGTCCAGTGCAGGGCCACCAAGGTGATGAAGGGAGTGGAACCTCTTCCTTATGAGGAGAGGCTGAGGGACCTGGGTGTATTTAGCTTGGAGGAGACTGAGGGGTTTATAAAAATGTAAAGGGTGAGTGTTCAGGAAGACAGCAGTCAGGAGGATGGAGCCAGGCTCCAGTGATGGCAGCAACAGGACAAGGGACAACGGGTGCAAGCTGGAGCAGAGGAAGTTCCACATGAATAGAAGGAGGAACTTTGTCACTGTGAGGGTGGCAGAGCGCTGGAACAGCCTGCCTAGAGAGGTTGTGGAGTCTCTTCTGGAGACATTCAAAACCTGCCTGGATGTGTTCCTGTGTGATTTAGTCCGGGTAATCCTGCTCAGGCAGGGGGGTTGACTTGGATGATCTTGCAATGTCCCTTCCAGCTCCTAATGTTCCGCGTAACAGAAGGTGCTGCGGAGTGGGAAGAGATGGAGAAAAGCAACTCCATCGAGAGAGCGTTTCTCAGCAGAGAAACCCACCCGTGTGCCAGCAGCCAGCACACGGACAGCTGCCTGGTTCCGCACCCACCTCCCGGCGATGCCCCGCGGGCCGCCCCGGGAGGTTGGGGCAGGGAAGTACCGCTAGAGGACAGTGGAGGCCAAGAAATGCCCGGCAAGAGCCCCACGGCTCGGAAACGGGCTGGCGAGACCTGCTCCAGGAAATTCGGCGTCGGTAAATAACTGCCCACGCGTGTTTCAGCGCATCGTGACTCCGTGTGCTGCAGGTAGAACCCGAGAGGAGAAGGTCCGCGGGGGCGGGGGAGCGGCGCTCGGGGCGGGGATGCTCGGCGAGCTTGAGATTACCCGGCATCCGCTGCCAGGGAGCTGCCCCCCGCCTGTCCGCAAGCAGGAGCGGCAGCCACTGCGGGCGGGTTTTAAGGAGCCTGATGGGCGTAACGTGCTGAAATGTAATTGTTATGACTCAGAAAAAAATTAATCAGCTAGTAAAAGAGGACACAGCTGCTTCTCTGATTCCATTTACATCTAATTTGTAGTGTTTACCTAATATCTTAGGTGCATTTCCAAAGACAGCTAAGAACACGTTTACATGTCAGGGACTGGTAAGTAAAAGGAGGTTTAATTTTACTAAACTAACTCTAACTACTGACTCTACCATCGCCTCTCAAACAGCAGGGATGGGGGGAGGGGGTGTCAAGGGGAAGGAAAAAAAAAAAGGAAAATGGAAAATCTCTGTTCTGAGTTGCAGAACAGGCTGAATGAGCTCACACTGGGCATACCTGTTTGCATTAAGACCTTGCAAAGGCTCTATAAAAGACTACAGAATGATAGAAGATGTAAAAGATGTTGTGTAGATGTAAATGCAAGTTACCCCTGATCCCACAGAAAATACTGATCTAGAAAAACACAGTATTTCAGTAGTCAGCACATGAATGTGGTTAACTTTAGGTTCATCACATTCACACCTTTAAGAGACATTCCTTTGGTGGCAATATGACACATCCCCTCTCCTCCAGGGTAGTTCCAGCTTGAGACATCCGATGGCCTTAGCCCAAGTTTTGTGCCATCTCTAATGTGATTTCTAATTCTGCTCATGTTTCTCCTGTCTATTTAGGACTAGCTTACTGCTTGCAGTTCCCTTCCTCTTCTCAGACATGGAACAAAATATTAAAAAGCCCTATCATGCCATTTTTGCATTTCAATTAAGTATAATGGAACAGACTCCCAGGGGCTAGACTGGGGCTTGCTAGTGTGATCCTTTATGAACAGAGGCAGGACAGATCCCAGTTTGCTATTGTGAACAGGCCAGTGTCTACTCTGCCCCTGACACCGCTGGGTACAGGGGCCAGACTTTCATCTGCAAATGCAGTTTTGCCTTGGAAGGTACAGAAAGAAATAGGCAGCTTGTTACTATTTCTCCCAACCTTGCTTGCCCTCGTGTGAAATAGCAGCAAAGATCTGAAGCAACAGAACACTCTGCCAGCTTCTGTGGGTTTGGCTAAGCAGCCTGCTACTGGCTTTTACACACACAGCAGTTTGATGTTTTCTGGCGGGTTGGCAGCTCAGGGGTATGATTTTTAGCATTCTCTAATTACAAAAGTACCTGCCAGATGTACAATGTACCAAAGAAATGGCAACCACATTGGTTTTCATACTGAATATAGTGTGCAAGGGATGAATCAAGAGAAGCAATCCAGCCCTCCACAGTCAGGTACTCACCAGTTCAGCCAGTGTTTGTAACCTGTTCTCTACAGTAGCACAAAAGGAACCAGACATCTGTTTAGTCCTGCCATAGAATCACCTGGGAAAGGACATCATGAGGAGGAGCTGTGTATTTTTCTCTGCAGAAAGGACTTTTTGAGGACCTCTTCTCACTACAAGGTCTTTAAAAAGCTGATAACCCTCACACACCTTCTACTTGCAATGGAAGAGCAGAACACACAATGTTTGGTGCCCCAGAGTTGGGTATGTTGATCTGAGAAATCTAAACTTAGAAGAAATAACTGAAATTTCATAACTTTGTTCATGAAACATATGTTCAAGGGCTTATTTCAAGTGCCTTCCCAAAATAAGGAATGCCTCCATCTCTCTGATAAGGCCTCTCTTCTCAGTTCACCCCAAAGCAGGGGGTGTCTCTGAAACACTCACCATGAGTGACTTGGTAACTAAGAGAGAATAATGCTCTAAAAAAAAAAAAAAAAAGAATGGAAGGAGAAAGAAATGTAATCCATGATCATTTTAACTCCAGTATATTATTATTCAAATTCCCAAGGTAACCTCTGCTTCCACATATGTCTAATAGTTTTCAATTTCACCAGGTCTAGCAAGGACTGTGAAACTTCAAATGAGGACCAAGAAACCTGGCTGTATGCATCACATTGTAAGAAACCCTCAATACTTCAATTTCTGTGACCTTTCCAGCATGCCTATAGCTGGGCATTACCCACCAGGGAGAACTGCATAATGATACACATACACACACACAGAGGTTTTTTTTCCTTGCAAACTCATTTCTCAGCAAATCCAGATGGTGCAAAGGAATGTAATGAGAAGGAAGACCTGGTTCTGAGTGTGGATGTCAGAGGACATATCCTGCATATCTGTGAAACTGCAAATGAAGCAGATGTTTGCCATTATTGCCCACTTTTGAAGCACCAGCATTTCTTCCTCAGTAACCACACACTGCAAACAGCCATCATGCATCACCTTCTCCTCCTCTAATAGGTACTCAGGCGTGTAATAAGTTGAATTTCATCTTGCTGATGAATCTTATTTTAGTTGTTTGGCATGACAGAGCATTTCTTTGTTAAAAAGTGAATGGATACATCTGGCTTTGGCAGGATGACTAAAATGAGCTGCACTTAGCCAATGTCTCTCCTATTTCACCTTAATTTGCTGACACTGGATCCAGCAACGCCTGCAGACTTGGAAAAGGAAAGCAAACTGCAGAAGTCACCCTTTACACCTGCCCTGTTTTGCATCAGACACCTTTATCCCCCGCGGTGTAACACGCCCCAGGTATTCTGTACGTGTGTCACCTGAACGGTGCCGGCGCGGCGTCACCCACGAAGCAAAGGCACTAAACCCGTAAGCATGTGGAAGGTAGTCCCATTACTTCTTCTGGCTGCGCTCATGACAGCATTACTGTTAGCCAAGCAAGCACTGAGTTCAGCTCTTTCTTGACCATTTCTCCGAGCTTGGCACTTACATGGAGAGGCACGAGGCTGTTCTGCCTAAATAACCAGATATGTTATTGTCTCACACACTTTGCAGGACTGGTGTAAGTGACTGCACAAGCTAAAGGGCTGAGAATCAGACCTGTAATCTAGGGTCACTGGTGAGAGACTGCTGCTGTTTCATCCACCTTGTAATAGCTTCCTTCCTTCACTATGAGTTATTACACTCCTATTTTTGGCTGTGCTTCATTTGGAAAGTTGGCACAGAAATATTGTTTGGCAGACACAGACCTGCCCTGGCAATCTACTGTTTTGGGGGTTGTTTGCTTTTAACTAATTCATTATATTGCTGTACTGCAACGTATATCACTTGTTTTCCCCTCCAGCACAGCCTGTTTATTAGACAACTGCTCTCAGGAAACTTTCCCCAGACAAACACTTAACCCTCAGCCTCCTTGGAAAGGCTGGTAGTCCTTATTACCAAGCACTAGAAAACAAAGGCAGCTCAAGTACATTAATGCATAAAATTATTGCTAATAATATTTTGCTTATTATTAGTGAAAATTTGTGCCTTCACCTGGATTCATCCCCGAAGTAACAGGAGGTCAGAGAGATTTGTCCGATTACACCTGGGTTTTGCTGGCTTCTCTCCCTCTTACTTCTCTAACATGATTGCTCTTCGTGACCCTAATATATGACCGTCATTTTAATGCTGGTAACTACCCTTCTGGCTGGAGAAGGTAATGAATGCCAAAGGCATTTAAGGATATCACCAGTCAGCCCTGATTCTGGAGCCATGAGGCAGTTCATGTTCCTTAAAAGCTAATTTCAGCAATTTCCTTTTGGTGTACCGCTCATCAGAGAGCATTGGTGGAGTCCCCTTGCATTGCTCGCTCCCCTGACAGGTTACTGCAAATACTATTTACTGATCTCAAAACAAACCTGTTGTTTCTGTCAGTTCAACTGCAGGTTGAGGGCAAAATGCTCTTCAGAAATTCTGGAGAAGCTTTAGAATTCCATCTTTGCTAGCTGTCATACAGATTGCTCTAAGTGTTCTGTTGTCTTCACAAGCTCAGTCTAGCTGGGAGGAATTTAGTGAAGTAACTGGATGGTGATTTATAAGGACATGTTAATACTACACTTAAGATAGCACAGACCTAAGGCCACCCAGAGTAGAGTGCTCTCTTGTCTTAGAGAAGAGTTCCTGTACAGAAAGAGAACGTGATGGGAAATTGCACGAGGTTTCTTCCTATCATCATGAATAATTCACTAAAGAACATTCTAGACCAGAAGTTACAAGCTTTGTAAGAGAGAAAAAACACCCTTCCTCCTCCTGGGCAGCCCGTATTGCAGCATGGCCCTGGTTCTGCTGAGACCTCATGGTTGCTGCCGCATCACAGACCAGTAGCAGCAGGAAGCACCTACTGATTAACTTTTGGAAGCAAAGAGCATCACTCCAGGTTCTGATGCCTGCACTAAAGCCTACACCCAGGCAGTGTGCTCATCCGTAAATCTGTCATCATTTTGCATGTCAAATTCTCCCAGAAGTCGCCCAGAGGGGTACAGATCAGCAGAGAAAGGTGAAGAACAGGAACACTATTAATAATTTCCCCAAATCTTACACTCTGCCTCAGTTTTCAATCATGCCTTGGGACACTGGCTACCAAAGTGCTACACAGGAAAGCACAGCTCTAATCACTGCGTTGGATTTGTAGGAGTTTTGAGTAAATCTGTTTAGACGGTTGAGAAAAGCCTACTGCTAACCACCTGGGTCTGTGCTGCTGCCTTGCCATTTGGTGACATCAGCAGGCCTTGAAATGTTCTCAACAAAGCTCTATTTTTTAATTTTATTTCTCACACCTGGGTAATTAAAACAGGTAGGCACTGAAACATCGGGACCCGTTTGTAAAAGACATCATTTTTTCAACCCATAAATGTAATTTGCTATCAAATTAAGTTTTTCCACACCCCATTTCTCCAGCACTTCAGCATTTTAATTTGAAATACAGTTGATAGAAATGACTATTTTCAAGCAGCAGCCAGGTTTGGATACAATTCTGAACTAAGTAAGTACATGGCTTTTTCTTACGCACTTCGGCAGTTTATTGCCTTGGTGTGCAGCAGAGACAGTGAGAAACAGAAGAAAAAGCAATAAGAAGGGGAAAGGTACCTCATAAACTGGGGAGAAGAGGGCAGGAAGATATATGATTTGTTTTACAGGAGAGTTACCACTATAAGCCTTTCTTAGGAGAGATGCCTATTGTATGAAACTTGATTTTCAGTGCAGCATTTTGGAAGTAAGCTTGGCCAATTCAGAAGAAACAAGACATGTTCCCTACAGCAAATTCATAATCTTAAAAAAGATCCTAAACTTAGAATTTTGCAAGGCTTGGATACCTTGGCTTCATTAACAGATTCCAGCTGAGACCCAAACAGAAAATACACCAGTATCACACAAGAAATTATTTTCTCAGCGAATTTCAAGCAACATACATAATCTAGTTTATTTTATGCAGATAAACTGTCCAGGAGACCAAAGTTAATAACCTAGGTGAAAAGGGCTAGCAATATTGAGTTTTAAGAACTGTTTTCCTTCTGGAGCGCAGAATACAGAAGCACTATACATGCTGTTACAGCCACTTTTCTCCAGTGATCAAATAACAAGATGCAGCTGAAATTCAAAAATTGAATTTCTGTGCTTTACTGGATTGTAGTCTAACTATAACTGTAGCTTAATGCATTTTTTTCAAAGCACTAATTTAATTAGATTTATTTATAGCTGTCGTGGAAGGGTAACAAGTTACTCTATAATTCATGGATCACTCGCATAATAGGAACCATTAGCTGTCACATCAGTGCAGATGAAGTGAGCTTTGACCTGTGAATTACTGTCACAATAAACTCAGCTCCTGCGGATACCAATGTTATTCTCCTGGATATAGTGTGTGTTAATTTGAAGTAAGGACTTTAGCGAGGGACCTGAGAAATTAAAAAGAGTCTATCTGCTCCCAATCTGTGGTCTTATTTGAAAGCTTGTTCTTCTAATAAACCAGTTTGAATATGCAGAAAGTAATGAGTTGCCCAACAAGGAGAACTAGGGAATAACAGTCAGCAAAGGAAAGGACAATCCCTTACTTGACAGATGATTTACTGCCAAATATATATTCAGGTAAAGAAAACAAAGGAGCAGGAACACAAACTATGTTTTTGTTACTGGTACAGAAACCCAGAAAACAAAAAATTATAAATGAAAATGTAAAGAATAATTGGAGATAATGATGGCAATTTGTTTCCCTACTCTGAGATAATTGATCCACACTGAAGACGTAATTACAGTACATTAAAGAGATTAAACATAAGGTCTGAGGCACAGAGTGAAGAAAAGTGTGAGCTGAGATACTGTAATTATGACATTTTGGGAGTCATAATATTTTGATGTTGGCCTTTCAAAATTCAGGGACAATGGCAATGCAGCAAGCATCATTTCAGTTGTCAGATGTCTGATATTTCTCTCCCTTCTCTTGTTTGCTCGGGCTGCAGTCTCTGACAGAGTGCCTGCTGCCAGCAAGAAGCAAGTTAAATGATGTGACAGTCCATTTGGTTAGGGACGACTCTGCTGCTGCTCAGGTTGTCTTCTTTTGATAGCTAATCACACTTCAGAAAAGGCGATTCATTTACTCAAAGGTCTTCTAAACCTTCAAGTCCTTGCTTGTTTGTTTCCAGGCCTCTTTCCTCCCTCCAGATGATATTATGCCTTACCCCTTTATTGATGCCATACCTGTGGTGATGTATAGTTCTGAGCGGTTAATGTTCCACCTGTCACATAGGGCAGTATGTGACACACAGACTTCAGCCTTAATTATCCTCTTCTGTTATCAGCCTTGGAAGAGTTCCTGAAACAGGGAAGCCCCCCAGCCTGTCTAGCACAGCTCTGGATATTCATTGTTAATGCATTGCAGATACATGTAATGACAACAGCTTTTAACTGTTTAGAATATACATTTCTGTGCTGTCAGTCAAGCAGCTCCTTAGGAAGAACAAAAGGAATGACTGAAACATAGAAATTCAAATTGCAGGGAGGAAGGAAGACTCCAGTGAATTCACTACTAGCTATTTGCTATTAGTTCTATTATTCTGTGTATTTTTTTCTGTGTAAGGCATCCTTTGTTTACTTCACTGAATAATGAATATAGAATGCTAATCACAGAACATACCTACGTGCAGACCTATTTCAGTTTGTTCATTTGGTATCTTTTCTGAGCTGGTGTCTGTATGATATCCTGATTGATTTGCAAGTTCCTCATCCTTTACTATAAACTAATCATTAAATATGTCAGAGGTGAAGTTAACCCTCTCCTGAGCCTGCTCTTTTATGAGCACACAAATTCCAGAAGTGTGCAGGCTGAGAAGGATACAGCACAACTGCTCAGGAAAGGGAAGAAAAATCTGGCAGGTCCACTACAACCAGCACTTGCAGAGCAGGGCAAGCAGCTCAGAACAGAGCAAAAGCATTAAACCACAAAAGGACCTAAATACACTCAACCTGTAGCAAACACTGACAAGTGCAAGGGAAAGACAAAAGCTTTGGTTGATAATTCAATTGTTGCAGAAGAAGCTACCAAACAGATAAACCAGCCTTAACCTTCTGGGGCTGCACCTACCTCCTTCCCACCCAGTGGATAACTTCCTCCATGAGCTGATTTATCTTCGAGCAGTCATCTGTCCTGGTTTTGGCTAGGAATTAATTTTCGGTTAATTTTTAATTAATTTCGGTTAATTTTCTTTCTAGCAGCTGGTGTAATGGAGTTTGGGAGTTAGGAGGAGAGCAGTGCTGATAACACACTGATGGTTTAGTTGTTGCCAAGCACTCAAGGACTTTTCCATGGTTCATATTTCCCTGCTAACACGAAGGTGGGAGGGCACCCAGGAAACTGGGAGGGGACACATCCAGGACAGGTGAGCCAAACTGGCCAAGGAGGGAATTTCATACCAATTACATCATGCTCAGTATAAAGGGGGGCTGGTGGGGGGAGGAGTGCATGGCTCCAGGACACGCAGTTTTTGGGGACAGTCCAGCTTCAGGACAGCTCTGAGCTGTACAGCCCGAGTTGTGCCATTCAGTGAGAAACTGCACTGTGTATCACCAGTTTCATATATTTTTGAAATAAAAGTCCTATTATTGTTATTTCTCTCTCTGCTGCCCCTGTAAATTTATCCCAGCCCACAAGGTTCGCCTTTGGTTCTTTTTCCCCTTCGCCTTTCTCCCTCCCCAGAGCAAGCGGCTGCGTGGTGCTCAGCTCCGGCTGGGGGCAGAACCACAACATCACCTCAAAAGCAACTTTCATTTCATTTCATCATCTGGCATATACACTAAGCGTGCCCTTTCCAGTCGTTAATCTTGATTCCAATTTCTTTTGTTACTGCCTTTGGCGAGAGCGATAAGGAAGGAGCAGGGAAGGGAGTTTTAAGCTCCTTTGCAATGCTGTCCCTTGGGCATCTGCAGCTTACCTGACCTCCCCAGGCTTCGCTCACAGTCTGCTTCTTACATGCCCTCGAGGCCTCGGGGAGTGGAGCCTACCAACACCTTATGTGCTTCAGCCTAGTCAAAGCCTGCTCCTCACAAAAGCCCTCCTGCTGCAGAGATGGCCTGGAAATGGAGGCAAAGCCATCTGACACACAAATACCCAGCTTCATGCTCAAGTTTTATTTCCAGGAAGCTGTTACCACCCTGCTGAAACCAAACAACCTTAGAGAAGCTTTCAAGAGACAAAAGGGCATTGGTTCTAATGAGAATAGACAAGTAATAAAAACACAGCTGAAAAAGAAGCTGAAAATTTGCTTGAGGAGACAGGAGAATCAACTAAATTAAAACTCAGATCTGCTGTTATATTTCCTACCAGAGTCGGTACAATAACAACAACCCTTTAGGATCAATTTTGCCTCCAAAAAGACAATTAGGCTGCAGGTTGCAGCTGTTACTGCAAGAGGTCTTTTAAGTATTTCCTTCATCCCTTGTCTCAGTTAGCCTAGAGATGGCTGAAACTCTCTCTTGATCTCCCCCCAAATATCTTTTTTATCAGGGGTGCCCCTAAAACCTACCAAAAAGTCACAATATTATAAAAAAAAAAACCAATTCATTAAAAGGAAAGGTTTAGTCCATCGCTCAAGAAAGTGAAAACATTGCACTTAAGGGAGGAAAAGACAGTACTGAAGCAGATTAATGAAGGAAAGTAATGAAGCAAGAAACAGTCAAGAACAAAAGGCCAAATGCTTCATATTAGACAGGAGGAGAGAGAAAACTGTAAGGTCATAAAAATATTCTGGTCAGTTGAAAATTGTAAGCAGATGCATAAATGGAACAGCAAACAGTATCTTTACAAAGTGGCTGCCAGAACTGTAAGAAATGGTTTTCATGAGCAACGAAATTAATAAAATCCATTTTTCAGTGGCTTTGTCCCCTCCTCTATGTGCACTGCCCCAGGTCATTGCCATGACCACCGTGGCTGGCTGTGCAGCATGATCTGGGTGCTCCCTGCAGCCGTGGGTGCTCATGGGGTCTTCTGACCCTGGGCAGTATCTACTCCTCTCTCCACATGCCAGTTTCTGCAGAAGCCCTTGCCATGCCTCTGGCAAATTGGTTTGGGTGTAAACACCTTAGTTACCAAATCCCTTTTCCTTTTTAAAATTTGCCCCTTAAAACATACATGTCTTAAGCTTTTTGTGACATTTAGCCCTCTAAACTCTCTAAGGCAGGGGCTGCCTTTTAATGCCTTAGGCAATGGGTGAAAACATGACCGGGCTCTGTAAGCATCACCCATTACGAATGTTAGATCATATTAGTGATGGAAGAACATCGAGCTCAGGCCCAGCCAGAAATGGATTTCTAAGCTCCAAAACCAAAGGGAAAGAAGAAAAGAGGGAAATTTCCTCCACTTTTTCTCCTTGCCTTGCTCCTGAAGCTGTGGGTACTGCTGAGAACTCTATGAGTACATCGTTTAAAGCCTCAGCAATGACAAGAAGCAATTTGANGGGGGGAATAGTTATCATTTGGATTTTGCTGACTTTTATGATGCTGCTCTTATTGAGCCTCCCCCCCCCTTATTGACTAGAGGGAAGAAAGAAGAATGACTCGTCATTGTACTCCATTGATGAACGGAGGCATGAGCCAGCTTTCGTTGTCAATAAGAATATATTGTGCTGTTTCTTTTGGAGTGATCTCTGGCTCTTTGATTTTTATTTTTCAGGGAAAGATAAAACTCTCCATACACTATGCAAGTAGTGAAATGGCTTCTTTTGAAATTCTGGAGACGATAAAGCTCCTTTGATACAAGGCATGCATTGCATCTCTTTTCACCTCTCCACTAACAGAGCTTATTCTTGTTAACTGACTAAAAGCTGTGGAAAGATCTATTCAAATTTCACTGATATCATTTACTGCTGCCATTTAACCAATCCTGGAAACATCAGCATCTATCAATTATGTGAAAAAAGATGCCACACACGTTCAAGCAGACATGCACAAAGTATCTTACTTTGTATGAACTCAAACTCTGATACAGGAGACAAAAAGGGAATAGGATGCTGGCAGATGTCACTGTTGCATGTTTTCAAATGTAAGAATGAAAAACTGTAGCAAAACATATGTGCAACACCTCCTCAGGAAACAAGCAGGTCCTTTCTCAGCGATCTCAAGGGGCTTAAGGCAGAAGAATGTAGGGTGCTTCTCTCTCTCCCATTTTTACCACTTCAACAGTACTGAACAGTATCTCCCACTACATTGACACCTTGGTGAGGCAGAACAGTTTACAGACCAAACTGACGCCAGATGTGAGTGCCCAATAAGGGTGCAGAGATTTAGGCGCAGGTACCAGCTCCCAAACTGTAGTGCTTACACCTCTGCCCTGCCCTAACAACATTTAAGGGGATTCTTACCAATAAACTAGGAAACAACAGTTTTACTTTCACACGTGCCAGACCTGTCTTCATCTTGCCTGAACCTGTTTGGCCTGAGCATCCTATGGACACACAAATTTGGCTTTGCCAAGGTTTATGGTTAAAGTCACTGGCCCTTAGCAGCTCTCTTCCTTCTTCTGATACCTGTTATCATTAGAACACTACACCAGACAGACCTATCTTTGGAGGATGAAAACTTCAACCCTTTAAAAGCACCAAACTGTGTCTCTGGTTAATGCATGGTGCTTTCCTATCCTGTCTCTGGCCTCCTATGCCAGCCCGCAAGCACAGATGCTCACTGTCATTTCCCAATTAAAGCCCCAAGGCAGGAAAACAGTTATTGCTGTGCTATAAGCCACCCTGAAATGCATTTAAATATGTGTTTAAACTTTAGCATGCATTCAAGAACTCTTCTTAACAGGGATGCTTCCTTGAACTGGAGTGTTAAGCTAAAGCCCCTTCCATGTCTCTTCAGCTAATAAGAGAAGATGGTTATTGCCAGTGGATAACCCTCTTGTTAAAACCACACTGCACAGAGAGTTGATATGTCCCAGCTTGGAAAAGCACATAATGATATTGCCTACTTTGTTAACATCAAGGGCTGTCTCATCTCTAGAAAGAATTTTCTCCACCTGTTTTGTTTATCTAGAGCCCACATTGGTACTTTTTTCTTTTATTCAAAATCCTGCAGAATGCACTGAGATCTGCTGCTGAAACAGTACATACTTACAGTACTTCTTACAAAAAAAATAAAACTTGGCTGATTGCCCTGTGTATCTGCAAGTAAGTCACTAATTAATCTAAAAAATTTATTTGCAGGTCAGGTCCGTATTACTCTCTGCTTTGTGATAAATGCAAGTTCATATTCAAAGACAATGTTTATATTCATCACATGAGCTAAGCTTGTCTGCAATAATTAACAGTTATTCAGATACTGCCCATTATTACTCCAAATAATAAAAAAACCCCTTTCTTTTCTTTATCATTAGCTAGCTAGGTCAGTGAACACAAGGGCAATGTATATCTTAAAATTCCCAGGAAAGTGGAGATTAGTTCCAACACTTAAAAACCCCTAAATCACTGTCAGCTGCATTACAGATTCCCAGATGTAAAGGAAGAAAGAAAAGTCATAATCTAGGAACACACAGAGAAATAAGGTAATTGCTTTTTTCCCTTCCCTCTCTCTTTTTCTCCCTGTACTTTAGACAGATCACAGAAAATAATTATAACCATTTTAAGAAAAATCTGTCAAATGAACCCAGTTTTGCTTCCTAGAATCAGCTCTGTGCTTCTGCTTTAACATTAGTCTAAAGGATTATTTGGATGAGTGAAAATTGTCTAGGAGTGTTGGGGCAGCCCTGCTCTGAATAGGAAGTTGACTTCTGAGCACTGAGCAGAAGATGTTACAGTTGAGATTCACTGTGACTTTGACTTTCAGAGGAGGACTCTAGTTTGATTTCCATGTACCTTTAAAGCCAATCACAGCGACAGAAAGAAAGGGGAAAACACCTCAGAAGTTTAGCACATCCATACTCTCATCCAAGAGTTCCCCAAATGGATCCACACTGGGAAATGTCATGGACCTGACTTGCCGCAGACAGCTCTAGGATGTTAGGTGTGAATTAAAGCTTAAAACTCTAAAGCTCTCTGTGCCAGCACTGGTAGGGTGGGAGATACTGCTTGTTGTTCTACTGTGGATTGTTGTTGGGTTTTTTTCCCCAGGTGGGGAAAACCACCACCCAAACCACCCACAAGCTTGTACAGAAGAGAAGAGCAAGAAGCTTGATTACATTTCCTTCTGTATTAAGCCTCCATCTTTCAGAAAGAGGTGCAGCTCCATAGTTTCTTCAGGAGGCAGAGAACTTTTGTGTTGCTTTGTACAGTCAGGGTACACTGTAGGACTGAAATCCAACTTTCAGTCCTCTCTTCACAGCTGTCATGACACTACAGCCTTTCTTTCCCAAGACACAGATGCTATATCCTTTTCCACTTAAATTCTTCCACTCAATAGAATCAAAGGGCATTCAGAATCAATCCCACTGTGTACACTTTTACTTCCAGTATGGGATTTTCCAGCAACTGGACAGGAAACATTTTATCCTTGAACAGCAAAAGACTGTCTTGATGTCACCTAAAGTCAGGCAACACAGTATTAGAGGCACCTTGTAGGAACACAGAAAATAAACTGCCTCAATATAATTTGATCTATTTTTCTAATAACTTTTCTAATGAATATTTTATTTTCTGTAGTGCTGGACTTAATTTGCTTGGAAGACAATTGTCATTACATTAAGGAACAAACAGTTCACTAGAGCTGAGGAGTGCAATAATTGATTTTTCAACTTGGTGGATGAATTAAGAAATCGTTGTTTTTATGTTCCAACCACATCAAAAAAAAGCTGGCATGGATTCTGAAATCCTTCCCTTGCAAAGGCTTGGTTTGATGTTTTCCAATTCTCAAAATATTTTTCCTTTACTACATTTGGAACAATCCCTACCTGTGGTAGTCAATATTGCTTTTCCAATTCAGATTAAGGTGTTTGTCACTCTCCCAGCTCTGGACAGCTGGGAAGGCCTGTATGGGCAAGAGCAAAGCTGTTGCTGATGTCTTTGAAAACATCGTGTCTATCAATTACATGATCTGCCTGGACATCCTACATAACAAGGTGTGGTTTAATTTTTATAGGATAAGGCATGGTTCAGAACACTATTTTAACACCACTCATTTATCTTGATCTCATGACTGAATGATCTCCTGATTAAAAAAATGTGATTTTTAATCTTTCTGAGCCTCCATTTCCCATATATGGAAGCAGAATAATCCACGCAGCTTTGCAAAGGTCTTTGATATCTTCACATGAAGAGCAGTGAGCATTAATATGACTCTAAAAATTACTTCTATATCCTATCTAGCCCTAGAGCAATGTTAAAGAAGGCAATGACACTTAATTCATTTGATGTAACTATGTAAGAATGATCATATATACACAATTAAAAACATAGTTTTTATCAATTATGCAGTAGCATCTCATCTGTACTCTACTAATTAGAAAGGGGAAGAAAAAAGATAGTGGCTGAAAATTAATTATGCCAGCATTTCTATACTATTTAGAACCTAGTTATAAGAATTAAATATTTATACCATTATGGTTTCCATTATGCATCCTAATGTGATTGCCTGAGAGAAAATACTGCAAGGTGCTCCAGCACTCACACAAGTTCAGAGTTTGAGATTCTCCCACAAGCTGATGCCAGCAAGGTTGTATCTAAATTTGATATCTTCAGACAAGAATCTTTTTTCCATATGCAAGCTTGCAACTCACTTCAAGCTACTCATGTTTCATGTTGATCTCAGAAAATAAGACAACTTTCTATTCAATTAAAGAGTTACTGAAGTGGTTCCAAATCTAAGTGACAGATCACAGGCCGAGTCCAGGGGCTGTGCTGTGGTTTAACCTGAACACCACACTGCCATTCACTCACTCCAATCCCCAGTGGGATGGAAGGAGTATTGAGAAAAAAAAAGTAAAACTCATTGGTTGAGATCAAGACAGGTTAACAGGACAGAAAATGAAGTGGAATATAATAATAATTATTACTATGATTCGTTTCGATTGGAAAGACCTTTAAGTTCATCAATTCCAATTACTAACGTCACACTGCCAAGCCCACCGCTAAACCATGTCCCTGAGCACCACATCTGCACAGCTTTACATCCCTCTAGGGATGGGGACTCCACCACTTCCCTGGGCAGCCTGTTCCAGGGCTTAACTACCCTTTGGGTGATGTTTTTCCTAACGTCCAATCTAAACCTCCCCTGGCACAACTTAAGCCATTCCTTCTTATCCTATCACTTGCTACTTGTGAGAAGAGATGAACACCCACCTCAGTACAACCTCCTTTCATACAAAACAAGTGACACACAATGTGACTGCTCACCACATGCTGACAGCTCTCCAGCCATTCCTGAGCATCAAGCCCTAGCCGACTCCCCCTAAGTTTGGGGTATTTTTACCAGCATGATGTCATACGGTATGGAATATCCCCTTGACCAGGTTGGGTCAGCTGTCCTGGTTGTGTACCCTCCCAGCTTCTTGTGCACCGCCAGCCCACTCACTGACAGGGGTATGAGAAGCTGAAAAGTCCTTGACTTAGTGTAAGTACTGCTCAGCAACAACTAAAACATCAGTGTGTTATCAACGTGACTCTCATCCTATACCCAAAACACAGCAGTACACTAACTACTAGGAAGTAAAGTACCTCTATCCCCACTAAAACCAGGACAGTCTGCTACAGAGGCCATACGTAGTTATGTACATAGTTACAGTATTTCAGGATTCAAAGACATATTTGGAACAATGAAGTTGTAGGGGTTTTGGAGAGTTTTCTACCCATCCTCTATTCATATTTGTTTCATACTTCTAGTTTTTGTTTGCTTCAATCCCTTTTTCTTCATCTCTTGCCCCCTTCCCCCAGCAGCTAGAAACACAACTCTACCATTGCATCAAAACAAGCTGTTCACCTTTCCTTGTGCTCATGCGAGTGCTTCTGTGAAACAGGCTCAGCCCTCCAGCTCCTGGCATTATTAAAAGGTGAGGCACTGACTCGCTCATTACACAATGGTTTATTGTTTAGCTTTCACCCTGAGGGGTTCTTTACTTGCAACTTTTATAACAACTAAAAAGTGAACCTGCTTTTTCATCAAGTAGGCTGTTCCTCTGCCATTTTTTCATACAGAAACCAGCATCTCTCTTTAACTTTCCTTAGCTTTAATCCTTATTGCTTTATACTCCTGAGTTGAAGTTAATGAGACATACCTAGTTGGCCCAGCATGCTGGGCTGAATCAGATAAATTCTGGACTACACAGAAAGTCCTAAACTCTACAAGTCATCATACAAAACAGTGTAGTGTGCCGTAATGAACTCAAAAGCATAAACAGCAAATATACATAGACATAAAGTCTCTCTCATGAAACAAATTTCACTGAAACACTGAGCAATTTAGGCTGCCAAAAAGGCACTTTAACATAAAAGTTGAAAAGGAAGGATGATTTAAGAAATTATTTTAGACTTCAAGAAAACACAGAAACATATGGTTAGTGTTAAATATTTGTATACACAGTATAGCAAATAGAGATGTCTCATGGGCTTTGCATCAGATATTTAGAGAGAAAGAAAAGAAAAAAATACCATGCTGTGTCCCTTCTTTAGTACAGTCTAGAAACAGATTTCCTTAAAATATGCTTATCTGAGAGAAGCTTTGATTTTAGAAAGAAATAAAATCTCTGAGACCAGCATAAAATTTTTAAAACTTGTTTTAGCAATTCTCCTCACTCTTTACATTAAACTACTTCGGACTCAACAAGCACTGCCCTTTCCAGGCATGGCTTCTGTTTTGCATCACTGCATGGAAAGACCTTCCTTCCTCCCAGAGGCCACCTGCACCCATGCACACCATCCCTGGCTATCGCACAAGGTGCTTGGTGATCAAAGGTGGAAATAACTGTGTGTGAAGACAGCAGTCTAAAGGAAACATCAGTCTCCCAGGAGCTTGTGTAAGCATCAGTAAAAGTAAGGTGAAGATATTATTCCTTGCAAGGCACTCTCAAGATTTTTAAATCCTGTTCAACACACATAAAATATGTAAGTAACATTATACACAAATAACTCCCTGGAGTAAGTATGTGTATCAATCCAGCTGGAAGTTCATTTGGGCATACCCTTCTGTCTTTTCAGTTCATTAGGAGGTGAGGATCAGGTCTTGCTTGCTCAGTGCCAGAAATAGTTTTGGGAGCAGCCTTTTCAAAGGACTACACCTACTTTTCAGTTTCACAGAATTTAAATTTGATAATGAATCATTTTTGACCAAGGTGGCATTAATTCTAACAGTACTGTCTCCCAATGGGAGCAAATTGATCTGGATGCAGGAATGATTTGTAGGAGGAATTTCCATGGCACAAATGACTATTTTCTACCTCTCTCCTATTGATTTTCAAGTGCCATTCATACCTCTTCCACCTATCTTTAAATTGTGTTGACATCTGTTTACTCACCCATTACAAACAATTGGTCCAATAAAAATACAGAGTGGGGAACATGCTAAATCAATAGCTGAGACCAGTGAAAAATGGAACATCAAAGCAACGAAAGTAAAATGATTATTTTGACTATATTTAATCAATCCCAAGAGCTACAATATCAATGAGGAGTTCAAGAGGAAGCAGAGATACATTGTATTTCATGCACACGCTCAGGTTGGTTAGTGGCATTTCTTTGTTCACGTAAGATTATGGAAAATAGCTTATCTTCACTCCTCCTCTGAAGCTCACTGAGATCAGGGCAGTTGTAGGAGGGATTAACGCTCTGCACATTTCATGCCACTGATTTTCTTTTCGGTGTGAAATGAATGCAGGCAGGTCCAGCCTGCTGCTGCAGAAGGGCAATGCCCTGCTGGGAGCATCACACCAAGGCAGCTGCCAACAGCCAGATCTACCCAGAATCAGGATTTTATTCCATTCTGTCACTTTACAAAGTGGGACACTGAGAAAGGTGGTGACATTGCCCAGAGTGCCCTTCATCCCCACCTCTCGTACTCTAGATTCTTCCTAAGCCACCACCTTGTATTTCTACTCCAAGCAAGTTCTGGCATTATTTATGGAAACAAGAGTGAACTGTCTCTTGGGGTTAATTGCACTTTTTCTCTTCTTCTCTTTCTTTAAATTATTTTATTTTATCAACAGACTATGCTAAGGATGGCAAAGAATTTATAATTAAGCAGATGCCCATCAACAGTTCATTAAGCAGAACTTCTATTTGAAAAGCAATGAATATTTTCCCTCCTATCCTCCCTTCAACAGATGTTCTGCCTAATCTACATTCACTTTACTCTCTGTCTTACCTTTGGCCTTTCTTTAGAAGGTATTCATAGAAGAGAATGTCAGTATTTATCTACCTGCTGTGCTTCCATCTGGCTATGCAGTGCACGAATAACCACAAATTATATTTCCTTTGTGAAAATTTGAATGACAGAATCATTTCTAAGGCTTCATATACATGGAATGATCAGATGCTATCTCCTTGTCTTGGAGGAATTATTCATCCCGTATCTGGACATGCAAACCAGGAACAGCTGCCAAATCTGGATTTGGGTTTCCAGTGTGTCCACTGAGATTTTCCACCAGCAGACTGTCTTGGATGCTTTTCCATCACTTTTGTTTTACTCATTTTTCTTGACAGGGAAAATGAAACAGGAAGGTTCATACCCGAGACTGCCACAAGGAATGTACAGCAACATAAAGCTGTTTTAAAGAGGTCTCCTTTGGGAAGAGTAATCAGAATAATGATCTGCAAACCTGTTAAAATCTATACAGTTTAAAGACTGGGAGGAGGTTCTTCTGTGACAATTCCAGAGGAGCTGTATTGACACTAGACCTGGCCTCAGGATTTATGGGCTCTAAGAAGTATAGCAGTTTCCTACATGAGATGCCAAAATCTGCATCTTTTGGAAAACTTAGAACAAGAAAAAAAAAGCAGCGTTCCTGGAAGGAACTTGGGCCTTCACATGGTTTTCAAATGGCATCGCCTCCCTTTGGCCAGGCTGGCGGAAGAGGAGCAGAAACGCATCCTCACCAAGCCAAATGCAAATACTAAACCAGAAAAATTTACAACAGTTGCACAAGGACTCACTTCTACATTTAAAATAGAGAATAAAAAGTTATTTTAACTGCAGCAAAGAAACATGAGTATATTACACAGAACAATACCAAAGTTAGTTTAATTAAGATTTTTTTAAATAGATGAACATCAAACAAACTCCTGATCCCATGGTTTACTCAATGACTGGTTCCAAATCTCATCCTCAGAGGTTGGAAAGTGAAAAATAATACTTTGTTCCACCCACAAATTAGAAGGGTTTGCAGTTTCAATGCTTGTTAAGCAAACTAATGGAAATGACAAAAGAAAATCTTAGATGAATTGATTTTCTATGAGTATCAATACCCAGCATAAACTGTCATCATAAAATACCTCATTCACATAAAAAACCTGAAATCTGTCTCTTTTTTAAACTATCCAGATATTGAATTGAATGACAAAAAGAAGTGCACATAAAGTATACACATATAATCTTGATCCAGAAATACACAGTTCAGATCAAAGGTCAGCAATATCTAAAATATGCACAACCTTCCCTTGGGTATCTGTCAAAATAAATATGCTTTCCTCCTCAAGTTTTTTGATTCCACTAACAGTATGGGCCTTGATTTATTTTAATTTCTTTTAAAAACAGTTAATTATAACTACATCTATTGGCAAACAGGAATTCATCCTCCTTTTCTGACTCACAGAGACATCAGGCGGGCGCCACGTACTACAAACCAGAACGCGTTCAGGGAGATCCAAAGGCAATGAATTACAGGTCCATCTGCATGCTTGTGCTCAATATCACTGTAATTTTGCAAATGCATCTGAAAATACCAGGGTGAACGCAGTGAGTGGCAACTTCTTCCTCTACTCAACATTTCTCTTTCAGAAGATTCTGGCTAAGAATACAAAGTGATCTTGTCATCTAAGTTCATAATCTCTTTTGCTCAAAGCAGTTGT
Organism: Zapornia atra; assembly: GCA_013400835.1. Lineage (NCBI taxonomy): Eukaryota > Metazoa > Chordata > Aves > Gruiformes > Rallidae > Zapornia > Zapornia atra. The sequence continues at coordinate 197,380 of VZTU01016693.1, read as the reverse complement.
GCACAGTCCTCTTTAAGGCTGTCAGAAGAGTCACCTATGTAGCACAGGGCCTGAAAGGGTCAAGCAGAAATTCTAGCACTCTGTGGCTGTCGGAGGCAGACATGCTGGAACTTGTTGGGCACAAACCTTGGGAGAGTTAAAATAACAAAGAAGAGCTGATTGAAAAGGGATGAAAGAATGTTGGGTGACCAGACATCTTGACACCAGAAGTGCATAACAGGACCTGGTCAGCCTTGAAAGGGAGAACGAAAGATGCTTTAAGAAACAAAACCAGAATATGTGTAAAGGTGGTGTGATTAGGCCTAAGCTGCTTTTTCTAATAATGCAAGTGTTTTTGAACCAATCAGCAAATAGTAAATGCAAGAATGGCTTCTGTGCTCCAATGAAACTAAGGCACACATGGGCTTTGCAAAGTATATAAACTTGTGATTGGCTACAATCAATCGACAATTAGCTTGCATCAAGCTGTGTCCCGTCTCTTAATCGCAGCACACCTATGAAGTGACATTTCAATATCCTGGACAGAATTCTGGTGAGCAGGGTAGAACTGATCGTATGTTGATTTTTCCTGCAAGTATGCAATTATTTTTTAAGTTTAGGCTAATTCAGTGTTCATGGAAATGGTTCAAGTTAACAACTGTGCCATGTAACAATGGTGCACAGTCTCTATAGCTGCTCCAGTAGAATATACAACAGTGAAGTATAAACCAGGCTGGGTAATCTGATTTTGGTGTATTTGTTAAAACAGATAAGTAATTTAACCTACCACCTAATTGATCCATGCTACCAAAGAACATATTCCAGTTCAAGCTCCCACCTCTGAGAGACATTTTATATGGGTTTTACAGGAAGTTTTACTCTTGCCTCTGAAACAAAGCATACCCTGCACCATCTTCCTGGGAAAGTCAGGCTCCTACAAAATGAACAGTTGAGTGAAATGGAAACCCATAATCACACATATCATCTACCTGGACTTGTGCAAGGCCTTTGACACAGTCCCCCACCACATCCTTATCTCTAAATTGGAGAGATGTGGATTTGATGGGTGGACCATCCAGTGGATAAGAAACTGGTTGACAGAACATAGACAAAGGGTGGTGGTCAATGGGTCTATGTCCGGGTGGAGGCCGGTGACAAGCAGTGTCCCCCAAGGGTCTGTCTGGGGACCGGTGCTCTTTAACATCTTTATCAATGACATCGGTGATGGAATTGAGTGCACCCTCAGCAAGTTTGGGGATGACACCAAGCTGAGTGGTGTGGTTGACACAACAGAAGGAAAGGAAGCCATCCAGAGGGATCTTGACAGGTTGGAAAGATGGGCCCGGGTGAACCGAATGAGGTTCAACACTGCCAAGTGTCAGGGGTTGCACTTGGGTCGGAAGAATCCCAGACATAGATACAG
>VZTU01016693.1:65358-195677 GCA_013400835.1 Zapornia atra | reverse complement strand
AGGGATGGTTTAGATTGGATATTAGGGGGAAGTTCTTCACAGAGAGAGTGGTGAGGTGCTGGAACAGGCTGCCCAGAGAAGTAGTGGGTACCCCGTCCCTGGAAGTGTTCAAGGCCAGGTTGGATGGGGTCCTGGGTAACCTTGTGTAGATCCAGGCCTGGAGGTTGGTGGCCCTGCCTGTGGCAGGGGGGTTGGAGCTCTATGATCCTTGGGGTTCCTTCCAACCCACGCCATTCTATGATTCTATGATTATCTTTAATGCTCCACAGCACGTTCAATGTAAGTATGGCCATCAATTACTCACCCTGGCCAAATTCCAGTTGGCAATTAAATCTTCCTGAATGTCTACATTACAGTTGAAAGGATATTCGTGGACACAGTGGGATTGTGTAAAGTTTTACATATCTATTTCTCTCCATTGACTATAAAAAGAGTCAGGTCTAATCTGGCTCTCTAAGAGGCAGACATCTCATTTTTATGTGCAAATGTTAGGATAAATGAATCTCATCCCAAACTCCTGGGAACTGAAAGGAGGAGAATCATGCCCAACATAATGAAAAGATTTACCCATAGCTGAGCCTGAAGACTGAAAGAGGAAAATCAGATAGGAGGAATTATGGAAAGAGAAGAAAAGAGCCCAAATGATAAGAAAAGGAACAACTTTGGAACATCATTGTAATTATCTTGTATTAACACGAGAAAAATCTGTCACTAATTCAGTATCTATTTAGAAGAATAGGGAAACATGGACAGAAAATTATGTAATCAATGTTTTGACCAACTGGAACACAAATCAATCTGCTTTTTATCCAATAGTTGCCTGGGTTTCCAGGGGGAAAAAAAAAGGCAATCAATACTATTAAAAAGGCTTGCAAAGAGAGGGGTGGGTTAGCCAGTACTCACACTGCACTTGATATCGCTAAGAGAATTACAGATGTTATGCTGAATTCTGTCCCTAAATCCATTAACAATACAGGTTTTTGAAGAAGCTCATTTGTTAGGCTCAAGCATATCACAGGACCAAAATATTCATGACTCAGTTATGTGTGAAGAACTGCAGAAGGTCAGGGTGGCTCTGAAGGATGCCACATTAGGGAAGGAAAGTGAGAATCATCACCTTCCCCATCGTTCTCCATACTTTGAAATTTCTGCATCTATCACAGTACTGAAGTGTGCTGCTTAACTGAGTAGTGTCTGGACACACACACAAACACATAGAGTTTGCCCTGCTGTTTTTCAGAATGGTGGCATCCCCTCTGACTTCAGTCTAATTTTCCACTCACTTTACTTCAACTCACTTTACTTCTCAACAGCAAAAAAGACCCTGTAAGCTATTCTAAGCCTTGGTGCCTCCTGGCTTCACAATGCTTTAAATCTGGTCCTAGAATTGCAAGAACAGGAATCACTTCAGTTGAAAACAGTAAATAAAATGCACCCCATAAAGCTCGCAATTCAGCAATGCATTATCTGTATCAAACCAAGAAACATAACTTTAACACCTTCTCAGTATTAAGGACTTGAAGAATTTTTAAAAGACTGAAGTCTAAGGGTGCTTGCAAGAACATTTTGACTGAGATTTGCAGGGAGGGTATCAAAGAGAATATATTAAACTTTTTTGCAGATTAAATCATCATAAAGGAAACGACATGAAAGACGGTATTTCTAATAAGGGAAGAGTTGAAAAGTATGTCAGAAATTAGTCATGATTTTTGAAAATTAGACTTTCATTTCACTTTCTATCAAATAATTGGTGTTAAGTTATCCTCCTAACTGGACTGAACCCTGGAAACTGAGCAATTATGGTGGTCCAAGCCCTCAATGGAAGCACATTAACAATGGTAATTTCATCCAGGGATGTAGCAAATGAGCTTCATGACTCCTGTTAATTTGGGGCCTACTTCTGCTTTTGAAGTTAGTAGTTCTGTTGACTTGAAGGAAAATGAAGCTGAACTGCCTTTCCTGACAGTCGCATGAATTCAGTTCAAAAAGAAATCAAAGCCTCTGCCCAAAAGCTAGTCCGAATTTCTAGAGTAAAACTAATTAAAAGAAAATCCTGATATATGCATGTGTTCTTTGCATATCCTGGTTTCAGGCAAGTCCAAGAAACAATGATTAGGTATTCATAGTCTTTTTATCCTTAGTTAGCTATGAGATCCCCTGCCAAGGCATTGGTTTTAGACTTCTCTGTACTGAGCTTTTTCATAGTCTTGAGCTAATCTCAGTCTTCCTGTGCCCATTTCTTGTTTCAGAAAAAGGGCAGAAGGGGCTCTCTTCTCTTTAGATTGTATGAGACCAGATGAAGGCATTATTGTTCACTGCATTATGCATCATTACAAGACACTAACATTTGTTAAGGCTCTTCAAGGCACCTTTGGCACAAAAATAAAAACTCCCAGGCAGAGAAGAGTTATTAGAAGCAATATTTGTGCAACTCCTGTTTGATGAAACAGAACAAAAGGCTTCCTGAGGTTTCATCAAATGAAAGGAGAACAGAATTGGTCAGAGGCTTGCAGTCACCCAGCAGCAAGAGAGAAACCAGGCTGCTATTCCAAGCTCATTTCTGCTCTGGCAGCTCAGTCATACATTAACTCCCACCAGCTTTGCTCCTCATCCTCTAACTCCTGGCTGCATATGCCCTGGCAAAGTCTGCAACCCGACCTGACACCTGTGGCACTTCTCGAGTTTACTGATTGTCAAAGAACAAACCTCCTGCCAACAGCCAGACAAACCTGACAACATACCCCAGCAAAGAGGGGAGATGGGCTACCATCTGAGTGCTTTCCAGACACACTAAACGTGAAGCCAGCCACAGCAATCTGAGCTGGAGAGGTGGACATATATTCTGTTCCTGATTCACATGTGAATGTTGCCTCTGAATGTCTCCAGAGTCTGGGTAGCTACAGGCAAAGCAGGAGCTATTTCTGTTGCACAGAAACGATATTTCTGACATGATTACAGCAGCATCTATTAGGCTTTCAAAAGGACACATTTCAAAGCCAAAATCGGTCAGACCTGGTACATGCAGTACTACCTGTCCCCAGGGTTATGAAATCCCTACAATTTTATTACACTTAAGAACTCTGACAGGGTGGTAATTTTGGATGAACTGGATTCATATTGAGAAAGCAGTCAGCTGGGATTATTTTGGATAAAAGACTCAAGTCCTCAGTGTAATCAAGGAACAGCAAGTAAAAAGAGGGTGCCACTCTGAAGGTTTATGAAGTGCTGTCTGTCTGTCTACACTCTGAAATTCACTTTCTGTATGGGCTGACATTCCTGTTGATTCCTGATCCTAAATGATATGATTCAAAGAAGCAGCTGAGAAGTTATGTATAGAATAGAGCTTGAACTCCCCATTTTGAATAGGACTGCAGAGGACCCAAAAAGTGTCTAGTGTGACCCCAGATTTATACTGGTATGTTTTTGCAGTGCTTACATTCACCCTTTGCTAGTTTCTCCCTCCCTAGCATCAGAAAGAGCTGCCTTTGCCCAGAACACCAGTCCTTACCTGTGGCTTGCTCACCTGCAAGACTACACGTGCCCAGGGCAGACAGAACTTGGTGCAATTGCCAGCTTCTTACATAGAAGGCGCCATCAAACATTATCCCTTCACTTCTCTACCTTTGAAGGCATTTTTCTGCCCCTTAAATCCTCACAGCCCCCTCACTATGACTGCCTTTGCTGGCAGAGTCTGGGCAGCACCACGCTGTAGTGAAGCACCCCAGATGGCTCAGCGCGTGCAGCACCCAGCAGAGGCACGTCAAAGATTCTGGAGATATGTCTTCTTCAAAGCCAAGTTTGAAGCTAAAATTTTTCTAAATCCTATATTCTGAGTTGTGCCAACAATGAAAAGCCACGAGTGAAGAAACAGGAATAACAGACCTGTAATAAATACAAACGAATTGTTGTTAACACGCATTCCCCAGGGAGATAAAAACAGGGTGAGGGTAAACACAACAAAGTAGAAGTATCCAGGGAAATTATTCTATCACGCTTACTCTTCAAATTTAAATCAGGCTGATAGAGTGAATTTTGTGTACCTAAGTCCTGTTTGACCACTTGTCTTCATCAGACTCTACAGGTTGTGGCTTAACTTCCAGGTGAGACCTGCCTTGGGGGGGCTGGGGGGAAGTTCATGAGATACTGCGGTGCTACAGACCCCAGAGATGTCTTACAGAGCTTGGATAAACAGTCCATGCAAGCACATATGCTGGACAAGAATTTATCAGCACTTAACATGAATACAACTTCAGTTTAAGCCACGTAAAGCTTCAGTGAAAAGACATGGCGGACATTATTTCTTGGGCTCAGTACCAATGGTTTGTCTTGCAAATCTCATCAGCCTTTTCCCCCTCGTTTCTCCTTTAGAACTGGAAGGCCAATCTCTTCACCTTACTTTTTAAAAGACAATGTTAGGTGTGTGCCATGGGATAAAAAAAGTAAAGGTGATAATAAAAGAGCTTAATTTTTATAGCCTGCAAAGGAGATTCATGTTCCATCAATTCTGAGTTTAAACAACCTGAGTAGGGGCCCAAGCCAGGAGTAAATCCCCTCGGAGTGCAGCCTTTTGAGTCAATTTTTCATCTTAGCCTTTCTAGCTGGAGACATCACACATAAATAAACATGTGCAAGTTATTGCCAGCATGCTCTGCTTTATTAATTTTGTGTAGAGCAAGCTGGCTTTCAGGGAGGTTAATTTCCTGAACTGAGAAGAAAATGGCACTTCACCAATTTGAAAATAAATATTTGTGTGGATACCTCAGTTCATTATTTTTAACTCTGCAGAGTCTTTGCAGACTCCAGAGGCATGCTGACAGCTTAGAGAAACAGCTATTTTCACTAACCCGTTTCCCTGGGTGGTGTGTGTTATACTGTGTTACACAGAAATTAATGGCTGTTTAAAACTAGCAGCGCCTTATCTAGGTCCTTTTAAACAGAGCCTTGTTAATCTTGGGAACGTCATTTCCAAAGATGTAGCTACTGTTGGAGTAAAACTCACTGAAGACCAGATTATTTTAGAGAAAAATATCCTTACACTCTAGCAATGTACTCACAACCTGTTGAGCTCCTGTCCCTCAGTGGATATGGCATCTTTACTGCCTCTGTTGCTCTTTAACCTTAAAAATCCTTAGGTATGAGGAGCAGCAACTTGAGTGCTGTGGCTTTTCGGTTGAACTACCTGTGAACCTGGATCCAGAATACACCCCCCAAAGTGCTTGGTTTTGTTTGAAGTAATGAGAAAACAGCATTAGCCCATATGGTGCTGGAAATCCCGGGTCAAACTCGTCTGTTGATGTAAAGACATATGGATGCTACAGGGCTTTGACAGTATTACTTGACTGTGGCTATTTCAGAATCCAGGCAAAACCAGATGGCAGCGTTGCTGAGGTTTAGAAACATATGCTATGAAACATAAATTTTAAGTATATTTATTAACAGTGAGGTTAATTTTACTGGAAGTCCTAATGAGACTGTATTGGTACATTTTATTTTAGGAAACAAGTGGCATGAAAGCTTGGAGCTGTGCAAACCTATGGCCCCAGAATTATTTTCCCATATTAAAAGTTCAACAGGAATTCTAAATAGAACTCCTAACAATCTGAATTTTTGTCTGTCTCAGAACAGACAAGATTAGAGAAATAGTGTAAATTTTAAGCCATTTAAAATTCATGTGTCAGTTTGAGTTTGCAATAATCTTTTCATCATCTTAACTAATGTCAGGTGATAGGCAAAAGTACATGAATTTATCAATCTTATCAAAATGTTTAACATAGATAATGCATGAAAAAGAAAATACTATCTGGCTGACATGATGCAAAAATGTCATTCTGTTCTTCCCTGTGCAGATGGTTTTTCACTTCCCACAGTGTTTCGCTGTGGAAAATCTGTTGTGTTCTCGGTATTTAATTTGCCTTTTCGATGCAGTTTTCTCAATTAAATCTCATGCAGATGATGCAGTCATTTATATTCAGAGGATCAGACTTTCTGCTCTTATTGGATAAACTTTAATCTAATCCACAGGGTTCAGATTTAGCTGTGTGATATTAATTAATTTCAAATTTAGATAAATGTTTCTTTGGTGTAGATCAAAAGGTAAGTGTGGTCCCCAGATCTGAAGCCTACAGGGAGAGCATGTATTGGATGACTTGCTTGGATTTTGCTGAACTAAGGGGAATCCAGATGAGAGGGGACAGAAGTGGCTCAAATAATTAACTGATCTGTATAACAGGTACGGCTGGAGAGTTAGCTCCACTTTCACACTAGCAGGTCTCAGCCCTGCTCTCTGACCACTCACTAAGAGAAGGCCAAGCAGAATGATGTTTTCATGACAAGGACGTTTTCATGCAAACGCTGACTTGTGGCAAGTGCATAGCAGGGGAAGTTTTACCTGCTGATGCAGTACAATTGTTAGGTATCAAAATCATGTTATACAGACAAGTAAATTTGTGAGGAACCTTCATTTTCTCACTTGCAACTTTTACCTGAATAATACAATACGTCCCTCTGACCCTTCTTCATTCAGGGAAGAGGAGGGAGTAACCAGGAGGCACAACTTGAGTTGCACATAGAAACTTTTATCCGGTACATTTTTGCGTGCTTAATTTTGCAACCCAGAAAAATTGCTTAAAGCTCCTTTCTATTTTAAACAATATTGTGCATGCAGCTGCTGTCAGCAGCTAAATAGAAGCATGGAAGATCACAATACATTTCATATAAAACCAACAAGCCAAATTAATATTGGTATTCCCTTAACTAATCTTCGGATACCAGCATATTAAACCTCAAGTCCTTCACAGGACCATAGGAAAAGTCTTTATTACATTCAGTCTCTGTCCCACAGGACCAAGCGCTTCTCTTTCCTTTCTCTATAAACGTAGAGAAAACCTAAGAGCTGCCAATAGAACCTCTGATTTTCATAGCCACGATGAGGACAAGCAGGGTTCGTTTCACTCTCATTAGGATCATGGATGCAGATGACACAGCAGGTTAAATATTATACTTGTGACTTTGAAGATGTATCTAATCCCCTTCCATGTCACATGAAACAAAAAATTCAATACAAGAACGGGAAGAGGGAAGGTGTCTCTCCATTCATTTCTGGAACAATTGCAAAACACTGAGTTCCCCCTTTGCCCCTCAAGTACAATGCATTCAAAGAATTTCATCCTAAAAGACATCTCGTAATTTGTTTTATCTATTTACAGAAGGATTTGTTTTTTCTCTCTGACTTTGAGTTATTCATAAGATACTCATTTACGTGGCTATCTGCATATAAACATTACCACTGGAGAGCAGCACAGTGGAGAGCGAATATGGATTTCTTAGTCTTATCATTGTACGTCTTTTATATCAGGTGCTCATTTAGACAGAATTCATTGTACATTATTCTCCTGTGACAACATTAACCGGCCTCCAACTTTCCAGTGCTTGTTATCATTTTCAGAGTGTAAAAACCTCAAGGACTTAAAAGGACAGGCAGGCAAGTTTGCAGAACATTTCATTAATTTGTGGGAAATTCTACTTACTGTAAGTGTCATGTCTTTGCTGTGAAGACTGAGAACATCTGCCAAATATAATACCACTTTCTTCCCTCACAGTCTGGCTCCTCTTCTGTTTGACATTGAGGGACTAACCATTAACTCACACTGCCTCAGCCCAAAGAGACAACTATGTACATATATCTGAAGCTTAAATTTCAATTTGTATTGGAATGTCAGTCATCAGATAAATCCAGACACAGAGGAAAGTGAATAATAAATAGCTGTGTGGGCCAAGAGAGAATAGAAAGTGCCAGCAATAACTCCTTTCTAATCTATCCATGGTCCTGTAATGCTGTGGCTGTTATTTCTAGTGGACTTTCCTATTGCTTCTAGCCAGAATGACAACAAATCAGACTCGGTGGTAGAAATGGCTGAATCTCATTCATCTGCCTGAGGGAGTTGTCTCAGAAAAGCATTCAGATATTCAGATGACACTTGTCCAAGTGATATAATAAGCTTTGGGGTTTGTCAAAGTGATCTGATAGTATCATGGGACCTTTCTTGGGCTGACTCATCATCTCTCCTTTGCATTTCAAGGCATGGGTCCCCAAAGACTAAAGACAACTAAAATAATATTAGATGCTTGCAAGTTTTAACCATCACCTTAATAATATCAAATACATATATCCACTTTATATTCAAATAATGCCATCAAACCTAATTTATACAGCATGCTGATCCAAAAGCATGTGTAACTAACCATAAACTGTATCGTACCTTACAAGTTCAGAGAAAACAGTACCGAAACACACTACTCCAAAGGAACAACAGGATAACTAGATACAGCTAGATCTGACCTCCTTTGCTATATTTAATAGCATCGCTCTTCACAAACTGCCCCAGGACATTCTGTCCCTACCAGAAGCAATGGGAATTCAGAATGATATGCACTTGGATGGGGACACGAACACCACAGGATCAATGCACAACCACTTGCAACACTACTGGAAATTGTTACGTGAAGTCTCTTGCACCCAATTGCTTTGTGTGGCAGAGCACACAAACTGCCATTCTGCTCATTTACTGTTGAGTTTCCTTAAAATAATTGAAACGTATCATCCTCAGGAATTCTGTTCATGCCTCCTCACTGTCCTGATCCTCTGGTGCTCTGTAAGGTTTGAGCCTAAGACACCTGTTATTTTAAGAATAATTTAATTTTTTAAAAAAATTTTAAAAATTTAAAAAATTAAATTATGGAATGAGTATGATCTTCTATCCAATTTCATTGTGTTCAGAGACTTCTATCTATGACTTGTTGATTAAATGTTATCAGACGTGTTGAACCATAACGACTCCTTTAGAACTCATTACAGTAAGAACGATGCAAATATGCACTTAAGGAGTTCCAGGCAGTGAATTATTGGTATGATAGACTGTAATGTCTTCTTTAAAGGAATATAGTTAGAGAATTAGCAGGCGTATGATCTTAAGAAAAGAACACGTTGTATCCCTAGTATATCAAAGTTAATACAACAACAGGGATGGTGCCCTGGATTCTTTTTCATTTTCTCTGGTCCTTCTTCTTTTAAAAGGAAAAAAGAAAGAAAATGAAAAAGGAAAAAGAAAACAAGAAAAGAAAAAAGGCATTTCACCAGGTCTTTTGGAGCTGCCTGCCTGTCTCTGCTGAAAATTGAGTGAGCCTATGTATCAAATAAGCATGTGCCTCATTTTCCAATAGCTAACATTGAAGTGTTCACCTTCAGTAAGACCGAAAGAATCACACTGAAAATTAGTAAGCGTGCTCGAGACAGACCTCAGACATGTTTTCAGTTCAAAGATATCAATTTACACTGAGCCAGTAACTTCAGAAAAGAAGGATCCGTCACAGAGGAAAAAAAATAAAAATAGTCCAACCTATTATTTTCTGCAGCATCCAGATTCTTCAGAGGAAGACACAAGTAAGCTCATTGCAGCAGGATTCTATAATGATTTCCCCACATGACTTCTTCCAAAGTTCTTCTATTAGGGGTAGCTATGTCATCACCACTAAAGTTTTAACTGTGTTCTAGCTCTCCCATTCTCCTATTCTTACGTAGCATGATTGAGTTTTCCAAAATCCATAAAACAGATATAGTTTTTATAAAATATATTATATTTTAAGTGTAGGGGATCTAGAGAATAAAAATAAACTCCTAAGCTTGTTCTCCCCATCCTCTATAACATACTAATTCTAGAGCTACTCCCATTTAAGCAATACTTGCATAATAAAGATCTCTAAATAAGGCAAAAATACCAAAACAGGAAAAAAATACCAGAATCAGTTCTTGCTCAAACACTGCCATGGGGCCTTTGTAACAGCTCTGAGCAGCACTGCCAGGAGGGAGGGGGAATCAAAACCAAGCAGGGCAAAGCACTTCAATAGTGTCTGACTAGGAATGGCAAGGGCTCTTTAATTACAATCCTTCATGAGTAATTGTGAAAAGCAGCGATTACCTGACTTACTCTGAATAAATTCAGTATAATTAATGAATGTTCAAGCTCTAATTATGGTAAAATCTTAGCAAATGAATTTCAGACAATAGAGTGTATTTTTGGCATGTTTTCAAATAATCAGTTCATTTTCATTACAACTATTCCTCCTATTTTTCTGGATGGTTTAAATCTATGGCCTTCACTTTCAGCTGGGTTCAAACATTTGACCATAAAGCTAAAAGAACCAAGAATCCAAGGTCTGAGGCAGGAGGCTGTGCTACCAGAATATCTGTATACAACTAAGCACTTCTATTTGCTTATATATGACTTGTCTCAGAAGACGTATGATCACCCTCGCTGTCTCTCCAAGTCAGCAAAGGTAGGTGGGTGCTCAAATTCATCATGTACCAGCTTAACATGCCCAGAAAGAAGCTATATAATAAGTCAAAGATGAGTGATTGACCAAAGTCCTGCCCCTTCCCTTACCTCCACCTTGGAGCTTGCCAGTTCCCTTGGGATCTAGACCTACATTTCTGCAAACATTCCTCTAAAAAACGGGGAACAGACTGGCCTTCTGTTTTAAAACATGGCCAGGTACCTTTAATAGCCTAAAGATGAGGACATTCATCCTGTGAACAAGGCTGTCACAACAAACACTATGTGGGCACAGAACAATATACTATGTAATATTTATGTGTTTGTCATCAGAGGAGCGATTGCACAAATGAAGCACTGGAAGGTTATAAGCCCTGTCCTTGCCACTACAGCTGATCATACAACAAGGGTCAAACCTGAAAAGATTCATAATTATCTTTACACTTCTATCACCATATCACCTTCCCACAAGTTGCATCTGACAACAAATTAACCAAATGCCACCAATCTTTAATTTGCCAAAATAACAGCTGTGAAATCCCATTTACCTATCTATGAGCAATCTGAACAGATTTTCTCTATGAAAACCATAACAAACCCCCCTGAACAAATGTTTTACTGGCAGATAGCATGTGTGATCGCCTCTGTAAAACGTGTTATTTTAATACAAGGTCTGACATTTCCTACATTGCCTACCTGAGGCTGCTAGCACCAGCTACCACCACTTCTGCTTCCTCCTGAAGAGATTTAACACATGGTCACTCTTTGTTCCTGAATTACTTTGGTTAAAAATCTCACTTTGGGCTGCAAAGAAGCTGATGACAAGGGCAGTGCACGAGTATTTTGCAATTACCCAGCTTATGCGCCTGTGCAACTTTTGTGCCAGTTCTGTAACTCACACAGTTTCATATTACAACAGTTGCTAGGTAGTGCAAAGCAGAGTTTAAGAGAAAAAAAAAAGTCAAAAAACCCAATAAAAATTCCCTTGCTTTGTGCATACAGCAGTGTAAATACAGAGTTCACAGTTCCTAGACTTACAGGAATCCTCCTGACAGCCTGTAGTTTCTAGACTGGGGTGCTGTGGCCTTGCATTTCTTGTAATCATTCAGCTTCCTAATGATCCTTATCAGGTGTAAATGAGTTTTCCCACTCCAACCTGGCTTTTGTCAAGGTTTTAGTGTAAGCAGTTAATGAGCGCTATTGCTCTGAGTTTTCTCATGTGAAAGAGAAAGTCTTTCTAACTAGTGATGCAATGACAGGCAGGAGCTAAGGTTGTTCTGCTCAGCTGTGGTGCTGAGCAGAGAGAACTTAAGAGGGACCTCCCAGGCAAAGGACAACCGAGGACACATTAAGCAGAACCATCCTGACAGCCTAACTCCGCTTCTGATATACAGGCGGGGATCCATTCATGCTCCGTCAAGGATCTCAGTGGAGCTAAGGGGAAAAGAGGCTGGTTTTCTGTGAAACAGCCCAGTTAAAAATCATCAACAGAACCGTTAGCCTGTAACACACCAACAGATTTATTCAGCAGCAGGAGACAGCACAAGGATGCTCAGATTTATCACTCCAAATACCATCATTATTTAGTGTGCAGAAAGCCTTCTTGTCTCACAGTTAGCAAAACAAAATTACAAATTAATAGCCATATATTTCCCCCCATGTCCTGGATCTATCATCCAATTTCCCCTGTGTTGTAGTTTTATTTTGGTACTAAACATATGGGGCTCGGAAAACTGGCAAATTTAGAAATTACACATATTTTATCCTCGTTCTTTCACATAAATTTTCACCGTCTGTTAATTTACTGGAGAAGTGTATTCCTTTTCTTAAGAGCCAGCGACATAGAGGAAAAAAAAAGAGAGAACAGAAGATGTTTGTTTGTAACTTTGACTCTTGGTTGCTTCCTTCCTATCCTTTCAGATTCACATGGGATTTGAAAAGGGAGGAATGTCTCCTGCACATCACTTTATAAAAGGGAGCCAGCCCAGCCAGGTTCCTGCCATGGGTGAGAGTGGAGAATATACAGAAAAGCCCTTGTGTAGAAGTTTGCCTCCCTTCCAGAAGCACACGGGGAAAAGATAACCCAGGAAAGCTCTTGCCAAGAGATGCCAGGTAAAACCATCAAATGACAAGGAAGATTTTTCTATCAAAGGAAATTGCAAATACTGCCTGCTCGAGGAGATCCACATTAAACCTCTTTTCTTGTCTTTCAGAACACACTAAAATGCTTCCTTGCATAGCTCCACTGCAAGGGAAGACCTCAGCATGGACAGGGATGTATCTTTTGACCATAGATGTTCAAGGGAAATGCAACAGCCCACTGCCTGAGCACAGAACATTTTTGGCACTTGGATGGTGAGGAGCACACTAAGATACACCAGAGATATGCAGGCTAAAATAAACTAGGAGGTTGTTATCTTCTGAACCTTTTCTCAAACTTATGAAGAACTTGGCCACCAGGCTGAGCTCATTTTCCTTTTTATTCTTTAATGATTCTAAATAGATCTAATTTTCAAATGAAATCTATTTAATGACAATAGTTTAGTTAAATTTAAGTGTCAAAGTTTAAACTCAGATCCAGATCCCCTTGACGCATATAAGAGAAGGAGATGTAAAATTTCTAGAACTACACAGATTCATATATTCATCTCAAAGTTATCTCCATAGAAAACACTAGGAATGTGCCTTAAGAATCCCTTCCAAGGGTTCAGCAAAAATGGGTTGTGTTGTACATAAGTAGTCTGGTTGCATTCTTTCAAAAGATGACTTCGGGGAATTCTCTGTGCATTGTACAAGGAATGAAGGTCCTGCAGTTAGGTGCTTTGACACTTCTAACCAGGCTCCTCAAGCCACATCAAAAGACAAACGCTAGCTATACAGAGTCTGCAACACAGAAGTGCTGCAATACTCTAAATAATGTTCATTCCTGCAGCTCGGCTTGAGGCCAGCTGTACCAGGTTAGAACAAAGGTCTGTCTGGCCCAGTATCATTCTGCCAGCAGCCAACACGCAGCGCAGCTGCAGATGGCTCATTGCAGCAGTTACGGTTCCTTAGGTGGCTCCAACTTGGATAACCACAGCACTTCTAGAGCTAACACGGACTGATCAGTGCTGACCTCCAGGGATGGATGTGTTAATTGTTAGCCAGCAGCAGATGCCTAGGAAAGAGCATATGGACAGCAGAAGCATAAAGCATTACTTCCCTGCAGCACTCCTGCTTGAGGGTTTTCTGAGACAGAGCTGGTATCTTGTGTCCCATAGTGCCAGGTGGATGGTTCTTCTAGAAAAATTTGTGTGAGACCTGGGTCAAACTGAACACAAAAACCACATGCAACTCAAACCCAACACCAGCCTCTTGCTGTAACTCTCTGCCCTAATGCCATTCAGAGATCATCCCTGCAGCCGAGTGTGCTCTTCCAACCCTTCCACCGCTCCTGCTGCAGCGAGCTGCAGGCAGACAGGCTGCAGGCATACAGGCTGCCGGCTCCTCCTGCCAGCTGGGTTTGAGTCCTGCGCTGTCAATAGATGTCACACTTGTGCTTTTGGTAGTGCCTTCTGGAGCAGATTATGCCAGGCGAGTGCAGGGTAACAGCACGACACAAATTATTTGAATGCACTGCCTTTATATAATAAAATCAAATCCGGGAGAGATTTGATCTTCTGTAGGTTTTACGATGTGCATCCCCGGAAAGTATTGAACACAGAAAGGGGAAGAGGGAGGGATGACAGCAGGAATCTTATCTTACCAGGCGAAAGTTTATTTTGCCCTATAGGTTCCTAGCTGGTAACTGTATACCTAAACGTACATCTGCTTTTTTTAGAGAGCAATTGAATTTTATATGAATTTTTGTGATCTCTGGCTAAATGCTTTTCATAATAAATACAAGGCTGGGGGGAACCAAACTATTTGTGTTCAATGCACAAATAGCAGAAGAAGATATTTGCACTATTTTTTTTTTCAGGCAGAGAAATACAAAAAACCCCTCCATTTAATGCCTTAGAATAGCGAAGAGATGGGGTCTGACTACAGGTGTCCTAATTCCTAAATCTGCCTGCAGATCTGACAAGTGGGATGACATGATCCATGGAAGGAAACCTAGGAAAGTCTTTTTCCTGAGCCATAAGTTCTGCTAACGGTGATGTTAGAAAAACAGAAATAATGTCTTTAGCTTTCTTTCCATTTGAAAAAGAGTTCCCTTTCTATGTATCTGTCTGTGCCAATGCATATAAATCAACAGTGTGTGCAGGAGAAAGGCAGCATTAGTGGGAGTTTGCACCAGAGAGGCAAAGGGTGGGATTTAAATCACCCAGTCAGTATTTGCAGAGTTTCAGATGGAAGCGGCGCTGGATTTTGAAATGCAGCACTGAATGTTTAATAGGTGTTGTCACTGTAAGGAGATGTAGGGGACAGCTCTGGGCACTCTTCGCAACAGGAACAGCCTGCCATCCTGGCCAAATTTCATTTGGACTATTATTAATTCTATCACTGCAACATCCCTTGCTCTTTCTGGGAATCCAAGACCTTGTGTCATTGCAGTGGCCGTACCAACATGCACAGACACTGATTCCAGAGGGATTTTGCACAGTCAAAACAAATCACAGGACTCAAGCTTCAACTGGCTACAGTGGTCATCACTTTTTAATGAGTCAAATGCTGTTACTGCATTGCTTCTCTTCAGAGCAACTATATCCCATAAGTTGAACAAGGGATTCCTGATTTTTACAGGAACTGTACATGTTTTCAGAAACAGAACTAGGCAAAGAGGTCTAACCCGCAAGAAAATTTTGCTTAAGCTAGATTTCAAAATTAAGAAGTTCACTCAACAGTTTTTGGCCAGTTCTATTCCATGTCAAACAATTCCTCAGGGCAGTAAGCTCCTGGCAAGTTAAGTGAACTCTTTTCTGATTTGTACTCATCAATAGGCTCATTCATTTAGCTCCCACTGAATAATTCATCATTACTAGCAGCAACAATATGCAACCCAGGAAAAACTCAGCTTGACTTTCACATCCCAGGATAAATGTAGAATCATGAAAACAAGAAACTGGAAATTTATTTTCTTATTTCAAGCAAATGTGAGAAATGGACCTGGCAGTCGTTGCAAGCAACAGTCATGGTTCTTGATGAGTACAGACACTCCAAGTTCCCCAGGAGTAAAGCAAGATGCAAACAGTGGCTGGCGCTGCTTGGATGGGCTGGGCCAGACAGGCTCCTGGTGTGTTTTGCTTCCTCTTTCCATGGCTTATGCAATTTGATTTTTAATGAAATATGGAGGTAAAACTCCAGCTGTAACCTCCATAACTGCAAATGAGAGGAGGAATGACCATGTGTAGACTACTTCCTATTGTGTGAGTACACACAAAATATTAAGTGGGAATACTTCACCCATTGCATATCTGTGTATCCAATGTAGAATATAACATCTCACTGTTAGCTACAAGATTTCTTTGACCATAAACATATTTTCTCTTGCTGATAACTCACAAAACCAAATTGTCATCTGGGCTGCAGTATTCCTGAATTCCCCCAAAGGTCAATTTATATTAAATGTTTGAAGAAAGCAAACTCTGGTATATCACTGGAGTAGGAAATATTGACATCTCTGTTATATAATATTTCATAACTCAAGCTGAATCTAATTGATATCACCTGAAAAATAATAGAAAATTCCTTCTGGCAAGAAAGTGACATATTTGAGGAGAGACAGCTTTGCTTAATTATTCATCACTACGGAGACACAATTTTTCTGGATGCTACTGTGAGGGAAACCAGCACTTTTCTGGCTTTTTCTATTGCCTCTGATCCTTTCAACACCAAGGCTGAACCTCTCTGAGTCCTCCCAGGCCTCTGCCACCCTCATGAGCTATACATTCTCTGGTCACAGGGACATATCTTCTTAACACTGCAGTAAATTCAATGTCAGAGCTTAGCAAACATGGACCACAACCCTCAAAGCTATAGCATAATTTACTGCAATGGTTTTAGTCACCTGGGTTGTTACTGATACTTCAAATTAGATCCCGGGGAGGGGATGGAGAAATGTCTTTTCTGCTTGGGGTCTTCAAGGCTTGCTCATAGGTCTTCTGGCTGTGGCTGTACCAGCTCAAGAGGTGAGAAAGCAGCCCAGCCTCTGCTATCTGTTCCAGCCATACATGGAAGGGCTGCTCTCTATAAACTTCCAGCTCAGCTGCTTTGGTGAAAGAAGAAGCTTAAATAATACGTCTGTGCCAGCAAGCTCACTTTGGCAGGATGGTTTAGGAAGTATCTGTTGAGCCATGAGGACCCTTAAGGAGCACAGCTCACCCATCGACCTGGGAGAGGTAGTCACCTCCTGCAATGGGGTGGTGATGGGTACCTGGGGTGATAACCTCCTCAGATGGAAAGGGACAGGGGAAGATACTCAGTTCTAAAGGCACGAGGCTCACTGAGCCTTGGCAGGCTACTCAAAGAGGAGCAAGACAGGTGGAGTCACCCAGTAACCAGACACAAACTCAATGTGAGCTTTGGCTCTGGTCTCTGAAGCTAGTAAAGTAGGCTCTAGAGGTCACACCTTGGCACAGGATGCTCCATTTGGATTACTTTTTTGGTCTAGGAGAAACCAGTCAGGGTTAGTTCCACAGATATGTCTTCCCTCTCTAATATATAGTGGGTTTAGAAGCAATGATCTGTACATTGGAAAAGGTAAAACTTTGAATATAACATCTTAATTTCACTACCTTCTAGGCTGATGTGGGAGAGAAAACTTAAGATTAGAAGGAAAACACCAGGAGCATGAGGGACTTAATGAATATTTTGCTGCCTACTGTTCTGTACTCACAGGCTGGTTTATATGCTGGCCAGAGAATCAATGCCAAAATATGAAAGAAACTGAATTTTGCAGGTAGAAAGCTTTAATTCAGTCTGTGCTTGATGGGCAGCTTTCTATAGATTTCTGGTTTTTTTCTTTCTTATTTACCCATTTAGAATATTTCATTAGTTAACACTTTTTACAGCTGTCAGCCAGAGGCAAAATTGCAAAACAGAGTTCTGACTTCCCTCCAGGCATGTTCTTGGGGCTGGCGTGTCTCGCAGAGCTGATTTAACACAACTCACACTCTGGAAGGTCAAATAAAGTAAATGCTGAACTGTTTGATCCAAGGCTTGTATGTTATAGCTTGGTTTTGCCTCTCCTTTGGAGTAACTGTTAGAAATATAAGTGCAGTTGGGCCAACCTCTTAGAGCTGGAGCTCTTCTATACATCAAGCAGAAGGGAACACCGCTTCCCAGGGTGAACAGGGAGGAACTGGGGACATATGGCAGATCCAGAATGAGCCTGGTAACCTCCTCTCTCCTTTGCACTGAGTGAAAGATCCTGTTCCTTACAGAACCACCACATTGGTAGGGACTGATTTTTTTTTTGTTTTTCCCCAGAAAATAGGTCTAAAAAGAGGAAAAATTCAGTGATGTTGAAATGCATCCAACAACAAACTAAATACCAGAGAAATTAAATTTTCTTTAAAAAAAACAAATCACTCTAGAGAAAATTCTATCAAGCCACGGGAAGGATAACAGTGATGAAACATCTGAATCAGCCAATGGAGCTCTCTGCTAGAAGCAGCACATCTACTGCTACCACTCCAGTAGGATCAGAGAATACAAAAGCTATAGGACACACAGAAACCTCTGTGACCTGCCAAATCCCTCCAGCCCCTTGACTCCATGCTGTGCTTGAAAGCAGAAGAAGCAGGAAAGGTTAGACGTGAAGTTCTCCACACCCCACTGGATCTCTGCTTTCTGCTGCTCCAAGAACTGCCTGCTACAAGGACTAGTTTCCAGCATGATCTGCTCCAAGACAAATCACATGCATTGGATTCACAGGGAGCCATTTATGGCTGCTACAAAATTAAATAAACTGTTTCTCTGGTGACACAGGAAAGTCTGAATCATATGCACCAGAACATTCCTGTAGCGTGCTGGGGAGAGCGAATGATAAATCAGCGCATCTGCCTGCCACGCAGCCTCAGAGCTGGAAGAGCACAATTTACTTTTTCTATGCAAAACATCCTGCAAAGGAAATGGCATAGCAGCCTAATTTCACTGAAAGAGGGGACAGTAATTTATTCTAGGAGCGAGACGGAGTGAGGAAACAGCAGGTACTTTGAAATTCAGAATGGGCTCAGTATTTTTGAACCTAATGGATTTTGCAGAGAAGAAACAAAGTCTCCTTTATGAAACTTTGGAATACGAGTACAGCACTCCCATGCACCTCCAAATGATGAATCTTTGTCCCTGAAATAGCATCTTTTTAGGTTTAATTTATTTTCTTTAGCCCCACGAAGGCCTTCCAAATTCATATACTTCAGCCCTAGGGACTAATAAATTATTTTCTTCAGCCTCAGGAAGGTCTTCTTCATTTATTTTCAACCTCCTTGGGAGTGAACTTTAAGAAGTATGCTACACTGTAGCACTGTCTAGAAAATCGGGATAAATAGATGGAAGCAGTGACCACCCAGGGAAAGAGGGAAACTCAGTATCTTTCTGAACATACCACCGTCTTACAACCTTATAGCTCATTTAACACTATCTGCGATTACACAAAACACGTCAGGTTCTTCATCCATAAAGGGAATTTAGTTTCTGGCCAGTTTTTACAGGCAACTGAAAAGGGAAGAAGCTGAAAAATGGGAAGAACAAAGTGGGCCTTTCTTTACCAGTGCTTCCTCTGGCTCTGGTTGGAGTCTTTTATTGGTTTCTTTCCCCCTTCTGTTTCTTATAAGAGTAACCTGTGAGTTTCTGAATGCCCAATCCCTAGAAAACTTCGGAATAGAGATTTGTTCCCCTTTACTGTTATAGACTTTGCTGTCCAGGTTGAACAAAAGAGAGAGTGGTATGTTGGGGAAGTAAAATGATATTAAACAAAAGCCACACAAAAGGACAAGGTGTAAAAGTAGTCTTGCTGCATACACATTATGAAGATACCATTTGTAAATCTAGAGTTATTTATGGGATCACAGTTCTTTTCAAAGACTAATAGGAAAGTCCATTAAATTACCAAATCAAAGAGTATTCCTGCATTTCCAGAGTTGCCATTAAAATGCATTATTGAAAGAACGTAAGGCACTAGGGCAGAATATTTTATAATCTAATGGGGTAAATCTTGACATCTCTTTCACATTGACAACCCTCAAACTTGATGGGAATTCTGCCTCTATTAAAAATTGAATAAGGATTACATCATGTGGCCTAAGGTCACTGAAAACCGTAACTATTAAATATATGCACGTCTAATGGAAAGTGCATAATGGAGATACAAACTCTTTTTTCTCCCTCTGCCAGTCAGTCACATGAATGGTCCAGGCAAGAGAAAAAGACCAAAAAAAGAAAGAAAGAAGGAAAAAAGGTACAGAACTGCCAGCAACTATTTTCTACGGTACTCAACGACTGAAGTTGAAGTGACACATTTTTTAGAAAGATAGATACATAGATAGATAGATAATCTCAATCTATCAAGAGAGTCTCTGCTTTGAATCCTTGACAGTTCAACCCAACCCACCTCACCCAAACAAAAAACACCCCAGTGTGAAGGATCAGCCGGCGAGAAGTCTTGAGGAGATGCAGTGCCTTGCTCCAAGGTGATGGAGCAGAGGAATTGCAGAGCTGGGAATGCAGCTGGAGCTTCCTGCCATCCCGCCACTGTGCCAGCAGCCCCAGGAGGAAGCCTGACTCCACACACTTGCATCAAAGCCACTTGTGAATAATGCAGCCTTTTCAAAACAGACTAATAAAAACATTACTGCTGTCACTTCGTCTCTGTTTATGCATTAGGAAGTCTTTATTTTAAAGATCTTTTCTTCCTACTCTATACTTTGTTCCAATTATAAATTATTTTAACAGCAGTTTTTTCTTCTTTTTCCCCCCTCAAAGCACAATTAGAGAATAATTGTTTTCAAATAATAACCACTACTTTTCCATTTAATTCTTTTTTAACACTAGTGGCGTCTCCCAGCTGACTCACTCAGCATTAGATGAGGGTTTAGAAGCACTACAGAACAGAGAAACAGCTGTTTCTTTGAGCATTATGAGTTTTATTAATCCCTTCTTGCCTATAAAACGTAATCATCCCCTTTATTTCTAGGAGTACTACATATAGTTTCCAAATAACTGACAATCAGAAACAAAAGGTTTCTAACCTCTTCATAATAAGCCTTTTTATAACATATTATTTATATATTAAAAAAAAGATATGACCCTGCAGGGTGACATGCTTCCTCTGTTTTCTCTTTGGTTAGTTAATAAAGCAGAATCCACAACACAAGTGAACACTTCAGGAACCTCAGTTTTAGTAAAATCTCTTTTGATTAACATCTCAGGAAGAGATACTATCCACAGCAAACAGGAAGATGCCTATAGATTATATAGGAAAAAAACTCTTTCCCAGTATGAAAACGGCTTTTTTTTGATACCACTGAGGTTTTTGGTTCAGGCTGGAGTACCTTCTCCCTGAACTACAGCCAATCCCAACTGACACCTGTATGGAGTCTTCACCCCATCCCTTCCTGCCTCCTTCTTCCCCCTCCCCTCACTATTACAGATGCTTATGTGGCAGCTGCAGCATCTCTAGGACAGTCCCTGGTAAATCCCAAATGAGCTCTCCATGTGCATACACAGATTCCTTTATTACTCACTCATTGTGTAGGTACCCAATGCAATATTCATATATTTACTGACCATCTGAATAAGATGCTCGATGCTCTTGTTTGTACTGGGAGAAAGTCAAAGGAAGGCAGGAGGAGAAAGAACATGCATGTGCTTTATGGAACTGAAAGCACTTAGATGGGAACATAGGGAAGCTCCTGGCAGAAAACCAGCTTAGGCTTCACTGGAGGCAAAGTTGAAGCTTTGTTGCAGATATTTTACTTAAAATTAAAAAATTGCAGTGGTACCTCATACAGGACTACAGAAAGGAACTGGAATGAGCTATTGCTTTCCTTCAAAATCCTGCTTCTAATTTTTGTTGTGCTCAGATGCTGCTCAGGAAAGTGAAGCTCTGCAGGGATGGCCAGGAGCAGGAACACTTTAAGGATCTCACTAGCTCACTGTCATGCTTTCTAACCATCCTGCTTCTAGCATAAGCACAGAAACAAAACCCTTAAAGTTTACTGCATCAGATAATGAAAATAAAAACTTCCTAAGGGCAGCAGCCTTTTCTACCAGTAAACAACTACAGCCTGTGACTTGCAGAAAGTTGGAACAAATTTCATTAAGGGGTGGTTTCATGAATTCAAGAGAGATACTTACTGATATTCCAGATAAACTTTCTTCATTGCTGATGCCCTGAGCTGGAGCTAAAGCTTTTCTGAATAAAGAAACCAGAAAGACTTCTATCTATTTACAAGATGCCAAGATACAAAAGGATCTTTTAAGACAAAATGGATGCAAAGGTGATGAATATGTTGGGTAGGGAAGTGGTATTTGTCTGGCCAGGCTGCTTAAGCACACATGTAGATGTGCTAAATCCTTGCAGTTCAATGACTCGGGCATGTAACCACGTTTGCACGTGAGTGGGCAATGCCACCAGGGATTTTTCTTTTTTCCTGATAGAACATTCATTTATTCATTCATCTTTGGTACTGAAATTACTTCAATTTTATCCCTTTTGAAGGGAAATCTAGCTTCTATTTCTGCTGCAGACTGCCTGGCCCAAGCAGAAATAAATTCCTTATTATTTAATTGTTCATAGGATATATTTAATTAGTCCATCATTTAACAAGTAGGAAACAATTATTCACATACTGTCACCTATTTCTACCCCCTGTCAATTTTTAAACAAACTGATTTGAAGAACCAAATCTGCTAAAAAAGAAACAAAATGAATTAGTAAATTAGAAGTAAACTCATTTCTAAGAATCGATGCTCCTATCTGTCTCATTTTACACACACTGTTTATTGTATTATTAGAAAAATGCAGAAAATGTGCATATTGCTTCTTGGGGGGAAAAATCATATGAAAATGCAGATGATCTTATGGAAAGTCAATTAAATATAAATTGAAAAATTGCTGCAGGAAAATCTTTATTCCACAACACTGCAGTCTTCAACAAAGCACAAAAAAAATCCTACCAGAACTGAATTTAATATCTTTATACATATTCATGTCATATGGTATTAGTTTTAGTCTTAGCTTCGTGCTGCCAACATTGTTAAAGCTCCTGCTGTAGCTAGTCAGAAAGTCAGATAACGCGTGAATACGTACATCGTTTAATAACGTCTTTGGACAAAAAGCAGATCAGAGGATTCAGGAAATGAATACAGTCTTTGGCTGTGGTCCTGGTAGCATAAATGTATGGTACATACATATATTTTCATGTATTTAAATGTAAACAGAGTTTGAAAACCTTTCCTTAGTTGTAACATGAGATATATACATCATTGCTGTAAGTAATGACATCACTCAGTGCCTCTGTCACCAGTATGGTTATGACCCCTTCTACCTCATACCCCCTTTGCCTACCTCTCACAGAAGCAGCAACAGAAAGGCTGACTGAGGAAAGCTGCTCATGCAACAGAACTCCCTACAAAACAGGGGAATTAAGAGCAGTAGCTGGGATGCATCATGATAGTCAGCTCCTGCCTCGGGTTCCCACCTCAGATGGTGCCTTAGGTTCAAACTGATTTGAAAAGCACTTTCTTGGCAAGCTTAAGTTTCCCAAAGCAAAAAGCATTTAATGGATCTTCAAACCTTACTCTACAGTTTACTGAGTCCACAGAGATCCCTTCAAAAATCTTTATTTTTCAAAAGGAAATAGGTTAGATTACCTCAGCAGCCTCCCATGCAGAGTAGTACCTGCATCAGACGGCCCAGCTCCTGGCCAGATGTGGAAGTTGTCCCACAAAACACTCCTTCCTCCTCCAAGTCTTCACAGAAATCAGTCATTAAGAAAAAACACAATGTGAATTCAGGAGGAAAAACCCCACTAGCCTCTGTAGCATTTCAGTAGGTTCTACTAATTTGGGAACAAATGTCAAAAGTCTTACACTTTTAAAGAAAATACTCCAGCACCACAGTCTTTGTTATTTTACACATTTAACTAGAATCCCAAGAATATATCACTAAAAAAGATAAGCCTATGAGAAGCAGACGAACAATGAGTCTAGCTTGGATCAAATACTCCTCTAATTTATACAAAAATTCAATGCAGAAGAGAAAAGGAAGATACAGCCATGACCAGAATTGCTGATTCATGGCTCACTGTCAGGATTTAGTTTCATATCCAAATATTTAAATAATAACCAGATACCACACAGTCACCCTAAATATGAGATTCTCTTTAGACTCCAGAACCCGTCAACCACAGAAGCATTTGGATGGTGGCAACACAGCTCCTTCCTTGATCATTCCCAGAAGGCTGGAGCTCCTCCTATACTTTTATCTGCAACGTGGAACTTCAGAGGGCTCACTGCTAACAAATGCTGATCTCCTAACAATGTCATCAAAGACCTCCCTTATTTGTTAATTTTTGTACTGAATAATTTAGTTCATGGTCACCTAGGGTAGCTTGTTATGCTTCTTAAACACGTAAGTGACTTCTAGACAAAAATCAACGGCATAGTGCATGACTAAAGCACTTTAAAAGAGATCTGCGTGCTGTTCATGGCTGTAATTCTTTCTTCAGACATCGCTTCGGGATGCTGAGAAGGAAATAGTATCCTCAAAAATTACTTTGAAACCACAGCATCTGTGTGCCTTGCATGAACGGTTTATCTGGCTGTTGTTCTACAACTTTGCTACAGCATCAGTTTAAAGTGCATGTTTATAATATTCTTTTAGCTCATCCCACAGTGGATTTAAAAGAACACTGCATAAAGTCAGCAAATAATAGAAACAAGCCTTGACTGAGGAATAAAATTATACCAGTAACCACATGAACCAGTGGATTAATGTGCTGTTCAAGGGATCAGCCTTCAATATTGGCTAAATTCAGACTAAGCACTGTAATGTAATTTTCTGCCTTGTTGGGCTGGTATGTTAACTTACTTCTGGGCTTGGTGATGCTTTCTGTGAAATCAGTGGGTGTTGGGAGATTATGTCTATCTCTGCTATTAGTTTGAGCAGAGAAGGAAAGCAGAATGTAAGAACAGAAGAAAGTATCAGAGCAGGGGGAAATGGAAGGTGACCCTGACTGAGCTGGAGAAGAGCACCGCAGATTCAAGCCCCAGCTCACTGACTTCTGTAGCTCACAGACTCCCTGTAGCCAAGGGGATGGTTTTAGCTTTCTGTGTGATTGCTTGGGAAGAGCTACGCCATCCTATTGGTACCAGTGTGCAGCCCTTCTGCTAACTGCTCTAAGTGTGTAATCCCACGTGAGCTTTGTACCTAGACCGTGTCCCTCAGTGCCTGTGATGGTTCTGATGAAAATGATTGCAAAATACTACTCAAGCCCAAGAATCCTGAATTATTTTGTCCAAAAGGCAAACATCACACTGAGTTAAATAAAAGACTATATATAGCAAATATAAAGGATATAAAGTAATCTTTTAACCTCCACTTTTTCTTCAAAATCTTTCAAGAATTCCCCTGCACTCCATCCCTGGAACCTCCTGTATTTCTGAATCTTTTACCGTGCTGTCCCTTTGACAATGCTCCCCTCCTCTTACTCAGCCATCCCAAGCTCTAATAAGTGAGTGTATTTTGGTTTCTTTCCTCTCAGGTTTGGCAAAACTCAGAAGCTTCATGGCAGTTAGCAATGTCCCATGGTTTGTGGCTATTGTGTTTATACCTGCTGAATGCAGGTTTTCTAGATTGCTGCTTCAGCCCTAACACGTTTTGAACCCACCCTACAACAAACATCTGCCTCTTAACACACAGGATCAGCATCAAGTTCATTGACAAGAACAACCAGCCAACCAAGAAACCGTTTGCATAAACTTGTTATGGTGAATAAGGGAATTAAAATTCTTAGCTGGATTGAGGCCTCAAAGTGTGGTTCTGATTATGAATTTACACTCATACAAATCAGAAATAACTCTGCCAGCATCAACTGAATGACACTGCAGTAAAACCAACACAAGATAAGAATTAATCTCAGGGCAGATTCTGATTTTTTTGTTGTTTACTTATTTAATTTTTAATTAGAAGGAATCTGGAAACAAAAAGGAAAGAGACAGATGTGAGTGCTGATATGGTTTGCTGGAAGAGGAATGTGACATTTCTGAGCCACCTTCATAAAAATGTAGAGGAGAATAAAAGTTCTTTCAGAAGTAGCATGGGATCTTAACAAGGAACAATACAATAATGATACCATGCTGAAAGAAAATAGCAAATGACAGAGTTTCAGTAAAAAATCTGAAGATGTTTGTGCAGTAACACACTGTAATAATGACAGCATTAAAAAAGGTGCTGGCTGATGTTGTAGAGACCCATTAATGCAGAATTGAGTACAACTGTGGGTTGACAATTTAGAGAAAACATTTAGCAAATACATTATATTAAGGTCAGAACACTTTGGAGAAACAAGTTAACAAGATGGGAAAGGTCACAACACAACAGCATTTTGGATTTGTAAAGATATTAGAGTCATTCTATTCATGTACTGGATTTTTTCTTTTTTTTAAGTCATTTGACAAAATTTCACATCTATCTTTTACCGCCATGAAGCACAGCCTATATCAAAGAATAGCAGCAG
Organism: Zapornia atra; assembly: GCA_013400835.1. Lineage (NCBI taxonomy): Eukaryota > Metazoa > Chordata > Aves > Gruiformes > Rallidae > Zapornia > Zapornia atra. Next base: position 169,687 of record VZTU01016693.1, on the reverse strand, counting down.
ACAGGGGTTTAATGGAAAAAAGATACTTTATGGAGCTCAGTATGACTCTTATTCAGAATCATCACCATTTTTAAATAATTTATATTCAAGGTAAAGTGACCAGCTTTACATGAGATCATTAGAAGTAACACAAAGAAAGGAAAATAGCTATAGAAAAACACAGCAGCAACATTGCCTGAAAGTAGGCTAAGAAGCTCTTTGAAGAACATAATGTGTATTATATTACATTAAAGATATATGTCAATCAATTACTTCTGTTTTGAGGGCACGTTACCAATGTGGACTGTCTAAAATTAGAAGTCCTTTTTGTCACACAGGGTTTTCAAAGAGAACGATCTATGGGATATAGAGGTGCTCTTAAATCTTAGTAAATAGGAAGGCAAGTTCATAATAAACAATGTGGCTAAAAGCTGAGTGTTTAAAACAGTAGTAATAGGGTTAGCTCTACAGAACTTGTAACTTCACAGTAGTTCAGTGTAAGAGAAAAATCTGAGAAAATCCAAATAAATTAAAGGAAGAGAGGATTCATCCCAATTTCCACCAGGTTTACTGTACACAATTCTCAAAGAGCTGATGACTCTTGTAAGATTTAACAGACTCACAGGACAACATCTGTTGCTTAATGGATCATCCACTTAACCTAAACGAGGTTTGTCTCATGAGGAGACAAACACACATGCAGGTAGACTGATATCCAATGTCAAGCAGTTAGAGCTTGCTGATATCAAACTGTTACTAAAATAGTTTGCATTTATTTTCCTTATATATGATAATTTAGCATCAGTAGAGCCCTGGCCTGTATATACAAACCCAGAGCCTCACCACTTGACAGATGGAACTTGTCAGGCAGACAGTATTTACAAAGTGTGCAATTAAAGCCACCCACAAACCTTATAACTTTGGTTTAGTCCAGTTACGAGTCCAGCTTTGAAAACTGTGATGAGAATTCTTGCCAACATCTGGTGAGATCACTAGACACTTCAAAATCAAACTAACTGTTCCCTTCTCTCTGGGGTGGTATTTAGAATGTTTTATTTGTCTTTTCTGTCCTTATTAATCAAATGTCTGTTGGGAATTTAACACAAACAAGAGCTTCATTTCTTCCCCCATAACTGTGACATGATCAGCATGGGTGTGGGAACCTGGTTTTCTGCTCTGGCTTATTGCTTGTCCCTCTCTCTGTCCTTTCAGTCACGGAATGCCTTTCCTAAGAAATGACTGCTCCGTGCTGATGCCTCACACTCCTCTCTTTGCCCACTTCTGAGCCGTAGTCACAGTTTCCATTAAGCATGATTCTTCCCTCCCTAACAATGTCACAGTAGCACAGAAGAGATGGTCTGGAGCTTCTACCTGAATACTCCAACAGACAGTTCATATTTATTTTCTTGGCATCTGCAAAAGTATTCCATGAGTTGGCAAATAAAGGAATGCTGATACAACGAACACATCTGTTCCCTAGCCTACTTCCTGCCAATGCAAGTACATAATCATTGCTCTAGAAAAATCTCAAGCCTATGAGATTTGGCACCTCTTCCTCTACTTCATGGCACAGCAGTTTTTCCTGCAGTAGTGAAGTCATGCTAGACTATCCAGCGGTTACATGGGGCTGCACACCAGGGCTTTTGCTGTCTTGATTTTACAAGCACTGTAAACACAAGGTTGAAGAGTGCTGGCCTTGATAGATAACATGCTTGTCCTGCATGAATTACCACATTTTCTTGCCTAATAGTAGCAGAATTTTCTGTATAATTGATATCTTCTTAAAACTAAAAAGCAAACACACAGCTACAGAGGAAGAAGGCTCCCTGCCAGTGCTAAACCGCAATGTCCAGTAAGAGAGATTAAAGAACAAGACTTGTAAGCCAGAAAGACTTTGTTTTCTGTGATTCAATGTGACATAATTGCTAATGACCATTATGAGGGACGTGACATGGCATTTGATGATACATAATTTTGAAATTGCTGTGGGAATTGTGCCAAGTACTACAGTTCAAGATCATCATCTTTTTACGATACAAAGCTATTCCTTCAGAGCTTCACTCCCTCAAGCCAGAGCTGAAGGTAATTGCACTCACATAGTCCTGCAAAGCTCAAATCCAGTTAGGCAAACTTCAGAAAATCAGAGGAAGGAAAAAAAAATCTTAAGAAATCCTAAGGGACACAGAGTCAATGGAGGTATTGCTGTGCCCTTTCTGCTCCATCAGTCATCCAAATACCCGATACACAGATGGAACTGAAGAATGCCATCCTGTTAATTTGTAGGTCACTGCACGCATGGGGACTTTCAGATACAGCCTTGTCATTCTAACCACAACATTTCTGCTGGAGATCCAGGGTGAATACTAAAGACATTTCATTAACTTATTATCACACGAGGGTTTCCCACACAGAAGGAGCCACTCTTCATCCACACACACCTCTTTTACTGGTGCTTCCACCCTCAAAGCAGCCCTCATTCACTATCAAATTGTGTGCTGACTTTTCAGTGCAATGGGTCGCCTTTGGGTACCTGGGACACTGCTGCTCTCTCTAAAGAAACCTATGCTGCTATGAATGTGAGGTCGACCATATTCTGTTTGCAATCTTACAGTGATGGGTGACTTGCTATGTAATTGCTTTTCTGGGAAACTTATTCTCCTGAGTCAATCTTTTATACTGCTGAATGTGCCAGAGTAGTTACACTGCTGTCGTAACAAATGCTTTACCCATGTTAAACTATTAAACAAAGAAAGGACACAAGCTTTTTACAAAATTCTCCTCTGAACTTATTTACTTAAATTCTTAGAGCTGCAACTAAACCAGTAAGCAATTTTAAGACATATTAATATGACTATTATTTTGCTCTGAAAAAGTGATGTTTAGATAAATATTAAGTAAAACTAAACAAAGCATGACAGGAGATAAAACCCTCCTTTGTATAAAACGTAATTCAAGTGCAGTCCCTGCACATAGATGTTCAGCAGCTTCAGTTTGTCACTGTAATCCACAAAAACAGTAATTGAAACTTTATCCACGCCCTTGAATCTACCAAATTCCAAATAACCCACAGGAGTATGAGAGCCCAACTAAACTTCAAGTTTAAGACCAGGTTACTCTGTAATTACTGATTTTTCTAAACTGTTGCACAGGTTCCCTTTCAGCTGGTACTGTATAAATCTTCCTGCTCCGTCTCACACAACAGCATAGCTCTTACCTCTGTTTCAGGACATATTTGATTTGTAACTCAAGGAAATCCAGAACGACAATTCTGATTTATATGCTCCTACTCCACATGCATGCAGGTATAAGCAATCATTTTGGACTCATTAAGACTCATTAATTTTATCTCCCAGGTTTGTGCCACATACTTCTGCAACACTTTCAAGACAAAGCTGGTATCACTTGGTTGCCTGGGGCTCAGAAGCTAGGATGGCAGCAAATAATGCCATGAATAAGGTGTGACTGCCCTAAAGTTGACTATATTTAAAGTTATAATGTATCTCTAATATATCTTTCAACTTGGCTTTTCAGTGTCGCCATTGTACCAACCTACAGTCCCTCAGAATCACTCCTACCTGAGCAGTAGGAGAGGGTGACTGATCTAAATGTGTCTGCAGCAGCATCAGGGAGTCTCAATTATAGCAAAATAACTTCTTCCACTTCACCTATCACCTCTGAATGTGGGTACTGAATGCTTGTAAACCTCTTCTCAGTGGGCTCTTTCATTTGTCTTACATTTAATCCTCTTTGTGAAACTTTCGCCACTCTTTACAGGTAACTAAGATTCATCTTGTTCATCTGTTCTCTGCATTTCATTGCAGAAGTTGATGCTTGAGATAAGATAGCCGGATAATGATCACAAATAGCTTCCAAGAGCCTCTTTGGTGTTAAAATAACTTATTTTAAGGTACATTCTCTTTTGCTTGCTGGGTTTAAAAATTTCCCATGGCACACATAATGTGTAGGACTGCAAATTCTTGTTGCACAGCTTTTTAAAGCATCAGTGCCATTACAAATCTTTATCAAATATGTTAGTAATTGTTAAAATTATGCAGGAACATACAGCTATATCACCTGATGAAGGTATAAATGTCCCCTGCACTACTAGCTAAACAGTGACTAGGGGGTAGGTTTGGCAGATACTGAGCAACTGTTACTTAATTAAAATCATGACAAATGTTTTATGCTTCTTCAAATTATATCTCGTGGCATCTTTCTGCTCATTTCCTTTTGGGGTATAAAAAGACTTGGGGAATCTGACTGCTTGAAAAAATATAGAACCCACAAGCTATGAGCAAACAATATTTAATTGTTATAAGAGCTTTTACTACACCAGAAGTTAGTTTTTCAAAGCTAAAAGGTTCTCTGATCCTAACAATATAGCACAGGGGATCCCAGTTCCCTCATAGCCCCTGGGAAAGGTCCTTATCCTTCCATAGAAGTTTTGGTTATTACAGATCTGAAACTGAAGGGAGAAAAAGATGCAGAATGGGAGGTCCACCTCAGATTTTAAAAGCCAACCTGTTTATGACTCAAAGACTTCTTCCTGTGGTAAAATTGCTATATTCAGCTTTGTATTTCCACAGGTAGTTTCCTGCTTAAGAAACCTCAGTAGCAGGGTCAGTTTGTTTCTGCCTGGATGTCCCTCCTTTCTTTAGCCTTTTGTCTTTAAAACCAGAATCTACCATCTTTAAGAAAATGCATATTTACTGAACAGAACATGTTGTGAGGTCAAGACTTAAACATTTGAAGTATCCATGAAATGTTTTGGCTGTTTCCAGGAAAGGGACAATATAAAAATTTTGGTCATACTAAAAAATATAAATAAGAAAATTAGTAACCTTTATGTTTGAGAAAAGGGCTTTACAATCGATATGAAGAGTCAATCTCTTGGCTGCTCTTCATTGGTTTTTTTAAAGACAAAACAAACCCCTTGTTCCCATTTGGATGGCCTAAAACTGTGAGAGTGCTTGGTTAGTGTTGCTAAACCCAAAGCTGTTAGCTTGGCAAACACAGTTTCTGAGCGTGCCGGGACCAATGGCACTTCCTCTTCAACTGTTCTTTCCAGTTCAGCAGCAGAAGACGAGGGAGCCAGTGGAAAGGAACAGCTTGAGTTGAAGAAGCAGGCATGAAGGATGCTGAGACAGGCTTAGGGATAAAAATTGAAACATAGTGCATGTGAGGGACAGTGAAGAATGTTAAAGGTATCTGGAAAACATTTCGTTTCAAGAACTTCACTGCGTTTTAAGTAAAAGAGGGTATTTCAAAATGGGAAGGTAGAAGAAACAATGTCCAAAGATTTTGTTCTGGGGTGAAACAAATTCTGCTGCTGCTGTATTGTCCAATAAGAAGATTTCATCAAAATTGATCCAATTTTGTGAGACGCTTTGATGTCCCTGGATCCACAAAAAAGTGCTTCAGCTAAAAGTCGGTGCCATGCATGCTCTCATTATTTGAAGTGCCACACATACTGCCCTAAAGAGCTAGATGTTTTCTTCTTTTGACATTCCTCCCAATTGGCTGTGGAAAGATTTCACCATCTTATATATAATGAATCTCCCGTTTCATATCAACAAGGATTCATTACACTGAGGCTTCAATGCTACATGCTTTATCTGAACCTACAGTAATTACTACAGCAAGTCTGTTGGTCTTCACTTATCTTGTTTGCTAATGTACTTATTGATAGCGAAACAAACAACAGTCAACCTTCCTAATGAACACAATCAATCACAGTACACACATGCCGTAACCAGGGCCAAAATGTTAAGACATGCTGCAGCCCTCCAGAAAAGAAGCCTCCAACAGAGACAGAGCAGAAATACTGGAGAAAAACACCAAAGCAATACCAAATTGAAACCAACGACTGTGGATTGTTTTGCAAAATAAAAGGGCTGCTGTCTTTGTGACAGCTTACTGAGCCATGTGCTTTAGGCAGGAAGCCAGGATGAAAGGGGGACCAGGGAAATTGAGCTCTCTAAATTGAGCCTGCGGTAAGCATCCTTCTCTGAGCACAGGAAACACCTTTCACTTCTCCATGTCCCTTTTGAGTTCAATAGCTCAAAATCTGAACAGAACACAGTGCCATGGAAGAAAGCAGTGAAGGTCTATACCATGCAGTACACTCTTCTCCCCGCTTCCCCAAATCCTGGTTTTCTTTCTAAAGTGTCTGCTACTGCTCTCTGCCAAAGATGGAATACCTGAGACACTGAAACCCCTGCTCTATAGCTCTTATGTATCGCTGATGGCATAAACAGGGACTGGAGTTAAACACATTGGCTGAAATTTTATCCTGGTGAAACGAACTAGCAGACAGTCCGTGCCCTGCTTGATTTCTCAAATGGGCATTAACTGGAGGTTAAGCAGGGCAGTGGCACAGCATCAGTCCTGTGCTTCAACATGCTTTTCCTTTTGAGCCAGGAAAGGGAAGAATCTACTTCATGCACTACTGCAACTTGCTGACTCCTCAGAGGTGTCTGAGGAGGAGAAGGGGGAATGGCCGGCTTCTCTGGTCACCCAGGTGCTGTAGGAATTGTATAGCATGTTACAGAGCCCAATCCATTTCTAGCCTTGGTGATCCAAATTTTTAACCTCATTCTGCAGGCTACCTGGCACTTACAAACCCAGAACAATTCCTCCTCTCCTTAAGTGTTCTTAATTAAACATTGTTAATTGTGATCTATGTCCCTCTGATTCTTGTTAATATGGAATAATGTTGGGGGTGCACAATGACAGACCCTTGTATGGTCATGGCCCTGGGAGGGACAGTTTGAGATTTTGCATGTACTGTATGAAGTATGTTGAAGCAGCCACAAACTATATAAAGGATGTGCAAAGCTTTGCCTAAAGGACCACAATGTAGCACATTGTGTGCATTGTGATACCTCAGGAGAAACGACTTGTCTCTGAAAAGGAGGTAAACAAGAAGAAGAAGGGAAGAAGAGGAAGGTGCCCGAGTCTGCAGAACCAGCTGCCTGATCGTTGGCAAAACAAAAGCTAAAGCTCACCTACAGGATGTCTTGTGGGGGTTGCTTGGCACTCCAGCATGTCAGTTTAAGTCGGTGGGCTGTGTTATCCCTGGAAGGTCTATAAGCCAGGGACTGGGACTGTTCAGGGTGCGTCTTGGTGGGGCGGAGACTCCCGGCGCACCCGGTGCTGACTGTGCCCCCCAGCACCCTTTGCTTGCTTTTATTCATTTAATAAATTGTTCCATTTGGTTAAAATCCTGTTTGGGACCAAGCCATTTATAACATTAATTATGTTTATAAATGCAGCCACCTAGCCCAATGTATTTCACATCATTGATATTGTAACACAGATAAGCAACTTCTCTTTCATTCAGCAGTCATTCCTCTACCCAAGGCACTGCTGGTGGCTGTTGGCACAGACCTTCGTGCCTGGCCGCAACCTATCCGCCGGAGCACGCAGGACCACGCGTACCTGAGCACACGGGGTGGTTTGCAGGGAGGCAGACATGCCTCCACCACTGCCCTGCAGAACGTCGCTCAGACAGCCGCGTGTCTGGAGACAGTAAGAATGTAGCCGCAAGATCTAACCTGAATCATACGCAGGCAGGAGGCTTTTGAGGGTTTGGAGATGAAAAGCATGCCAAGTACTGGGCTTTATGCCACTATGATCATAATATGAAATTGTCTATTGACTCTGTGTTGTTCTGCCCCATAAAATATTAATGTATTATAGAAGGAGGGAAATAAGACTGCTGGCTTTATGGACATGGATATTCAGAGTGAAGTACCAGTACATAGGCTGAAGCTTAGGGCATTATTCCATCCCTGCATTTACTAAAATGAGATAGCATCAATGAATTTTAAAAGCTTACTGTAGCTATTTAATTTAGTTAGTCCTAAAATATTAAATATAATTAAACAGTGACAAATATCAGTAATGGTTTAAGATGGGCCAGGAAGTTCTGAGTAAAGGCTGAAATTTTCATCTGTCACTCCAAATTTTATGCCATCCCTGGAAAACAACAGCAGCCCAGTCCATGGACTCTTCTGCCTCAAAAATTTCCTATACCACTTTAAAAAGGTGGCCTTATCACTCCTAGAATCTTGGGTCAGAGATGAGAGTCCCACTATGCTAGGATCTATCATGCAGACATCTTGTCTGAATTCTGAAAAGTTTATAACGCCCATGTACATGTTTTCAATATCAACTAACCTGTCAGGTCAAAGCAGTTTGATGGGAACTCAGCCCATTTAATGCAATTTTCCCATGCCAGAGGAAATGCATGTGCAACAGTGGGGAAGCAGAAGCCAGTTTTGCAAGGGGGAACAGGTTGTGCTCTGCATCCTGCATTAGCATCAGTTGCAAGCACTTTTGACTATAATTTTTCTTTCCTCCCACAGGACAGCTTTTAAAATTCATCTCTGCTTAATTTGTCCTACATCAGAAACATTCATGAACTCACCAAGATGATGTGAAACTACTATGAAACACCTTAGTTTCACTTTGGTCCCCATACAAAAAAAAAAATCCACTTATTCCCTAGCACACTGCTCCATAATAAATATTACTCAGTAATTACTGAGGGAGTCATAAAAGGGAATTGGCATCCTAGCGACAGAATATTTGCACTCCTTACAGATTTGTGACTTTAATATTGAAGAGATACATCTTTTGCTTTATAAAATACTCCCCAGGCTGCTTGTTTCCTTCAGCTGAAGATTGAGGAAACCTATCATGGTTTGAAGAGCAATCATGAGACAGCACAAAGTATCATCCCATTTACAAACAGCAACACTGGCCAAACAAACAAGAGAGGAGGATTTACAGGGACACGCTCCTGAGAGCCTGATGTTGAAACATGTCAGCAAATCATCCACATGCTTAACTAGGTTTGGCAGGAACACTGAGATTCAAACTATATTTTATTATACAGGTTCACAACCTGTATAACATACAGGCATGGCACTGCACTAGAAATTATCATGATTGCAAATTGCTAGGAAATCAGCTTACATTTATCAAAGGAATCAATGCAGAAATTTCCACATCTCGATCAAGAGGGGAAATTTATTTCTATGAGAAGCCATTAGAAGAACACCCCTGCCTACCCAAACACACACACACCAAAGACAACTATTTTTTTATTAGGTGTCTGTCAAGCTTTTAAGCACTTGTAAGTACCTGTCCACTTAAATGTAGTATGGGTCAAAACATTCCACCAGTATGAAGACCAGTTCAGCATGTTCTAGTTTCAATCTTAATAAACTGGAAATAGGGTCTGAATTAGCTAAGCCTCCTAAAACTCTATAGTAAAAACTTCTCAGCCATCATTCTCTCCAAAACCTTTATTAAGTATAAGTTTTCCCTGCACTGTGTTTCACATGTTCAAAAAGATCAGGCTTTTTTGGCCCTGCTGGAGCCTTAATGTGGACTCTTTATAGGGAGTTACAATCTTTACTGTCTCACCTGGAAGACACCACTCATTCTCATACATCATTTCTGATCACCAGTCCAGCAGATTCACTTAGAAGGAGTCTCAGAAAGCTTCCAAAACTTTAAGAGCCTTATTGGCCAATAATCAACAACTTAAACACTGTCTAAAAATTAGTAGGTGGCATGAAAACAGACAGCAGCTCTGGGTAATGGGTTCATGGTATGAAGCACCTCTCGATAAACATCTGACTAAATTACCCAGTAGAGGCTTCCTTCAGAGCCTACTAGCTAGAGAGGAAAATCAAAACCCCCCAAAACCCAAACCACCTTCTTTTTCTGACTTTCTATTGGGTTCAGCAGTACAGGCTAGGCACAAAGGGAAAGACAGTGACAGTATTGCCAAAAAGAGACTAAAAAGAAACCCAAATGTCTAGAGAACTCACATATAAAAAGTAGCAAAGCTTTTCCAAAAAGACATTGCCAAACCTCATAAAATCTACTAATCAGTTATATCGAATAGTGCTTCTATTAACACACAAATGAAAGCATCCACATCATATGTTATATCTAATTATATTACCCATTACCTTAAAAGGAAGTGCACACCTCCATAATCCTTTGAGTAAAGGAAATTCAGTACCTCTTTCTTCACATCCAGTTAATAATATCACCATTAAATCAGGAACAACTCCTGACTTACTGTTCTATTATTTGTTGAACAAGAGCCTTTTCTGTTTGAAACAAGCAGGAAAAAAAATTAACTCTGGATCAAAGCCTATACCAAAGGCTGCTTAAGCTACTATGAATCTGACAAGATCTATTCTGCTGTGGTCCTTCAGGGATGATGCCCATCCTGCATGTCCACTGGACATGCCCAGCAGCACTGCTTGCACAGGGCAAAAGGCAGTCTGCTCCTAGCAAACCTGTACAAGATGTGCTGCCACAGTGGTACAACAAATTTGGGAGCAGCCTGCCCAGCTCCCTCCGCAGTGGGAAGGCTTACTTTGCTTCTGGCCCACACAGGGACCTGTAATCCACACTGCTTCTGATGTTCTCTTGAATGGTACTCGAGGATGCCTAGACGCATCATTTTCTGAGAAGCAGATGGTGCTGCTCACTGTGCCAACAAGCACAACACAGAAGAGCAGGTGATAGTGGTATAAGGAAAGCCCTGTGCTGTGAATTGAGACTGGGCAGATACAATCTGCATACAGTAGTCCTTAATGCCTCCAAGGTTGGGTGATTTAGCAAAATTTTAGTCTTTTCCTTTCATAAGTTTCCTAAAGAAATTCAGTACCTCACAAAGTAAGTGCTAGTACTGACAGCCTGCTTTCACCTATGGCAATTATATTAAAATTTGAAATTGTGCTATACCAAGATGTAAAAGAAGTATTAAAGACTGAAAAGAAGAATAAGGTCTTCGTTTTTTTCTAACCTAGCTGTGACAACCTCCTGACAGCTAATGGAAAGGACCAAGAGGCAATCATATTGGACTTTAAGATATTTGGAGCCCACTTGTGATTATGCATGAATGGCAGACTTGTGTAAATGGGCATAAAACCTGCATGATTTCAAATTATTATGCAAAATTATTTGGAAATAGTCAGGCTCCTTTAAAGTTTATCTTTACTTTTCTCTTTATTTCAAAAGCTTTGGTAGTCCTGTATTATAAAGCCATACCAAAAAAAAAAAAAAAACCTCAATTTGAATTAGAAGGGATTAACTACAGTTATTTTCTTTCATTTAAAAATGCCAGCTATCTGGAATGAAAAGAGACAGACTTGTTTGATGATTCATACTGACTAGTAGGATGCATTTATATGAGAAATGACATAAACTCCCTTTCTACACAGCTGGATAGGTTCCTCATCCCGTACTAATACACTTCTAACTCAGACTTTACAATTTCTCTTCCCAAATTTGCACGACTCTTGGGTCACACTGGATTAAGCATCTTTAGTGCTAAACGCATTAGTGTCTCTCTTACACGGTGGTACTGCATGCTCTTCAGTCTCTGGCATGTGGGCAAGAGAATGGGCACAAGAACAGTTGCTTCCACACAAGTATGCATTATCCACCATAGCTTATTATTAATTCAGTCAGGTTTTCTTGCTGCAAATAGAGCTTAAGAGTAGGATCACTGCTTTAATGTTCAAAGCTACTTGCACTTGCATAGCTATGAAGATGAAGCTTGCCCATTATTTTGGAAGCAAAATGCATTTTGGTTGAACTTTCTACTGTTACCGACACTCTGCTTTCCCATCTCCCACATCCAACAGAATTAATATTCAATCAACATACAAGAAAACACACATGAATAAGCTTGATTAAAATTCAGATGGAGTCTGAACTATGATATCAACATCACAGACCAATAAGATCAAGACAGAAATTGATTACAAATCAATGTGTACATATTATTCCCTATTTTCCTTTAATTCCTATTGTACATTTCTGTATCTCCCCTCTAAATATTTTCTGTCTGTACTTGCCTCTTTAAAATGATGTTTAAAAAGATCCACAGTCATATGTAAAGTTCTGTATATAGAATACAGAAGCATGTGGATAGTGCTATTATTTGTGTTACAGTGCAAAGCAAAACACAGGACTACGGGTGTCTACTAAAAGAGCTGGAAAAAACTCTACATAATGTCTCAAAGGTCCTTCAGTCTAACAGAGAACACACAGTGGAAGAAAAACTTTCTTCTTACTCTCCTTTATGTGTGGGAAGTGAATGGAAGAGCAATAGAAGTCAAAACAAAAGAAAAAGCAGTCTTGAAACAAGTAAATCAACTCAAAAATAAATGATGAGACCAAGCAGAGCTTGTACTTGATAAGTCACTGGTTAAAAACTAAAAGCCATCTGTCCTGGTTTTCAACTGGGATGGAGTTAATTTTCATGAGAAGCTGATTTGGCATGGCCAGGACAGCTGACCAAAACCAGCCAAAGGGTTATTCCATACATTAGGATGTCATGCCCTGTATATAACTGGAGGATCTGGCTGGGGAGGACGGATCACTGCGGGGGGATGGGCCAGGCACCAGGTTCTGGGCAGTAAATTGCTTTGTGTTATCACCTGCATTGTCTATTTTTTCATTAGTATTGTTGTTGTATCCCTCTTCCCTTGCTATCCTATTAAACCGTCCTTACCCCAACCCATGAGTTTTACCTTTTCCTTCTGATTCTCCTCCCCCATTGCTTGCCAGGGGTGGGTGAGAGTTTACAGGGAAGTTTTCTTTCTCCTAAAGCTCAGGCCTGTCCTGGCTTTTTATGAAGTCTGTATAACATCATCCAACACCATGCAGTAGTGACCGTGGAGTACAGCCTGCCATTCCTTTCTTATTTCATACATCATTTCAAACTCACTGCAATAAGCCCACAAAGCCAGCAGAGGCTTTAAAAAGTTAATGAGAAAGATGTAAGAAAAACATATTACTGTTTGTTTCAGAGTCCTGGTTATATACTTGAGACACTATGTCAGTTCCACACCGTGGATTTAATTGCATAAATGTGGCAAGCAAACCAATGTATCATTAATGGCCAAATCTTTGTGTCCTTAGAGCTGCTTTTGATGATAATGATGCCTGAATAAGGGGTTCAGGCTTGGCTCTAGTTTAGATTTTCCAGCACAAACTAGGATGAATCCAAAACAAAGGCTATAATACTGTTTGGGTTTCACACAAAGCCTTACATATTGCATTAAGTTCTGGTCTTACAGCAATTCTATGCTCCTGGCTTCTTCAAATCAAATCCAGAACCACAAGAATATTAAGAATGCGACAGAAATGACCACCAAAGATATAATAGCCTTCCAAAAAAAAACCTATCCCTACATAACTGGGTGAAGGTACAAAACTGGGAAACCATTTTTCATTTGTCTAAATCAATGTGCCTGCACTGAGAAGCTATCTTTACCACTGATGCAAATAAAATCTATTCTGGTCACCACCAATAAGTATTCTGTACCACACTTAATGCTTTCAGCTCCTTTACTACTCAAAGTCTTCTGCTCCTTTAGGCAGAAATCAAGAGGACTCGCTTTTATACATCCTGTGATTTACCTTAAACATTTTAATAACATTAATACTGTACCTTATCCACAAATGACATTATTTCTTAGAGAAATATGTAACATTCATGGTATCTTTCAACATAGAAATGTTGAGGTTTTTCAGTTAACATATGGAAAGTTTAGTTTACATAAGCATGAAGTAACCAGGACAGCATACATCACACTTGCCAGAAGATTTGTGTGTGTGATTTCAAAATATTAAAACACGATTAATTCTTTGCCTTTCAGATACTAAACTAACTTGAGGAGGAAAAAATAATCATTGCAGAATAAATCCATGCCTTGTTAATACCGTACAATTGCTCTGCAATCTATTTGATGACAATATGTAAACAAAGATGCAGAAATCCTTTGTGACTAATGCATCTATTGAATTATTCTAAATAATATATTGCACTTCAGATAGCTAAATCTGAAGCTAAGTCCATTACTTAACCAAATACAGAACTTCTAGCACCACCACCTATTACCATCTTCAATTGGCGGGAAAAAAAATACAATCCATGACCACCAGAAGAAAAGCCAAGCCTGCTTTCAGACACTTCCAAGTACAGACTTATTGTCTGGGGGCTGGTTGATAATTTCTACTGCGTTCTTTCTTATTGCAGAATATTTATTCCTCTTCCCTTTCTATCAAAAATGATTAACGGGCTGTTTGTGCTCCTACTCATTTCAATGAAAGAAAGTCTTTGTGTTGTGTGTCACAGCTCACTGATGCAGGTTTGATTCACACAGATAACAGACATATTTTATACCTATTTTCAAATGCCACAAAATATTATTTCTCATTTCTGGAAGAATACATTTAAACATGAACTTTGAAACAATGGTCAAAAAGAATTACAAGATAAAGAAGAACAGCTATTCAGTTTGCTGTGAAGTCCAGTGAAATCAATTCACAGATTCCTGCTGGTTTAAAGAGGCTTTGGATCTGGACCTGGCTGAGATGAAGATTGTGATTTTATTGCTTCATGGTAACCAATGACTTTGAACCCCTCTATTGTTGATATTGAGCACCTAACTGAGATTGCTCACTTTTATTTAAAAACACATATAATTTACTTCAACTTGTTCCTACAGAAAGAGAGGCCCAAATTACTTAAAAATTAGAAATGGAATACAAATAGAGGAACACATATCTATATATACATACACACAAAACATTGTGGGTTGATATTTTGCTTTGTGGGTTTGTTTTTTTTACAGAAAAAACCCAAACCCCAAACAATATGAATTTGAAAGAACTCACAGCTACCAGTATCTAGGGCTCATTTTTTATATACAGATCACAAGGAGATAGCAAAGACAATTGGGCACGATTCACAGTACATGAAGTACCAGGACACAGTCACATCATACTGCTTACTGACTCTCTACCCCAGCAAGACTGCCACCTTAGATAACAACAACTGTAAGCATGGAAAAGAGTCAGCCTTCCTGTGCTCTGTATCATGATCTGATGATATTTCTACATGTAGGGGAAAATCTCAATGAATCACACGCTACCTCTGCGCATCCATCTCATTGGATGATGTGTAACACAAAGCAGTTGTTCTTTCAGGTGATAGACATTCGGTGAACAGACATGTGAATGCCAAACACTAAATGCCACAGTGCTCCTATTGCAGAAGAACCTGTGCTTAAGAATATTGCACACGTGCACACAGAATCTCACAGAAATCCTGCCGGAATAAGGTTTGGTACAGGGGCTCAGGGAGAGGCAGGGAACTCTGCTGAAAAGGTTGTGATGGCCAAACGAAAAGGAAGGAGCCATGCAGAAGGGCATCTGCTGTTCGAAATATCCAGGAGGGAGCTCTGACTCTGAGTGAGTCTGGGGCCTCCCTTCTTTCTCACAGCTCCTTAGCTAACATTCTCCAACCACAGCTACATGTTCCTCATGTGAGGAGAAGATACTTTGAAGCCACAGTCAACACGGTTTGCACCAGATGGGAGAAGATAACCCTTTCCTGCCTGCCAGCTTATCCCTACTCCCCCAGTTATGTTCCCCCAAGAGACACAAAGGCAGGTACCACCAGCCTCCCTCTTTGTCAGGGAGCCAAACACCTCTGGTCAGGACTCCTCTTTGAAGGATGATTCAGGTGACATGGTTGGGGCCAGGACTCCTCATGTACACAATGATTTTTTTTCCTGTGCTGTGCAACACACTGGTGCTGAGTTTCTTTAGGAGATGTATTATATCTCTGTCATCTCTATCTACCACAAGGTATGATGGTTGTTATGGCAACCACTTTTCATTGAATGGCAAAGTATTGAACACACATAATGCCTTGGACAGATGCACCAGCATTTTTCTTTTTCTTTACTGCAACTAGTTTTCTCTTCTTTTTTAATTTATGCTTATCTAAGCAAGCTATAAATACATTATTTATCTCTTAAATACAACATTGTTTCCCTTCAACCTTCCCCTCACCCCCAGTGCAAGCTATCTAATAAACCTACCTCAGAACCAACAGGAGATACAGAATTGGAAGATTTTTTCATACATATAAAGAATTTATGATCTTATAACACATGGACAAAATCACTGAAAAAAATTCTCCCTCTGATTTCACCAACCACAACGCACTAAAACCTTGCTATATTCTTTCTTCTGTGTTCTTTGTAGTGTGGTGGAATTACCCATATACATGGAACTATTTGGGTATGACTTTTGCAGGACAATAACCTACTTTACAATGTGTATTCTTTTTCCATGATGTATCTTCCATTTTCATTATGCCTCAACTAATACATTGAAATATGCTGAGAGGTTTCACATGAAATATGTTTTGCGCTTTAATCAGTTTAGCATCAAAGGTTTTAGGCTGGTATTTTCTAGGTTAGAGAGTAGGGTGTTTATTAATTTGTCTGTGATGCCTTCTCTCATTAGTGTTTAATGGAATTTCAAGCAATCCCAGAAGCTAGTAGGTAATTTATTTTTTAAACACATTCTTATCAGTGTATTAAACAATCAGAGTCTCTATTGTTTCTGAATAATCTGGAGTGCTTGTTTCATCTCCAGATTAGAAAGCTGGTATGTTCCAAGTCCTGATTTCACATGGCTGAAAAAGACCCATTTTTATTTCAATTTAGCCTGATTGAAAAGCAGCAGCTTAACAACCCCTGAGATTTGGATCCTCCAATGTTCCTTTTGCAAAGGATAGACCACAACAAACACTACAGAGTCCTGATACAGCTGATCCACTTACTGCCACAGCCTCAGTAAACGCCTGGGGCTTCTGTGGGAAATCTGCACCAGCGAGGCAGACTCAAACCAACACCAGCACTCACCTCTTCCGCAGCCCATGGCTCTCACCTTTCTCCTGATACAAGGGAAGCCTGTTTAACAATAACTGTTATACAAATATTCAGCAACTGAGAACACAGCAATGTTGGCTAATTATTGACCTTTGCTGCATTTGAGTTTGAACAGCCAAGAGTTCTAGTGCCCCTAAAAAAAGTCAGTATTTTTAAAAGAAATTGAGTATTCTCTTCGCTAAATTAATACTTTAAAATCAGCTTGTGTTCCAAAAAGATTTGTGAAGGATCCCATAACAACCCAACATTCCTTTCAATACATGTTTAAATCACACATTTGAAAAAAACTGACATATTTAGTACTAGAATGAATTGTGAGGGCCTAGTTTTTGTTCACAGAGGAAGTTTTTAAATCTAATAAGTGCTATAAGGAAAACAAAAAAAATTATTTTCTGGCTTTAGAAGAGTGAATAAACCCAGAACACTGAAGGGGTTTTCTATAGATCAGATGATCCTTGATGTCCTGTCCAACCTGGTATTCCATGATGCTATGGACACAGACTGTCTGCAGTAATCAAGAGGTGTGGTTTGGTATATAGAACAGTAGTTCCGATGTGGGGTGGAGGTGAAACATCACTATGCAAACAAAACTGAGGCTACTTTTGTTTTCACTCCTTGGACATTGTCTTCTCTCAAGCCTATATGAATAAAGAACTATCTTCTTGATCACAGTGCCATGAAATCACTTTTACATTCTCATTCCCAGCTCATGTTCTTGTTTCACTTGGTTTAGCGTGCCAGACAAGAGTCAGAAACTGACTGCAGCCATATGAAAATAGCTTAGCCACACGTGTATGAAAGACAGACTCAACAACCATTAAATTCGGTCTCCTGACTTTGTCAATGACCTATGTATTGCTAAAGTTTTGCTAAAGAGGAGAGATCAGCATTTTACATGAAAGCTTAATACACCCCTCCTAGTCCAGAAAGGGCACACTGCAAAACAGCAAGGCTACTGTTTTCCAGACCTGACATTTAACATGTCACTGATATTTACAGTGCTCTTTAGCCTCTGTGTTCCTCATTGTCACTTCTGTCCTTTTCTGCAATAGGATCCTCTTGCTTTCCCCTGCTAGTATCACAGAATCACAGGGGTTGGAAGGGACCTCGAGAGATCATCGGGTCCAACCCCCCTGCCAAAGCAGCTCCCCAGCTCATATTACCCAGATAGGCGTCCAGATGGGTCTTGAATATCTCCAGAGAAAGAGACTCCACCACTTCCCTGGGCAGCCTATTCCACTGCTCCCTCACCCTCACTGTGAAAAAGTTCTTCTGCATGTTGGTGTGGAACTTCCTGTGCTCCAATTTGCAGCCATTGCCCCTAGTCCTGTCCCCACAGACCACTGAAAAGGGACTGGCTAATTCCCCCTGTATCCCATGCCTAAAATAGTGATAAACATTAATAAGGTCCCCCCTTAGTCTTTTTTTCTCCAGACTGAACAGTCCCAGCTCACCCAGCCCGTCCTCATACAGGAGATGTTCCAGGCCCTTCATCATCTTCGTAGCCCTTCTCTGGACTCTCTCACGGAGGTACATAACCTTGCACAGTCCTCAGAGAGGCTTTCCCCTGGATTAGCGTTTTTCCCTTCCCGGGGCTACCAGAAATAGGAAACAGAGCTGTGAAGACAGTTTCCAGGTGTACCAACCCCCCCGTAGATAACTTGGGTGCAGTACTACTCAGGTAGATGGTTTTGTGTCTCTGAGCGTAAGAAGGTTTGAGAAATCCTTGCCACAGCAAAAGCCCTTCTGTCTTTGAAGTCCTTGAAAGCAGTACAGAAATGATACCAGCCTGACAGAACTGGTCCTGCTGTGCTACAGAGGGGCACCAGCTCCTGTTGGTGGGATGCTCTTAATGGTGAGGAAGAAGGAGACCCAGCAAACTGCTCTGCTTTGCCAAAAACCAGCTGAACATTTACTGCATTTGTTACAAAATCAAACACCCAGCAAGGCTGCATAGAGAGGAGAAATGACAGTAAAAGAAGAAAGAAATCCATCACTGGACTGCCTGACTAGCTGTTTCTCAGGGAAGTTATTCTTTTCTATAGCCAGTCAGGAAACGTTTCAAACCTGTACCAGAAAAAGAAATTGTAGCTGATTAACTAGTTCATTGTTTTCACGATATTACACCTTGAAATAACTGAGGATTTGTTTTGATCACAGAGACAAGCAGCCATTTTGTACTAACTGCAACAGAAGTTGTTGCAGAAGAGACATGCACATTACATTTATCTCATGTGATGGTCCACTACTTCTTTCCTAGATTTCTCAGAGTGTAGTTTACAGATATTTTATCCAAATCCAGACAGTACTGTCAAACATAGGACGATAAGGACCTGGTTCATCTCATGTTCTTTGGTGAAAAAAGTGTAGTTTTGCTCTTATTTTGTGACACTCTTCATCTAAAATAAGAACAATTCCATGGGAATGTATCTTCTGTGCATGGGATAAATGTAAATATTATCAGTGCAGAAAATACGTCCTTCAGCATGCAGTCCTTGAGTTTTTCTTTCAAAAAAAAAATTTCAGCAGGAAAACAAGGAGGCTTGACACCCAAGGAATGAGCTCAAAAGGCTAACAAATAGCAACTTGCACAATTAAAATGATCTTTCTGTCAAACATCAAGATAAAATGAATATGAAATAATGCTGAATTTAAATGCTCAATTATAGAATTCCATTGTCTTCAGAGTACAGCCTGGTAAAAGTAGCAATAAGAAATTAATAATTCATAGCATAATGGCAATATATGCTAATTCTTGCTAATTGTATGAAGTGTTGGTATCATACCCTATGTAAACCCCTTCCCTGCCTCCCAGATTTGCTTGCAAGCTGCAATATTAAATTGAAAATATTACTGTATGTGTTTTCACAGTAAGTAACTAATTGCTACCCATGTATTTCATTCTGCTTTCTGCTATCTGGCTATGTTTCCATTTGTAGGAGTGAGTGGGTTTACTTGATCAAACAGAACGCATCCTCCTGAAGGAATGGTACTAGAGGCAGAAGCAAAAAACCCTATTTTCTTCTTGTTTCAAGGTGTGCAGTAGGATATTTCCAGTATGCATCTAATAGCATGCACCTGATGAGGCTCTTGGCATGCCCAAAATCTCAGATGGCAGTTTAGAAAGCTCACACTGAAGTGGTACCTAATCCCAGCTGTGCCCGCTCTCAGTGCCAGCATCGCTTCTTGAGCAGCTCCCTCCCTGCAGCTGCTCACAAGTTTACTGAACAGGGGGGCTAAGATGAGTAAAAGTAAAGATATTGGAACAAATATACATGGTGAAGATGACAATGTCTGAGGGATGTAAAGAACATGGAAAACCAGCAAAGTGTGGCATAAAAAACAGAAAAAAACCCAAAGATTGCATTACATTCAATACTAGGAACGCATGTGAGGATGTGAATATTTCTGTAGTAGACATGTTACATTTATTCAGTACCTCAAAAGTTATAAGAAGCCTACACAAAATGACAAAAGACCTGCCAGCTGTAACTATATATTTTTGGAGGGAAATGTGTACTTGGAGAAAAAAAGGAAATAAGAAAGAGAGAAGCTATAATTCCACCTAGTTGGAATAGACTCAGATTTACTATTTTAGGATCTACTGATGAAACCACAGTAAAGGGAGGCCTTTCCCTCAGTGGTTAATTCTCCCTGTGGTTTTACTTACACATTCTGTCAACAGCTGGAATGGGTAAATTCTGGAGGATGCTCAAGTTGAGAGCTTGTGGGCTTTCCTCAGGTTTAGCTTATTTGCTGCTGTTTTGTACACGAGATGAGCATGCACAACTTCTGACCGTACTCCCAGTCAAGAAACAAGCACACACAAGAAAGAGCAGTGAAAAAAATTATTCATCAGATATAAACCATTTGATATTTGACAATAATAACAATAACAGTAATCATTATCATCCTCGTCCTATGGCTCTGTCTCCAGGGAGAAAAAAAAATGAATAATTAAAAATTCTCTTTTAAAATGAGACCACTGGATTGCATTTGAAGATATATGCTTCAGAAATCTTAGAACTCAGAACTTAGAACTGGTGTCTTGTCAAGGAAATTTTACTCATGGACCAACAGCATGGAAAAAAGTGGTTAATTCACCTCAAACAGATTGATGTCATTTTTCAAGTTACCATTGTTCAGATTCAAAGCCAGTTTGGAGAATAAATTATAAATGGCTGAATATAAAAAGATCCCAAATGAGAGGGAAAAAGTGAATTATAACAAGGGATGCATTCCTGTTCTGATGTGATGAAATTTATGTGTGCAAATTCCATTAGCATCCATAGGAGCAGCACACAAATACCCAAAATGGAAATTACTTAAAATTTACCTACATACACATGTTTATAGACTACCTCCCTTGCAGATTCTCTTCTGAAATGCAGACACTGTAAAAAACATGATTTTAAAAAAAACCCTGTAGAAGTCATATATGCTCTTTCTCTGGCAAGAAGACTGGTGTGTGGTTTACATGTGCCCAGAAAATTTCTGAGACACCTCAAGGGAAGATACATCATATTCTTCCTACAGCAGCACTAGAAAAAAATTTCTCATTTCCTCTAAGCTAGACTTTAATTTAGGAGTCTGATATAAGCATGCTGCAATATAGGACTTAGCTCAAGAAACAGGATCTTTTAAGACATATGTGAGGTAGAAATTCCTCATAGGATTACTGCAGAACATATTTGTAACAGCTTAATGGGTTTAATTGGTTGATGGATTTCTCAAAGCAGTTGCTATGCTGTAGATCAAGCTTCCATGAGGATAGGACTGATCACACAAAAATTCAGAACAGGTTTGGAAATTCAGACCACAAGTGGAAATCAGAACTTCCATTCCACTGGAAATAGAAGGAAAACTGTGTGTCAGATCAGAACAAAATTTTCAGGTGAGAAGAAATTGACAGTGATACAGTCCTGGGAGCACAGAAACATTTCCTTGAAAGGATAATAAAAAGGGACAATATATACAAGTCCAAGTGGAATGAGGTGAAATGATATGACAAAGCTGACTCTACTAACTTACACATTTTTCCACCTATAATTTAGAAGAAGGTTATGTATCCCTGAGAAGCACTTAAATTTTTATTAATCTGTATTTGCTGACAGGACACTGTTGTGTCAAACATTTTTACCCAAGCTAGTAATCACATTTTGAACATCTCTTGACAGCCATGGAAATGTTCCTTACAGACAGTGAGTCAATTCCCACAGGATGACAAAAAGGTTGCAGAAGACAATTTCACTAGAATTAGACAAGTTGAATGCACTGCAAACTTTCTGGGACTGAATTTAAATTTTAATCCCAGAGATCCTTTTAAAACTCTTGTATTTCTAGGGTTTTAAAATAAAATAGTTTCCTGAACAAGGACAGACTTTTATAAGCAGGATTCTCAATCTATACACTTCAATGTTTTGTTTTTCATCAAATCAGATCAGACTATATGCGATAAAGAAAAAAAAATCAGGTGTGAGATTTTTTCCACAGGACAAGTATGTTTAATTGACTTTTGCCATGACCAATATTGACTCAATTCAATTTTGCCAATAATTTGTGTGCTTTCATGAGTATGCATATATTTTTCTGTACAGGTTAGCATTATTAAATTTGACTTTTCCCCAAAGCAAGGAAACTAATTGAGTGAAAGGGGAATTAAAAAGAGGAACAGGTGATAAACAGATGGATATGAAGAGAACACTGTCACTTAAGCTAGTTTGACACGCATATCCTGCTTGCCCCAAGATTCACTCACTGCCAGGTCCCCGGTTGCTGTTTACTCTGATGTCTTGCAGTTTTGTGAATGTCTTGATTCAAGCCTTTCCAGCCAACTCTAATGCACAGCACTTTATGATGGCAATGTAATTTAATTCTACTGTGCCAAAATGCCCTGACCTGCATAATTTCTAAGTAATTTCTTTTTGCTTTCATCAGCCGAAGATCACCGTAAGTTTGTAGCTCACTGCAAAGTAAAACACTGACTATGCACTTTATTTCCTTCAAAAAGAAAGCATATCTGTCATTTATGTCATGGAGTAGTTGTCTCCAAAAATAAAACATTCTGTTCATGTAGGAAACCTGTCTGGAACCACAAAAGACTTATTTTTCTCCTGGAGCAACTCTGACACGTTTTATGCTAGCATCTGCTTTGGTTTACATGCAGCATATGCATTAATGACCTGGTATGCCATGTCCAAATCATATTGAAGCATCTCTGAAGTAATGGATGGGGACCTCATCCATTAAAAATTAGGACGAAAACCTGTGAACAGCCTCTGATTCACTTCAAGTGAGGCAGTCATCCGCTTCCATGTCCAGGATTTCAGTCTGGACATCTGTCCCCAACAAAAATTTAAGGGTCCAGATTCTACTCCCAAGCAGACTCAGGGCTCTGAAATCACCCAGCAGCATTGGCTTGGCTTTCCTGGAAGTGTCTCATCTCTCTCTGACTCTCAAACACTTGAGAGAATATTTTGTATCAAAAACAGTGCGGCCAGTAGGTCTGGGGAGGTGATTGTGCCCCTCTACTGGGCATTGGTGAGGCTGCACCTCGAGTGCTGGGTCCAGTTCTGGGCTCCTCACCATAAGAAGGACATTGAAGTCCTGGAGCGAGTCTAGAGAAGGGCAACCAGGCTGGGGAAGGGGTTGGAAGGCAAATCCTCTGAGGAGCAGCTGAGGGAGCTGGGGATGTTCAGCTTGGAGAAGAGGAGGCTGAGGGGAGACCTTCTCACCACCTACAACTACCTGAAGAGAGGTTGTAGAGAGGTGGGCGATGGTCTCTTCAGCTAGGTGACATGTAACAGGACAAGGGGAAATTCCATGAAGCTGCACTAGGGCAGGTTCAGATTAGATGTTATGAAGAATTTTTTCACTGAAAGTGCTGTCAGGGCCTGGAACAGGCTGCCCAGGGAGGGGGCTGAGTCACCATCCCCGATTGTGTTTTAAAAAAAGGGGTAGATGAGATACTTAAGGATATGGTTTAGCATAGGACAGGAATGGTTGGACTCAATCTTAAAGGTCTCTTCCAACCTGGTAATTCTGTGACTTAGTAGGGAAGGTCATCATCCAGGACTCAAATCAATAAGAACATTTCCTCTCCAAACACCCAACCTTGAAATCTAAAGAGAGATAAATGAATTGACTTAAGTTTCAGTTTTATCTTATTGAAGAGAATTAGAGTTCATGCATTTCAGACACATGGAGGAAGAGAGCTCTCAGCACTGACAGCTTTTCAGGAAAGTGGGTTGTACACTACATGAATAAACCAGGAAAATAATAATTGAGAAACCACAACAAAAATAAAGCTGGCAAACAACAGTCGGATTACTAGACAAAACATACCCTACCCTGCAGCCCTATTTCTAGAGCTGGCATGAGACAAACTGCAGGCACAGCAACACCTAACAAAAACGCAGTCTTCTACTCAGGGAAGCCAATATACTAGTCAGGACAGCAAGGAGGAAATACCACTTTTAAAAATCTAGTGGCTCACTTGGAAATATAACTCCCCAGTTTTCATTTAAAATCTCCCCCATACATATGCAGTGCAATGAATTATATTGAAATGGATGAGCTCCTGTCATCTATTATTTGAAATGTGAGTTGAAGTTCACTTTAAATCATTCCTCTGCCAGAGAACAGATAAAAAAAAAAAAAGAGGCACCAATAGTTTCTACTCTGAAAGCCATTTCACCATAAATATATGTCTCCTGTTGACAATATATTGGATGAGCTTGTTTATGGATTCCTGTTCCTATGGTCTTTGATAGTCCCCAGCTTCTTAGCTTTATTGTCATCACAATATCCATTTTACATAGTCATGTATAGGAAAAAAATATATTGTTTTATAAATACTTGTACTCTTCCCCCCCTCTCTCCCCCAATTAATTAATGAAAAGGATAAAAGAGTGGATAGCACATGACAAACTTTTAAGTGCACAAATACACTTCACAAGCATCTTTGCTAAATCATATTGCTGTATGGCCTGTGCCCTGGGCACTGCCTCTGCTCGCCGGAGGACAAAAGCATACTTTATAGTGGCTTGTTTTGGGGGTTTTTTCAGTAAGCTTGCTAATAAATATAAAAGCCATTCATGGAGGACTAGGCATGATAAGGTACTTGGAATAACAGCAACTTAATTCAGCTAATTCTTCCTTCTTTCCCTGCCTTGTACAGCACAGGTACAACGTCCCAAACTTGTACCTGGTGTCAACAATATCTTTACTTTCTTTGCCACTTCAACCCTCAGAGCACGGTGATGGTCATGTGTATAACAACCTTGAGAAACTGGTGCGTGCTATCACAAAGATATGAACAATGGAAGACTTGGTAACTCAGAAATGGATTCACTGGCCATCAATCCACATTTTTGTAATGATGATAAATACGTGATGTGTCCAACTGATGGATGGCTCAGTCACTGGCTGCTTCCTGGTTTTAGCACCACTACAATAAATAAACATGGATGTGCTGTGGCTGGTCTTGGTATTTGTGCTGTTTGCTTTCTTTCAAGAGGAATACCCGGTCTTATAGATTTTATCTGATAAAGTTAACTTCAAGTGATATCCCTGAATAAAACAACCAAATAACCTAGCAGTGTTTTTCTAGCAAATCTAGAAAATTATCTCCCATGCTAGAAATCAGGATGAAGACAAACATCTACATTTCTTACGAAGATGCTTGCACATTTTGGTATGAAGCAACTGAAATTATTTGCCTGAATTTCCAGATCCAAAGTGTTATACTAAAATTAGAAGCTATATATGATATATCAGAGATCAGTGAGTGAAGCAAAGGTTATATATGAAAATGTATTAGAACAATGATTAGTATTTTGCATGGTAGAACATGAACAATTACAGCACATTATTAGAGTTGTTTCCTTTACATTTGAAGATCACATATACACATATAGACACATACATGCACAGACACCTAAACTTCTGACTTAAATGCACTTTGCCTACCATACCATGGGTGACATTAGTGTTTCCCCTCTGAAAGCACATAATCTTATCAGAAGTCCATTATGCTTTGGAAGAACTTGGTCACTGGGAATTTTGATACTTACTGTTGCACTGAATTTCACTTGTGAGCTTTGAATAAAGTTTTAAAAGGAGCCCTAATCTTGAATGAAGTCATACCTCTAAACAGCTTATTGGTATGACAACAGCTCCACAGGGTGCTAACCGCAGAGCAAGACCCTACTTTCCAAGGCTCTCAAACACGGATGAAGAACTACTGCTGCACCCAAAAGCTTAGAAGCAAAAGTTCATCCTCAGGCAGTTTCTGAACACCTTTCCAGGGCTACTCCTTGCATCTGCAGTTCTTCTGCTGAATTTTGAGTTACTTAAATTTAAATTAGACATATTTCAGCCACACATTTGCTTTGAAACTCTGAATATGTGTTGGATCACAAATATGTCTTGTTTCAACATATGTTAAACATGCCATATCTCTTAACATAAAAAATAAACAACTACAGTTATAACAACTTTCTTATTTTCTGTGCCAGGTTTTAATTACACAGAACTGGAACTCAGAGCATCCAGTAAACACTATTAATAGCTATGGATCACACATATTCCTACAAGGCAATTTGAAACACTAGTACTTATAATTTCAATATTATAATTATTCACTCTAGGCTTTTAATAGACTTGTCTCAATATTGTTTGACTGATTCAAGTCAACTCTAATTAATGTCTGTAAAGTACTTGATCGTGCAAGGTATTACATGAATGTCAGGGATTTTTCATGCAATATTTTAAAAAATACTCCTACTATTCATTATTTATGATTCATGAAAAGGTGTTTGATACTTTGATACTTCACAGACACACAAAGTAACGGATTTTCTGTCGTTGTAAGCTCCATCATGTAGAGAAAAATAACTATATTGGTTTACTTTTTGTCAGCTTATCTTGACATAATACCAGCTCAAAGATTTGCAGCATCAGAACAACTTGGTGGATCTAAGGAGAATCTTAAAACTCTTTTGATTTGAAGTACAGTCAGCAACTTGATACTTCAGAAGATGTTTAAAGGCTTAGAATAAACAGTTTTTAAAAATCCAGCTAATTGCAGCACAAAATATGATATTTGCTTCAAAGAAAAAATCTTTTCTTTTTCCTAAGCTGGGAATTCTAGCATTTCTTAGAGGAGGGAGTTTCTTCCTTTAGGTATGCAAATCAATTTTGTACATATTACTATAATTAGAATGACAATGAATGTGTCTTTGGTAGGGATGTTGGCCTATTTGCTCATTAACTGGAGGGAAAAAAACAAAGTAATAAAAATCAGTCTTGTGATTTGTCCTCTTGATTCATCATGTTGCACCCTCAGACACGTGCCATCCGCTCCACACGGTACTTCCAGTAGGGTGCCTGGCAGCTGTGTCAGGTTGGGGAGCAAACGCTAGCGATTGCTGGAGAGGGGCTGAACTCTCCACTGCTGGGTGTGACTGTTGCAGACAGCCATTGCTGGGGTTTCCAAGCGTAGGTACATCAAGTATAACTCAGAAAGTCTCTTCACTGAACTCAAATCATCTTTTGGGCTCTGAGATCTGTTTGCTGGTATTATTTATCTTCTACTGTTTTTTATAATTAGACATTACAAACCAGGCACTCTTGTTTTGTGCCCTTGTCCAATTAAAAAAAAAAAAATCTCCCTGTGTAGTATATTTTGTTAAAAAGTATTCCCTTCAGCCAGGTTTATCAGCACTTCAGGTGAACAGTAAGCAGTCTGCTAAAGAATAACAACAGGAGAAGACAAACACTAAAAGAAAATATTAAAGGAAAAGAACATGCATAGAGACAGTTGGCCAAAATTGAGAACAGAGCCATGGCTACAGCTTCAAGAAGATTTAAATTAACAATTTCTCATAAGAAACTCTTAAAGTACTCCATCATAAACCTACATGTGTCTCAACAAACCAGAGTGGAACTACTTAAGGGTTACTAGCCATTTGGAAGCAGGAAAAGATACAGCCTTGCAGAATAGAACTCAGCAGAATGCATCCCATATTTTAACACATTAAAAGAAGAAAAAGGTAATAGTAAAGAAAGCTGGGAGCTATGGGTCTGGTAGATGTATAAATGACAGGTTAGACAATCTCATAACAAGTTGCACACAGGCTAAGAATGTATACTGCATGACGTCAATTAAAAAATTGGAAATTATCATCAAACAGCCCTTGCATAAGGATCTAGCACTAGTGCGCAGCTTAGATTCCAGCTCATTCAGAATCCACATTCTGCCCTTGACATCTAAGATGTTTCCAATTCAGACACAGGAAAAATACCCACTTGCTCCTGGGGCTGCCCTTAACTCCAGCTCTAAATTCAAACGAATCTTAAACCCTCTCCAGAATCCCCACCTTAATCCAACACTCCCAAAGTCCAATGTTACAAGATCTTTGACATACAACTACTTTTACTACCTCTGAATAACTGAGGATCTGGTTTGTATTGTAAGCACTTGTGTTTTAAAAACAAATCCCTGATGAGCTACAACAGGAAAAAAAAATCATACAAAACTGTTCAGGAAGAGAGCAGGTCTCAAACTCCATTACCTCAGCTTTTACAGTCACTTGATGGCAAAGGTACCCCTAGCTATGAATATTTTAGTGAGAAGCAGCCACATCTTATCACCTCATAAAAATATATGTAGATAGTTCTCTGTTACTGTTTTATAAAACAAAATTGTGTTTGTATGATATCAGAAAAGAGTATTAATGTCAACTTTTTTACAAGACTTCTCAAAGCATTGTAACAAGGCAGGTATTGCTTGCATTCATACTTTCAGTGCAGAGCACAAGGTCATTTGTACATGGCACAGCTATGAGCAGCGTTGAAACCTCATTCCTTCTTTATTTAACTACTGCTCTCAGCTGCCAATGCAAAACATTCCTATAATCTATACCATAACACCAGGAATAGAGATATAAAGTTCTTATTGTAGCCTTATTCCTTACCATTTATAATATGGAGTTGATTTCATTGTGAATAGGATGGAATTTTGTCCATCCATATTGCTTTAGGAAACATCCTTTGCTGGTTAATAACAGTATATTACCATGCCACTGCCCAGACCATCTATTAAGGAAATGCAGAGCTTTCTAGCCCCCACACTGACATCACACACTGAGCTATTTGCTTGCCTTCAGGTGGTTGCTGAAGGGCTGTTTAGCATAATGAGAACTTGCTAGCTTGCTATGAATTTCACAGCAACCTTCAAGCAACTCTGTGGAGAAGCTATTGGCTGAAGTTATGCACAAAGCCTAGTTTTGGCTGCACTTGTGTGCATCACATCTAGCAGACATCAACATATTCAGGACCCACTCATGCAACATCCAACTGGTCTCAGCAGCAATTGTCAATATTGGACAAGTAGTACTGGTCCCTTAGCAACCTTCGCTTCTTGGAGAGATACAGATGGTTAAACACCTGCAGCAGTCTTCAAATCAGGGACTAGATTTTTCTCTCATGCCCATTTGACACTTTAAAAGCTTCTTCCATTTTACACAGCTTCTGATGTTACGTCCTCAGAAGAGGGAGAAGATTCAGCAATCAATTACTGTAAGCAAGGCTGGAGTAACCCATTGAGTCACTAGTGAATGAATTAAAACGAATGTGAACATGGTCTTGGGCACAGAGTCTTTCTAGAGAAGGGTTTATGTTTTAAGTTCCTTTTATGTAAATACGTTGCCAAGAAATACCAATCTGCATGTTTTACACAATTCAGTATAGCTATCACCTTTAGGCAGCTAGAAAGAACATGAATTTTAAAAAAGATACTTCCTTGCCTCTCCCTAGGTACATTTGTTTGGCACATTACATATTGATTGCAAACAATCTATCAGCAGAGACTTCTGCATTATATCACTGCTTTTACTCCTCTCCTGTTAATTTAATGCACAACATAAAAATCAGAGATTAAAGAACCACAAAGTACAGTGCTTTACTGCATACTACTGGATAAGTTATATACTTTGTCATGTTTATCACTTAGCAGTGGCTGGCAGAGACTTGGGTCTAATGGGCAGCTTATTAGCCTAGGCGAGCAGGGCTGGGTTCCTAGCGCTGCCACTGACCTAGTGCATAAATTCAAGAGTGACACTTCGCTTCTGTCTGCCTCTGGGTGGATCCACAGCTTCAGAACTGATGTGACTGGTGTATCGAGGACATGGATATTCTGACGAACGCTGTTATACTAACTGTGCTGCTACTCCCATTCTGCAAAGGGGGAACAAAGCTAACGAGCTCACATTCCTCTTTCCAGCAGCACTAGATGTCATTCTTGAAACTGATGGCAAAAACAAGCGGTCTGGCTGCGGGATTTCTTGACTCAGTATATCTGTGAGTCCAAAGGCTCACAAGGAGTTTGAGAGAGATTAGAGATTTCCAAGAGTATCAATAATATCTAGGGCTGTAATTACCAATTCAAAACAAAACCCTCAGCCCTTGAATGTTTCAGAAGGCATGTAAACTCCCGTGCTTCAGGGAAAATTTCTAGAGCTCTTCCCATCTTTGAAGATGGGAGATTTCCCACCCCGCCTCCACCCCTCCCCCCCAAGTTCTTTAAACTACAATTGCCTTTTGTTTGGCTTGCCTCTGAAGCCTGTGGTTTAAACCCTATCTGAGAGCTATGGACTACATACACACTGCACTGATCCAATACATTAACTCCCATGTTTCTGTTCTGAAAATACTATCAATTTTATATAAAACTTTCTGCTTTCCTCCTTCATCGTATTTACTGCATGAATGACCCAGCATACAAATTTAATCTCTCTTTATTTTTTTTGTTTTAAAGACTGAAGACAGCATTCCAGCCAGATACTGATCCACTCAGGCTCTTTTATCTCTCTAATGGTCAATGCTGACATGTACTTAAGGAGGCTGAGAAAACAATGACAAAATAAACACTAGCTAAAGAAAAATCATTTCTGCCGTCAACCTCTCTAGCTCAGGATTTCTGCACATTACCGGCTCCGTTATGACTAAAGTCTGTTATGATCTACCCAGATATGATGACTTTGGTTGGCTGTGTAGTTTATTGCAATTCTAAATGTCACTATTGATTCAGATACTCACTGACATTTCTCTGTGTGGACGGACACTATTTTAAGCCCCGCGCTGCTGTTATGGCTAATGTATTTGTGGGCAAGTTATTCACCAGATGACCATGTATTTGATTGTCAATCATTATGTTAATTATACCCCAATGTATATCTTCCTTAAGAAGGACAGACACTTCTTTCATTAGGAATATTGGTTATGTTTTATCAGCATTGTTATGCCACCAATGTTTCAGTTTATGGGTGTTTTTGAGGTTTTTTCGTTAACAATTTCATGGCCTTTATTTGGCATTTTAAGGTGTTCCTCTGCTCGTGCTCAGAAGGATGTGGTGGACCACCTGAAAATGCATCACTGACAGCCTTATGGAAGTCATGCTAGTAACAGCAAAGATTAGTATGTGCTTTGTAATGTTGATTAAAAAAAAAAAATGAACAACTCTGGTTAGGCTTTATTCTTCCTATACAGTACGATTCAGGTAGAAAATTCTGGTGTCCTCTTAAACAAGTTATCTCTCTCCTTTTGTACCTTGTTTTACTGGTGCTCTATTTTTAAAAAGGAATTACGGGCATTTCACATGGTAGTGTGATCAAACACCTTAGGAACTGAGCACTTCACACTTTAATCATCTAAACTAGATGCATGATTAAGGGAAAAGGAAAAAAAAAAAAAGAAAGAGTTGAAGCTGATTGAAGAAGCTCCAGGACTTCACTGTATAAAAAGATGTTTCTTTTTACAGCACTTATAAAAATCCTAAACTTTCATAAAGAAGTTATGCTGAACCATTTGTGATGACATACTAAAAAGTGATTTATCATCCTGTATAGTTCTCTATACAACCAGCACATGAAGGCATCTGTCAGGTTTGCTCTTAGGACAGAAATAGACTTCATGGTTTAGATGCCAAATTATATTTGACATCTAATTTACCATCTATGAAGCTGTAATATTTCACCTAAGCAGAAAAGGAAGAAAACAGCAGGAAATTCCATTTGCCAAAGAGGTATGGCAACAATCCTTGGTCTCAATAATCAGATATCTAAAGTAATAGATTATTGACCATAACAAAGAACATCTAAACATAATAAATGTAATGGACTAGAGAGTGTATTTTGTGTAAAGAAGTGAAGGAATAATGCATATAACAAGATTAAGTGCCATGATTCTTACCTCTTTTTCCTGATTTGGTCTGGATGACAGGCAGTAGTAGCAGCATTGCGAGACAAGTGCAAGTCCCAAGCCATGTAAAGTTCAGAGCAAGACTGGTTTCCAGCATCAGGAGACTTGGAGCCAGTCCTGGACAAGGAGCTGGGGGAGCATCCTGTATGGGATTTCTCATACGGTGAAACAAGGAGGAAGCAAGGCCTGTTCCTACACCAAGAATTTTCACAGTCACTCTTGCTGAATCCCTTGTGAAACTTTGGAAGGCAAATCTAGAGAACTGCATACTGCAAAGAAAACAAAAAAGTATTCATTGTGAATACTTATCAAATGGATTCCATGTTGTGTTGCTTCCCATTAATGATGGGCTGAGTTACTTTTTCTGAAAAGTACTTTTATTCAGTCTCCTGAAGTAACTCGTGAGAAGTGGAAGAGACATTTCCAACTTTTCTTGGAAAACTACGTGGAAATTTTAGCAGTTACCAAACTTTTACAAGCATGACCTTAACATATATGCCTTTCCCATTTTTGAGGAAAGAGAAATTCAGGAATTATACATTTTTTCAGTTACCACAACATGCCCACGAACACAAAGCTAGCCCTGCTAGTGATCTCAGACACTTATTCATGTTATCCCTAGTGACAGTGATGTGCAGCATTTGCATTTTTCTGTCTTCCAAATCTCTTCCCCTTCCAGGCACACATTGATGGCTCTGTCCACAGGACCATTTCTGCAGTTCCATTCAGAGTCAGACAGGTAAGAATTTTCTTAGGGAACCTTGTAATTATATTCTACAAAATATCATAGAAACATCTCAGGCAGAAAGGAAAAGGAGAGGCTTTCATGTAGATAGACACTTCATTTCAGTGATGCATACTATTCACCGTTCCTCAGAAAAGAACAGCTGCAACATTTGCTCAGGAAGAGTCAGGAAATAAACACAGACTATCCTAATGCCTTGTTCTGTATCTGCAGTTGCCAAAGTAATTTGGATATTCGGAGCTATCCAAGTGAAGTTTTCATTAATGGAGGAGATAGAACTATTCTTACAGAGCATATTAAAATTAATTAGCCTTCAAGAGTAGAAAACGATGAGAAACGAGATTCAGAAGTAGATTAACAATGGATCTCTTTTAAAAGAAGCTGTGGTTAGACTAGAATGTCATGTTACCTTGGAGCAAATCAAAGCCTTTGGAATGACCATTTTCAGCTGCAGAAATTAAGGGGAAAGTATTGTCACTTGAGCCTCCAGATGTTCATGTAGATTCTGGAGTTCTAGAAGACAGCTTGAAGGGAATTGCCATCAACTGACTTTCAAGCTTTACCTTATTTACAGACAGAGCACCTACATACAGACATAGTTAACACAAGAGGAGAATGCAGTAATTTCAAAAGTTAGCCTTTCTGCCAAAGTGGGAAAATCGCTATTTTCCATATAAAAACCATACAGTCTACATCATGTCCCCACTGTACACATAGAGACCTTGTTGCCTTTAACAGTCCTCTACAAGAGGACTTCCCCAGACAAGGACAGCTTGTTTACACATTGTCAGAAGCCAGCAGATTATTTTTTTTGCTTGCTTGCAGTTTAGCAGTTGAAGTTTCAGACTGTTAAGTTTTTTATTAAATGAGGGGAAGGGGCAGCACAAGTTGTGGTAAAACTTTGAAAATCCCTTCTATAGATCACTGATGGTAAATCATGCCTAGCTGCAAATACTGAGGCACCACTTCACATGCATGAGCATACCTTAATTATTTTGCCTCTTTTTAAGCTAGACAAGTGATAGAAGATGGAAATCAAAAGATGTTATAGCAAAAATGCAGTATGCTTATGAAGTAAGGTTCTGGACCTGTAACACTAACACAAGCTTAACTTCATTAGAACAAGTGGTCTCACTGCCTTTATTTCAAGAATGGGAAGTTTAAAAAATCCACAATGGATCATGGTAGCATCCTCACCATCCAGATGTGCAAAAGTATTGATCATATGGCAATAAAGTATAATTTACCCAACACTGTCCAGATACATTTTGGTGAACAGGCATCTTCCCTCCTGGCTATAAGTGGACCGAGAATAGATGGTCATAAACAAACACCCCCCCAAACAACCTTGATTCTCTATTAGCTGCTCCAGTTTGAGAGCAAAACCCCTATTTTTTTCAGAGATACTAAACATATGTGCCCTTCTCAAGAAACCTTTGCTAAATCCTGAGTTTTGCTGTTGCATAAGGATTAGAATGTGTCACTGTAAGTGACGCTGCAGGTGAGCATGGAATGGAGTTCAGAAATGCTTTTGTAAAATAGTAAAATGCTAGTTAGCTTCATTTCATGCAACCTATTAATTTGCTTTTTGTTATTAATTATTATAATTAAATAATTGTGGCCCATCTGTAAAGCAATAACATAAATGTTTTCTTGTACTCTTGATCAGTTTTGGTTTATCTGTCCATGGCTATCCACTTAGTCTATTTGTCTTGACATTTGCTCATGCTATCATCTGGAGAAGTGAAATTGGTTGAGATAGCTTAATTTCAGGATGTGTAAACTGAGGGCAATCATTACAGACATTCAGGTATCTTGGTGTCTAAGGCTTTACCTTGGAAGTTATTGAAGGCTCTAGCCCTGAGTCTGCAATACGCACTCGATACGAAACATGCTATTATTAACAATGACAATAACTATTATATAGCAGATCAAGTAAAAAGAAGAAAGCAACTTGACAAATAAAGATGCCAAGATGCAAACAACTTCAAAAAAGACAGCCAACAATGCAGCATTAGTAGCAAAACAAAACTCAGTTTCCTGTTTCCCAGCATTTCTCTACATATTACTTGTGACATTAGACGTTCCGTTCTCAGGGCTGCATGGGCCAGTATTTGCACCTCATCCAACATTAATATACAGTCACTTTTTAAATGGTGCCTCCTTAATTAGACTATAGTGGATAAATAAATCTGTAAATAAATGTAAAGAAAACAGGTTTTGATATTTGTAGTTATCATGAAGAATTTAGTGATGACAGTACAGTATATCACCGACATTAATTTCATTAGATATAAATTGTACTACTGTGACATTGATGTATTATAATTAAAACTAATGATCCATTGATTCTCATCCAGAAATCCAGTTAAGATGACAAATATTCTTCTATTATAGACCAATGAATAAATATTAAAAGCATACAGAAGTCCAGGAGGTAAATTCTGCATTCAGACATGCCAAGGTGAATATGCCAGCAAAATTATTTTTTAGGGCTACAGTATGAATAAAAGGAGAGATGGCAGAGTTTTGGAAGCACAGCCTACTGCCAATTCTCATGAGACATCAGACAGACGATAGCTCAGGTTCTACTGTACAAACCATCAGAGGAATTTCAAGCTACACAGGAGCCTCTGCCACCCCCTGCCCAAATTTGTAAGTATCTGTGTAGAGTCACTATAGATTGGAACTATCAGATGTAAGGAGGAAGAAATGTTATTTGAGTAGCTTTTCAAATGCAATTTCAACATCATAGAATCATAGAATGGTCTGGGTTGGAAGTGACCCCAAGGATCACAGAGTTCCAACCCCCTGCCACAGGCAGGGCCACCAACCTCCAGGCCTGGAGCTACACAAGGTTGCCCAGGGCCCCATCCAACCTGGCCCTGAACACCCTCAGGGATGGGGCACCCACCCCTTCTCTGGGCAGCCTGTTCCAGCCCCTCACCACTCTCTCTCTAAAAAACTTCCCCCTAATATCTAATTTAAACCTTCCCTCCTTTAGCTTTAATCCATTGCCCCTTGTCCTACCATTGTCTACCCTTCTAAAAAGTTGATTCCCCTCCTGTTTTTATGTTCCCTTCAGGTACTGGCAGGCTGCAATGAGGTCCCCCCGCAGCCTTCTCTTCTCCAGGCTGAACAAGCCCTGCTCCCTCAGCCTCTCTTTGTAGGGGAGCTGCTCCATACATCAATCATCTCAAGACTCCTACATGATCACAACAGCTCTTTATGATTAAAAAACCCACAACTGCTGATGGCTGCCCAAGTTCCAGAGCCAACTATCTCTAAATGCTAAATTTTCTTCTGATAAAGCCTGGTTAAAGGCACCAACAGTAATTCCCCTAAAGGAATGTATCTAAATCAACCCAAAAAGCACTGTCATTCATTGTTTACCTTAAGTGTCATTCAGGACAAAATACAATACAGATTCTTCTTTCCTCCCAGATAAAGCAACCTGTCTCCTGGGTGCTGTAGACACAATTACTCATATCTCTTGCTTTCACACATCCT
The DNA here is from genome assembly GCA_013400835.1 of Zapornia atra. NCBI lineage: Eukaryota > Metazoa > Chordata > Aves > Gruiformes > Rallidae > Zapornia > Zapornia atra. Next base: position 133,399 of record VZTU01016693.1, on the reverse strand, counting down.
TTGTTTCTGTTACATGATTTTCCTACAATTAGACCTTAAAAGAATTGATCCTCTTTTCACCATAAAAAGGAAAAACACTTTCTTCTGGATTTTAAACAAAAGATAGTAAAAGCAGACTAGACATGTTCTTTTAACCTTATAATAAGTCTCTACTAAGAGTAAGGGAAGTCACCCAGATTTCAGCAGCCTGAACTGGTTCTACTGCTCACTGACAATTGCCAGTGAAACAATCAAACTTACCAACTTGGTAAAAGTTTAGAAAGACTTGCATAGATTTGCATAGGTGCATGCATACTTGCTATAAGCCTGACACATCCTGAACAACCCTTGATTTATAACACTTGTCTGACAAAGGTGGCCACAATGTGAGGGAAACTTACCTATCTGCACGCCCAAGGAAAGTATTCACTTTGACACCACCTGGCTTACCAAGACTTTCTGTATAGTCAGTAGTAAAAATTTCCCACCTTCACAAAGCTGGACACACATTTCTGGGTACATTCACCGTTGCTTTGGCAATACAAATATTGAGTATGTGATAAGATGTGCTAGGGAATGCAATAACCCATAAAGCCTGTATCTCAGCACAGACAAATGCAATTAGAGATGCTGGGCATTTCCCAAGGGGTGGAATACATATGTAACTGAATTAAAGCCTTCTCCTGCTGGCCTAACTGATTCATAGGGCCAACAGATACTATTTTCAGGAGAGCAACATGTTTAATTTACAAATTAGTGGATTACAGTAATATCTGTAACAACATATTAAATGAAGTATTAATGTAATACAACACAAACGACACATGATAAACTATATAAGCATATATACAAATTTGATTTAATATGTTAGCTTCCTTTGCCCTCTGTCAGTCTGATTGCCTTTGCATAATCCATGTTTCTAATTATCCCCTGGTATGCCTTGCATATAAATAGCTAATTAGATAGTGTCCCTGTCAGCTATGAAGTATGTAATATCTGGAAGAAAAAAACCCACCATCCTTTGGAAACTTAATTTAGGATAACAGATTGTGCTATCCACTGCAGAATTAAAGCTTTCGGTTTACTAAGAAGTTTATACATTTAATATCAACTTCATACTATTAGTGCCCCCAAATGTGTCCAGTAATTTTTCTTTTTAAAAAAAATCATTCTATCAAAAGCTTGTACAGTAATTACAGTAAGATGCTTAAGATCCAAAAGTCCCATTGCAGATGGTGATGACTTTACGTGCACTGAATATATGCTAAGCAGAAAGTTCTCAGATGCAACTCTAGGAATTGCCATACTAAGTCACACAAAAGGGCCATGTAGTGTTGTGGGCCCTTCCTGCTCATTGCCAGCTGTTCCAGGGAACAGCACAGGCATTCTGAGCCTGACCACAGATGGGATCACCTCAACCATCAGGTTACATCAAATGCCTTTTTTCGCATCTTGCCTTGTCACAGTTACTGGCTGGTTCAAATGCCACCCTTATCACCTCCAATGCACACAGAATCATAGAATCATAGGGGTTGGAAGGGACCTCAAGAGATTATTGGGTCCAACCCCCCTGCCAAAGCAGCTCCCCAGCTCATATTGCACTGGTCGGCGTCCAGACGGGGCTGGAATATCTCCAGAGAAGGAGACTCCACACCCCCTGGGCAGCCTGTCCCAGGGCTCCCTCACCCTCACTGGGTAAAAGTTCTTCCACATGTTGGTGAGAAACTTTGTATACTCTAACTTGCAGCCATTGCCCCTTGTCCTGTCCCCACAGACACTGAAAAGGGGCTGGCCATTTCCCCCTGCATCCCATACTTAAGATATTTATAAACATTAATTAGGTCCCTCCTTAGTCTTCTTTTCTCCAGGCTGAACATTCCCAGCTCACCCAGCCTTTCCTCATAGGGGAGATGCTCCAGGCCCTTAATCATCTTTGTAGCTCTTCTCTGGACTCTCTCCAGGAGATCCCTGCCTTTTTTATCCCAGGGAGCCCAGAACCAGACACAATACTCCAGCTATCTTACATGTTTTTAACAAAAATAAAAAATGAGATTTATGGACCATCCTCTTCCTCGCTTGGCCTGCATTCTTCTATAATTTATTAATCCCCCCTCCCCCCAGCTTCAATCCTTTTAATCTAATCTGCATAAAGAAACGGTATTTTTCTGCAGTAGAAACTGCAAGCATGTAGCTATGAATAAAATGCTGGCTGCAATAATAATTTTTTTTCTTTCTTTCTTTCTTGGCTCCAAGGAGCAGCTACTAAGGTGAAGGTTGGAAGGAGTGCAGGCATGCTGAAAGGCACCTAGGCACGTAGATGGCCATAAGACTGGAGAAAGTACTATGGCAAGGAAGATGCAATGTTTACGCAAACATCATCTCTTCCTCTCAACTTAGCTAAGATTTCCAAAGTCATACATGAAATATAAATATTATTCCTTATTCATTTCATGAGCAGGAAATGTTCTACAGCTTTAAAAATATCTCATATACAGGTGTGCCATCTGAAAGGAGAAGTACTTTTCTAAGGTACAGAACATTAAATACCCTGAAAAATAAAGCAAGCCATAGCTATGTGTTCCTCTCCCTGAATTAAGAGAAGACTGCACATTTTTCTTTAAATGAATCATTAATACTACATGGCAATTAAGAAAACACCCCTGGATCTCTTACTCATCTTGTTGTGTCTGCTAGGTAATATTAATGGGCGTACTTCAAATCTAGGCCATCATGCTGGGAATGAGACCAAGGGGAACAAAGAGCACTTGGAACATTGTGCTCTCTGGTTTGCAAACAGCATACCCAATTCATCTCTGGTGCAGCTTCACTGGAGTAGTAGCTCAATATGTTCTGTTGTGTGTATTATATAGCCCATGTAAAGGGCAATGATGCATGTTTCAGAGTAATTATGGTTAATAAAATACTAGGATTGCAAAAAAAAAAAAAAAGCTCTTATAAATAGCACAGGAATAGCCATTAAAAACAGAAATGCAACTCTCTTCCATCAAGAGTGGAGGGGATCTTTAAAAGCAATGGCTTCATGAGTTCACTCCTTTTTAAAAGGACCACAGGAACACGCAAGCTGCTCTATGATACTGCTGTAAGCAACTCCTAACCCCATCAGCACAACTCAGTGGGTGACAGCAGCTTCTCTCCTGGTCAAGGAGGAATAACACCAGTCATAGGAAAGACCCCACACAGGAAGATTTGCCACAGGACAGCTAGCGTGCTGCTAATCTGCACCGCCTGCTAACCAGAGGAGCGCCTCCGTGGGCCCATAGCCAGGCAGCAAGGGTACACTGCACTAAAAGTCAGGGTGATTTGTCATCTTAAATATTTTCTGAAAGCAAGATTTGCATTCTCAGCAGCATCTAAACAGCTCTATATTTTTCTCATCTCCTGTACAGGTGCATGCGCTGGTATGGAAACTTTATTGATGTCATCTTTACATTTCTGTGGTAGAAGTTACAGAATAAGCTGGCAGGACATTAAGGAATTGTTTAGTATAGTTTCTAGGGAATTTCTCAGTTATTTAGATCACAGTATGGATTTATAGGGTCTTTTGTTATAACACATATTCCTTTTAAGTGACAAACCATAGCTGTACTCCTTAATATAAGTTAATGCTAATACTCTTTTGGAGACAGAACAACACCCTTTAGGTCTCCTGGGTGATACATGCGCATTTACATTTCTATGCATCAACTTTTAAAACAACTTTTATCTGGTCAGAACAAGCATAGGATCTTTGGATCCCATGCTCCCTTACACTTAAAAAGATGAAAAATATGTTTATACTTCTTAGCTATTCCCCCAGCTGAGTTCTCCTTGCTGTGCTTGGCAGAAAGCTGCTTTCTGCTCTGCCACATTGCTGCCAGGACTGGGCTCCTTAGAGCCTCAGTTTTACAGAAAATCTTTTCAGCACTAAATACATTCACACATTTTTAGAGAGTAATTGTTTACACCTTAGATATTAACTGGGAATATCGGAATCTTCTGTAGTAGAGGGACTGTTTATTAGTAACAGGTTAGCAGTACACATAAGCACTTCCAAGTGTTCATAAGACAAGAAGCAATTCATAAGATAAAGATTTTCAATCGCATTTGGAAAGTGGCAATGGATGGCAGTGAGCTCAAACCATCTAGGACTGTTCTAGCAATGACATTGCCCCTAGAGATCCCTCTATGTGTGAAACTAAGCATCTGAATACAACACCTTTCTGGTGAAGCCTTTTCACCAGCGAACAGTGACAGCTTTTCCCACTTGTCTGAAATCTTTGCATATTACAGTTCCTTCCCCTCATGAGGAAATTTATGCTTTTAATATTATAATATACCATAGCAACCAGCAGTACTTTCAGTAAATATATTCCTGTGATTATTTTGTATATCATCAGCAAGCTTAAATGAAATTACAATGTCTAGAGATACTCTTAGCTGATAGCTGTATTTATTCTGTATGTTTATGCACCGTCTGTCAAAACAGCTATAAAATATGTATATGAGAGTGTAGATTTCCTAGAAATTCATAAAAGTGAGATAGTCCAGTCTACTCATTTTAGATACACAGGCATAGCAAAACATATCTCCATCGATGTTTTTATTGCAGTCTAAAGTAGGGAGGGTTTTAAAAGCTTTGTAGGATGTCAGCAAGAGGATCTCTAGCCAATTCACTTACCAATTTGTCTGTTATCAAGTGCTTATCAGGCTGTGACGACTCCAATAAAGTGGAGGGAACACTAGCGGAACCACGTGGCACTTGACAGAATCACGGAATCATTTAGGTTGGAAAAGACCTTTAAGTCCAACTGTTAACGTAGCACTTCCAAGTCCACCACTAAATCATCTCTCTGTGCACCGCATCTGCATGGCTTTAAATCCCTCCAGGGATGGTGACTCCACCACTTCCCTGGGCAGCCTGTCCCAGGGCTTGACAATCCTCTGGGTGAAAAAAGTTCTCCTAACATCCAATCTAAACCTCTCCTGGCACAACTTGGGGCCATTCACTCTTGTCCTGTCACTTCTTACTTGGGAAAAGAGACCAACCCCCACCTGGCTACTCCCTCCTTTCAGGGAGTAGTAGAGAGTGAGGACATCTACCCTCAGCCTCCTTTTCCCCAAGCTAATCAACTCAGTTTCCCTCTGCTGCTCCCCATCAGACTTGTGCTCCAGACCCTTCACCAGCTTTGTTGCTCTTCCGTGGACATGCTCCAGTGCCTCAATGTTTTTCTTGTAGTGAAGGGCTCAGAACTGAAGACAATACTCAAGATGCAGCCTTACCAGTGCTGAGTATACAGGGGGATGATCACTGCCCTAGTCCTGCTGGCCACGCTTCTCCATTAACAGATTGTTGTTTTTTTTTTTAAGGCAGACCTGACAATTTTCTCCCCACTGCAGCAAAGTTACAAAACCATGATTATTGTCTTTTGGATGGTGTTGCATAGAAAAGGTCAGACTCCCGAAATCACACAAGTTAAGAGATAATTTTTACCTATGCTGCCCAGTACCAATGATGGTATCCATACTAAAGAAATCCTTGACCTGCAGTTACCTGAAATTAGCCACAGAATATAAGTCTCAAGCGACACTCTCCCCCACCTAACAAAGCATCCATCACAAGCCTTCAGACTTCCTCACCAGGTAAATTCACTGGATTGTATCAAAGATCTTCAGCTGTTTTCTACAAAAAATGTTTAGAATGTTTAGAAACGGGCTTCTCTTGAACAGCCTACACAATAAATCCACTCCTGTTAATTACAAATCTTGCCTCATCTGAGTGAATAAGTATCTATGCATCTGGTACAAGTCCTGTTGTTAACATTTCTGTCAAGTACTTGTCTTCATTTAGCAATTAAACTAGCACAGCACCAAGAGAAGGCTTTTTTGTTTGTGTTACGGCTAACCACAAGATGTCTAGAAGCAGCAGCAGAGAATAAGGTATCAGAATAGAAAAATTAAGAAAAAGTGTTTTGGTATATAGGCCTGCAAAGAAAGCTCAGAGCCCAAACAGATTCCTGTTCGTAACGAAGCGTAATGGGAGCTGGACACCTGATTCCTATTCTCTGTGTATCAAGACTGCCAGCAGTTGTCAGACATAGGCCCAAGAAACTCCTTTTCCCAGAGGAAACTTAGACTCTAAACACATTTCCAGCATACTTCTAGATAGTCTTCTATGTCCTTCCTGTTGGATAAATATATCTTCAAAACTCTTTCACATCAAGGATATCTTAGTTTTATTTAACCTGCTACACCCAGGAGAAACCGTATTTCCTTTTCTCCCCTTGATTCTGCACTTAGAAACTGTGATGCAGCTCCAACCCACATTGTATTCTCAACCTGTGGTAACCTATTGCTTACTTTTCGTCAAGACAGAGAGTCTTGTAGTGCAACCATGACATACATTCAGCTATTGTGCAGCATCTTGAACAAAAATATACTAGTACTTTTGCTTGGCTGGTTGAAGTAGCTGACACTGCATCTGGTTTTTGTGTGTAAGGGTATATGGTATTTTAGTCCAACAACAGCAGCAGAACACAGGTTTTGCCAAGTGGCAGTTTCCCTGTTCTAATCACTTGTCTCAAGCTCCTTCACAGGATACTCTAGGCAATGCTTTTTGGTGATTAAAGTCACTTCAGATTGATAGATTAAGGTGTAAGACCTGGGAGAATCTAAATGTGAACTTGCTGTCAAGACACTTTACAGCATTCCCTGAGGCAGGCCATACTTATCCAGATATGCACCTCCTGTCATCTCATATTGCTTAAATACTTTAATTCTTTATTGGTATCACAGTTCATGGTAACTTTTCTCATCATTCCTACATTTATATCTTTGCTCCAGGATAATTATCTGCTGCTCTAGTTCTCTCTGAGGTGCTTCACTGAGTTTCAGTCTGTCTTGATGACAGATAAATTATTTTTCTCCTCTGTACTATACTTTACCAGCTGCACTGAGGGCAGATCAGAGAACTTGGGTCCGATCAATTTTGAACTAGACCTACATTTTAGCTTGAAGAGTATTCCATGGTTTCTTCTCTTCCCAAATTCTTTCTGGAGCCAGATAAAGGGAAGCAGACCTAACGTTTGCAGGGTTTCACTCCCAGAGAGGAAGGAGAGGTTCTTCTCTGTGCATACACCACAGCTCCATAGCTGACCTCATAGGACACAAAGAGTTTTATTCTTATTTTAGATACACCTGTAAATGTTGGAATTTTTTTGACCTTTCTCTAAAAGACTGTTTAGCTGGACTCAGGCTGTGCTTATTCCATTCCCCTCAGGAAGCTTCTGACAGCAGTAGTAGATACCTGTTTCAGACAGGTAACCTTCCCTTAGCTCCACAATCTCACCACTTAGCCTTACATACAATAAAACTCAGGCAGCTTCATTGCCTCCAAATGTTAGGGACAGCTCCAGGAAAGAAGAGAAGAGGAAGTGTCACAAATTTGCCTACAAAATGAAAATAAAATCATAAAGACATGTGCATTTTGGGCTAGATATTCAAAAGAGCACCTTAATGAAGAGGCCAGATGTTTCTCTGCAGGTACTGCGACTTCAGTTATGAATACTGAGCTCACCTAAACATGCTTTCCTGAAAGCCATTCCCTTCGGTTCCTCCACGTTCCTCAAATGTAATTAAACTGACATTTGAAAAAAAAAAAAAAGAAAATCCAGCTGTGAGATTTGCAGGTACCACAACAGTTTTATAATAAGGAAAGGGGAAAAAAGAGCAGAATTTCCTTCTTGGAAGTACAGCATCCATTGATAAACACCGCACAGAGAATAAAAACACCAGTGATACCACAGGTGCCTTCAGGCCACAGTGACAGCACAGCAACAGTGACCAGAGGTCATCTGGAAAAATGTCCACCATCCCCTTCAAAAGATGGAGCTATTTTTCAAGTCTGATTGCTGCAGAAGGAGTTGATTTGATGAGTTTGAAGACTTTTCATACATCTCTTTTCAAATGAAGTAAGGATGAACCAGACTACAGCACCAATAGCTAATCTGTCCAGTTCCTTGTAGTGCTCTTCAAGTGGATGAAAATAATATATTAAATGAAAACAGTAACCTGGGATATAACAAGAAAGTTCAGTCATCTGTGCTATAACACTTGTATGCATACGTATGTACATATACAAAGGATGAATATGAAAGCTTTATTTCAAATATCTCAGGAAAAGTAGTAGCTCTGTATTTTAAAAAATTAATTAAAAAGATCAATACACTACAAATTCCATTCTTCATTGATTTTTGGGCTGAATCCAGCCAAGTCATCAAAATTAGATGCAGGAAGCATTACATCACATACTAAGGAGAAACAGTGTTCTACAAAAGCTACTTGTTGCATAAACACACATCCCATTTCTGCCCAGTGACAAGTACTGGTCCCAGTCAATGAGAGCTGATGTTTTATTGCTACCTAAAACTATATAAAAACCCATTTACGTGTCTTAATGCAAGGCTTGAAAGGACACGCTTCCATGTGGCTAAGTCAGCATTTTGGTTTAAGAGTCTGGATTTCTCACCCTGAAGGGAATTCAGCCCTCTGTGCAATGACAGGACAAGGCCTTGGCATTGCTTAAACTTTCTACACTGCACTTAAATGAGGTGCATGCTTTTTTTAGAGCTTTACACCAGTCTCCCAGTGACCTTCCCACGGCTACATTTCAGCTGCTCTGAAGGCCTTCAGGGAGGATCCAGACCAAGAAGTAGCAGTAAAGCAATAAGCATGAATCGCTTAAGTACAAATTTAAAGACAACCTGGCTGCTTGACTTCCCCAAGTTCAGACAGAAGTCTTCTGTCACACTTTTCCAATGTGGTTCTGATTAACATACCATGCATGAAAACTTTGTCTAGCATGATCAGCAACTGAACTTGAGGGAAGGCTCCAAAACACTTAAATTCTGTACACTGAAGCTGAAAAAGCCACACGCTGTGGCTGGGGACTATACAGACTCAATCTCAGGAAAATTGATTAAATTAAAATTTATACTGCAGATTTTCTAGGGGGATTTTTTGTCCAAAAAATATACGTGTTTGCTCATGTGAAGCAAAACAAGTTGATATTATCATAGCAAGTCAAAGAAAAGGGCCTGGAATGACTAAGCAATTAATGCAGGCCTTTTGATTAAAGTCAATTTGCCTTCAACATCATGACTTACAATGTGCTCTAGGCCTGCATTAATAACCCTCTAGCATACGGCTTCCCCACTTGTTTAATTATTTATAATTTTTATTGCTTTTTAAAACAAAGCAACCTTAACGAGATTAATAAAATTATTTTCTTACTTAACTTTTACTTATTAAAAGTAAAGAATGGAGTTTTACTCCTCTCTCTGACAGATAGGAAACAAACCATCAGCTCTCCTCTGGCTTTCCTGGCTGAAATTTTTCATGACACAATCAAGTGCTGTGGGGATGTTTTCAGGATAAGAAGGGTGTGGGCAACCCCTCACTGCTTGGGGGATTGGGGCGAAATGCTGTCACTACCACATCAGGGCTCAGGAAGAGCTACTCAAGTGCTCAATAAAAATTTAAATAAGAAATCCAAATCATATCACCACCAATCCCAAAGCCATCCCCAAAGGCAACACTAGTCAGGAGAGAGCAGGACATTCCTCACTGGGAAGGGGATGCAGCACAAGCTCTGCATGCCGGGGGTTAGTTCTGTGCTCATGGGGATGCAATGGCAACATCACTGCATGCTCCTCCCCTGGCCTAAGCATCCTGTGCCACACTCCCAGTGCACACACTTTGTGCACAACTAATAGGGATAAGCCCAGGACTGGTTTTTAAATTGCAACTGTGTTTTCCAGGCTACAGTTCTGGTAAAACCTGACCAGAGAAGAGCCCAGATAAAGCAGCTCAAATCCAAGGGATAATCTGGATACATTTGGTCACCTATTTTAGCAAGTCAGCCATCAAAAGCTGAAGTGTCACTTGCTTTCCCACACATGTGGCAATTTCTTAGTGGTATGAAAATCTGTCTTCTAAACACTGTGCTGAACAAAACATGCACAGACAGCTTTTCCTCTACAGAATTAGCTACACCACCACAGCAGATGTACCTCTAATCAAAATTGATTTTTATTTAGATTCCACCTTTACAATCCTTAAAATGTCACACTTCCAAGATGTCAGCAAGGGAACATTTTCACATATTCTTATCTAGGAAATGGAAATTTATTTCCTCTGAAGTTATTCAATAAACTGTTTATTTTGAAGCATACTTTGACAAACTTTTGCAATTTAAAAGCATACTGTAAAATAGCATTTTCAAGATGTGAGAAAAGCATATGATGCAATTAGAATTACCTGTTTATAGTTGTTGGATTGAAATGCAGAAATTCCTAAATTAAAAATACACAAAAACTACTTAGTTCACTTTGAAGCATCAGGCTGTTTAGGGGTTTTTTTCTTCCACATCTTCTTAAGATGTTAATATTTTTTGTGCAAAATTACTTTTGTATTTCTCTGAAGGACATTGGTTCCTGCAAAAAAGCATCTAGAGAACTTTATTAATTGCAAGAAGATTGCATTTATTTAAAAAAATATCTACTTGAGCAATAAATGTCATGTAATATATGTACATCAGCTCAAGTGAATCTGGGTAGCTAGAGACAGCTGTTCTGAATACTGATAGACTCAAAGAACTTAGTAGTCTCTGATCCCTTTCTTTCAAATATTTGATTAACCTAGGAAGACACAAATAAATTCAATCAGACAAAGCCTGCAGAACCTATTCAGCATAAGGCTAGCATTCATGCTATTAATAAGACTAATTGCTGTCCATCAATTTGTTTCACTAGCAATGGAGATATAAACCTGGAGCAAAGGACAGGAGTAAGGGCTTGGTTTTCAAAGTAGTTCACTGGTACCTGCTGATCCTGTAAATCAGCTAGCAGTTTCCAAAGGATGATTCACTTCAACAACAACAAAACCAGCCAAAAAATCTTGCGGCTATTTGGCCTTAATTATTCACAATTGGGAAAAGTGCCTTTGCATGCAAAAGCGGAATCTGAAGCCTACCTAAAAAAGGGATTTCATTGTTCCAGGTGAAGATACTAAATATAGTCCCCAGTCTCCTTCTGAGGATCTGCAATTGTAGCCTATGCTCAGATGGCAAAGGTTGCTTGAAGCACTGAGACCCAGAATTGCAAAGGACTTGTGTGTGCCTCCCTAAACCATTCTCTGCCCTGTCAGCCACAACTGATGGTCTGGCTCAAACCACCCCTGCTCCTGCTGCCACCCTGAGCACATTGCATCCCGCCAGACCTCCTCTGTACTTTGTCCCTTCTTTTGAACTTGGTTGTCAGGGATACTCTTTTTAAAACAAATATTAGCCTGCTTAATCTTTCCCAAGTTCATTACAGCTGACATAATATTCGGTGGCAAAAGAACACACGTACGTATGGGATAGATGCAGCACCTAAAACAGATTTATATCTTCCCTTGATATTACAACACTAACAAGTTTAGTACTCAGGAGTTGCAGGCTTCCTAGTGGCATCTTTATGAGGCCCAGCTGACTCTCCACCAAAATTTATACCTGCTCAAGCATGTTCCCTGAACCACAATCATAGACACAATAAATTTAAAGACTCCTTTATATGGCAGTAGACACTTTTCAACGCTCCCTTTACATGACACAAGGGGGAAAGCACTTCCCCTCTTCAGCAAAACTCTGCAGGGCAATCTGGTTGCTCAGTCTTGGTGCTTGTACATAACTGCAGTTTGGAAAATATTAAGGAGAAGGAAAACAAGCGGAGTTTATTGACCTAATTATCTCTTAGTCAGAAGCACAACCATGCACTTTGATCATTCCAGCAGAGGCCTTACCTCCATCCATACCATCAGCAGCGTTAAGCTGATGGCTTTGAAGTCTCAGCCCGAATACCACAAGGACAGTGGCAACAGGGATGTTTGTGAAAAGGCTTTGAAAGCTGGCAAATTCACATGATATCCATAAGACCTCAGTTTCTTCTGTTCATTCAAAAGCCAGCAGTGAAGCTTATATGCAATACTGTTGATACCATACAACGCCGTTCAGTAAAGTTGAATGGCTCCAACAAATATACAAGCAGCGGTGAACAGAGTCTACTACATCTATTTTCACCTTGACCTGTAAGGTATGGACCTCTGTTTGAGCAAATAATCAGAGAGATCTAAAGAAGTTCATAAAACCTGACCTGCTAATATAGTTCCACCTAAAAGAACTTCAGAAGAAGAATATATCATGTTATTGCTAAGGTTTAAGTTGGAGGAAGGTTTTAGCTGTAAACATAGCTGTTCAAAAGATAAATATTTAAACACAGACTTCATGTCAGAGTCTATAAAATATAATATTCACCACTTGGTTGTAAGCCAATGGGAAATTTTAACAGAGGATAGACTACTTCTTTTCATGGTTATTTAAAGCAAATTAACAATGACAGTAATGTAATTTCCTTGGCATGACTCTTTTTCATTTCTTTTCAGCTGCCTCCTGCTAGAATCTTTAGAGAAGTTTAAACTGATTTAAAGAAATCCTTTGAAAAAAAGATGCACTATGCTATTATATATCTTTCAGGTGTTCACAGAAGTGCAGAAGAAAGAACATTTGCATTTCCACTTAAATGGTCTGTTTATACAGAACTGTAGATGGGAAATGACAACATAAATTTTCCAGGACCATAAATATTAACTTTCCCTCAACTGAAAGGTTGAAGTTTTGTATTGTGACCTGTTTTGGGCAACTTGTGCAGGAAGACTCTTACATAAGACTTTTTGTAATGAGGCGAATTGCTGAAGAGCAAGTCTAATACAACGCCTAATTAAAGGGTGCTGCAAGTTCAAAACTAGCGTTCTTTGTACTTTGAAATAGACTACTTAAATCAGTTTTTAGGGAATTATTTCCTCCTGCTGTATTGTTATAGCATTGACTGTGTTAAAAAAAATTAGCTTTCACTATAAGGAATTACTGGTTTCAACATAACCTTTTCAGAGTCACACTCATTTAGTCCAATAGCAATCCTATGCTGTAATTTCATCTGAGCACATATTACCTAAAATCATTGTTTCCTATGTGCAAAGCTAAAAAACTTGAAAACTGAAGAGTCTTACCCACTAAAACCAAGAAAACTACATTCTTTGGTTTCAGTTGGGTTGTGAGGGTCTCTCTTGTCTCTTAAAACCTGATAAAAATACCACTGAATTCAATTCTTATCTTTGTTTTCACTTTAGTAGTCCTTGGAAGGTACACCTAGAGAATACTTGATTCAGAGCTATAAATCATATATGTCATAGCTGAGGCCGAGCTACAGTTTTCCGAGCCCACCGTACTTTAATCAAGATTTATGCTGTTAGCTAAAGACCTCAAAAGAATTCAGACTTTGGGCTCTGTTTTCCAGCTTCTGCTTTCTGCCACTGCAGATCCCAGTTAACAGTCAGTCCATATCCACAATTCCACCCAATGTCACTCATCCCTTCCACTGAACTATCTTTTCCAGCAGCATCACCTAACTTATTTACTGTAGGCCACTGGCTGTTCAAGAGTGAAAAGTTCTGTCAACCTTCTGATATTTTTACCTGTTTCTGTCAAGAAATTCCTGCTACAAAAGGGAACCTTGTGGTCCCCCAATGCCTGACTGCATCCTGAATTCCACAGACTCTGTTCATAATATTCCTAATTAATACAGGTCACATCATGTGTGTTAGAGTAAGATGCAATGAAATTTAATCTCTTGACAGCAAGCTGACTTTTAGGGCTGTCTGCCAAGAACACTAATTACTATAACTAACCATTTGCAGGAACTACAGAAAACCAGCTTGCCAGTAGTAACTGTGCTAGTTCATTGGGGGAGGTGAAGCCATGAAATGGCCAGAATTAAAACAGTATGAATAGGGTTTTTTAACTTTTTTGCCTTCAAATCTATTACTACATTCTCAATAGGCTTCTCTGTTTTACTAACATATTTTCATTTTTCACGCTGGGTTATACTTGACATAGTGACAAGATGACATTTTTTGATCTCTACTTTCAGGGAGAAGTCTTGGAAAAAACTAGCTTGTGAAAGTGTAACAAACTGCTGGCATAGGTATTTACATGAAGGCAGCCTCAGAGTTGTGTTGCAAAAAAAAAAAAAAAGGAGCTACTTCTTAATTTCGTAGGCTATTTAGTTGGCTAATATCAGACAAAATTTGCTTCAAGAGAGGTGTACTCCATTCCAATAATTCAGTTAATTTTTTTCAGGTTTGTTTTGTTTTTTATATTCCTCCTTCAGGCAACACCTGGGAGTGGTAATAAGGAGCCAATGTTGCTTTTCAGAAATCACATCCAGGGCTAGTTTCCTTTCTTGAGGGATCCTGCCAACACATCGACGAAGCCAACAGCTCTGCCCTTGCAAGTTTTCTGTTCTGCTTAAAAAGGTTTATAACTCACTGAAACAACATGGAGCTGAGATAACAATTCATGGTATCTCTGGGTACATCTGCCTAAAGGAACGCTGCTCTCCCAGCTATTTCAGTCTCCTATTTTGTTATTGAGATATGGTACCACAATGATGCAAGTGCAGCTATTTTAAAAACTTTTCTCTCCCCTCTGAATTCCATAAACCCCCTCCTAAAATAACTCAATATAGTAATTACCACAAAGTGCATCAAGCATTCAGTAATTAATAGTTCCAAATGCCCATATTTTCCTTTATGCAAATAAGCACCTATGTCAACAGTGTTAGCAAAGGGTACTCTATTAAAGGAAGACATTAGGGGAGTTTCAGCTTTGTTTTTCCTTTCTTCTCTCAGCAGTCTTCATTAATATAATAAAACTCTCATTATAAAATCATTAGTGTAAATGCAAATAAAGTTTTACATTGTTAATGTCCCCACCAGGTCCTTAATCACTTGAAAAGTCATGCTGCATTAAATATAACATTGATTACACATGATAAAAGGGAATGACGTAGAAGATATTACTTTACACTGAACTATTAAGAGACTGCTCGTATGTTGGAATCTAAAAGCCACTACCTGAAAAATTAGGCTAAACTTTAGACTTTAGTTATCTAAGGAGCCTTACACCTCCTGGACCTCTCTATTTCTCTTTGCACATGGCCCGTTACCCCTGCCCTGCATTGATTAACAAATGGGAAAGAATAAAACCTCCATTTAACAATTTAGAATAAACAGCCCAGCATAAAGCTATGGAATGGATTTCCCTCATAGTATTTTTCCTGCAACCACTCTGCATTTTCACATTTATTTAGGAATCATGGGTGTGTTATTAAAAGCAGTCACCATGCAACAGCAAAACAGGACTGTGCTAACCAGCCACCAAGTTATAGGAAGCAGGATCTACACAACACACACAAACACCTCTGATTTAAGGCAATAGAGAGGCAATGTTGCAGACATTTTCAGGTCTGACCTATTATGCCATGTTAGTTGTAGAAAGAATTACTATATCCGTTATAGATCTGTGAACCTGCAACATGACTGCAGTGGATATCATCATCTTGATCTGGAATCTCTTTTTCCTTTGTTTCTACCTACCCAAAGTTATTTTTGTACTTCCAGAAGAAAGTCATCAGGAATATTCTAATTAATTAGTCCAAGAAGGAAGGGGGCTGATTGCACTAATAATCATGAACAGATCAGAGTACCTTTTTATAAGAACATTGTAAAACCAAGAGTTACCAACTTCTTTTGTTACAATACACTCCTCAAATCTGAAGGTGCTCTTTTCATTTATTCCCTTGTATCTCACTTCACATTTTGTCTTTCTCATAATCCAAAATAAAAGGAACAAAAAAAAATTGATACAGAGTTTGAGTAAACCAGCGCCAAAAATAGAAACCAGGATTCCTGACTTCCAATATTCACCATCTGTTTAATCCCAGTTGCTAAATTCCTATCTGAAATTAGCATGGGTCCAGTCATAGTATGGCAACCCATAGCCAGTTACTCATAGTTATCCAAGAGAAAAGTGGGACCAAGCCTGCTGATGTTTTGTGTGACCTAGACTTACATGTTACTCAAAGTTAAGCAAGAAAATCAATTCCCCTAGGAAACTGCCAAAATTAAGGTTGTCTGTGCAACTTTAATTCTGCCTCCCAGAGACCTTCTTTCAACCATGCCCTGTATGCATGATGATATGCTCTGTAATTAAGGAGAGTAACATCCAAATGAGTTCTGCCAAGAGACATGCCAGTCTTCTGAAGTGAGATCAAGGAAATGATCTCCTTTTCATCTGAACGTATTGTGTGATGCAGTCATTGTTAGCATATTGTAGCTGCTATTTCCAAAGGGGCTTCCCAGATTTACAGCTTAGAGAAGCACTGAATACCTGAGGCTTTCAGGTTAGTGAAGGAATGACAATGAATGCTCTCAACATCTGGTAAGTGTATGGGGGGTGGGGAGACAGAGGAAATAACAGAAAATCCTCCAACTAAAATGAACAGATACTACAGATAGTGCAGTGAGATTAATTTCTCCTTTCAACTTCAGAATTTCCTGTTTGAGACCTTCCCCTTCTGCTCAGATCAGGAAGCTTTGACAAGACAACGGCTGCACACAGAAATAAACCTACCTTATATACAAAATACCATATTAGAGGTTAATGGGCTTGGTCTGATGAGCATGGGGATAACTCACAAAACAGAGATTCATCTATGTCTTACTGGGTTGCATGCTTGCCTTGCACAGGTTATTTAGGGTTTATCTGTATCATGCAAAACAGCACTTAAGAGACATCTGAGCTAGCTGGAAATGAGCTAGTACCAGAAGGGAAGGCAATATAGCAACATCAGCTTTACCCAAACTCATTAGTTTGGGTGTATTGCCATGCTAATGGAGCTATACTGCATCTGGGACTTATGAAACGAGGAAGGCAGCTCATTCAGAGCCAGCTCAGGTATCTTTACACCACAGTGGATCATGTAGTTAAACATATGTTAAAAGTGCAGCTACTCTCTCAGCATAAGCCAACTGAGTTACTAAATTTCTGCTTCATGGGGCTGCTCTTTCCTCTTCCCCTCCTCACCCATATGCTCCTCACCCCTTGCCCCATTTCAGCACTAGCAGCTGCCTAGCTGTATGGGGAGTCAGGTCAGGCTGCTGACCCCGCAGAGAGCTGACCTTCCCACTGGAGGCAAGGACCTGCTGCAGCAGCTCTCAGGTGAGTTGGAGATGGCTATGAATTGCAACAGGGGTTTTGCAGAAAGGGGACAAAGGCATTTCACTATGCCAAATAGCAGGCAGTGGGGAGAGGGACTCAGGAGTAATATACTGGGGGGACTAAAAATACCCCCCAAAATACAAAGAAACACACCTCAAAGAAAGGAGGAAACACCTTCATTGGTTTACACAACCTTCCAGCACATCTACCTTGAGTGGCAGAGAGGAGAGTTTAGTGTACCGTCTGCTCAATCCACTATACATTTAGCTTTAGGGATGAACTACATGTGTTACTGGGATGTGGGGGTACTGAGAAAGCTCAAAAAGGATGAAGCAGAGGGATTGCCTACTGCCTAGAATGATCACAGGAGGGTTACCTGTATGTCCTGAGGAGTGCCACTTAATTGTTGAAAATTTAATACTTAAGCTTCATCCCCAGGTGACGTTTCCCAAGGCCATGATTAATGCACATGCATTTTTGTCTTCCCTTCCTACGAGGGGTGACAGAGTCAACTCAAGGTTGAAGTTCAGAGTGAACTACGGCTCAAAAGTTCTCAAAGCAGTCAGGGCAACTGGGAAACCACAGCTGTGGAAATCAGAGACAAAAGGGAAATGTGCAGAAAATGGTTTTCTTACTTTCGTGCCTTTCAGCTTTAAATTCTTCTGAGTCAAAGGAAAACTTGGCATTACCCTGTGCTTCACCAATCACTTATGGAATTGTTTTCAGCTTCCAAGAACCCTGAAAAACTTGAACTCTGCACTGTACAACACTCTTTCCTCCTAGAGTTAGATCCTATTTAAACAAAGCTTGTCCAGACAGTCTAACTTGCACCAATTACACCACCAAGTCACAGGTCTCATCAGAAAATAAAAAGCTCACTGCTTTTTCAATAAAAGAGATGTAAAGTGGAATTAGCATGTATGATACTGTCTTCCTATTAATTCTCACTACCTCATACTTTTTCTTTCAAGGCTGTTTGCATGGGAATAAAGGATGTATTTACATCAACAACCCTGCTAACTTAATACTCAGCTATTATTCAATGAAAGATCTAGAAAGAGAATAAAGATAGAGCAGCAGGGCCCACACTGGCAATTTCTGAGAGACTTATTTTCAAGTTTCAGCAAAAAAACTGCTAGCAACCAAGAAAATTTGTAACTTGTAATGAAAGGGAGTATTCCTCTTAACACAGTTATATGGGTGTTTTTGCAGCGCATGTATTGGCAAATACACATACTCACTTGAGGCTTGATTATTTGAGTGAGAAAAGCTAAAGGACAAGATCCAATTCAATTCAACAGCCTGCCCAGCACCCTGATGCTGTAATATTGCTCAGGTAATCAGAATCATTACATGAGGAACTAGGTTCCTTACTGGCCAGCGCCACTCCCTCAAAGTTCTTAAATCAAAGGGGAAAGGTAGGTTCTTGCATGTGATCCAGGGTCTAAATGATTTTTTTTGAGCAAAGAGAAGCAACTTCACAACAGCAAATATATACCCAAGCACCCAAGTTCCAGCAGGATTTGTTTTCCATCTGTCCTACCACTGTTTTGGTCAGTTTGGCATATGGGCAGAACAGATCTATAATAAATGAAGCAGAAGTTGTCTATCCTAGAGAACTGAACAGTTCAGTCTTGTCAGCAAGAAATCAACTACAGATAACATTGATGCTTCTCCTGCTCATACCATGCCCTGTCTGCTTGAAGGGCATAAGAAACGCTGCAAGATCCTTCACTCTGCTCTCCACGCTGGCCGACGGCCACTGTGCCCTGCAGGGAAACGTGCACCCAGCACCCTTTTTACCACAGAACTCTGGAAAGTGTCATTACCTCCAAGAGCACAATCTTCTTTTTGCATGATATAGCTCTACACTACCAATCTCTTCTAGCCTAAGCATGTAAATCCCTCACTATACATTTAACAAACTGAGTAGAGCATGATATTACTTGCAGAGAGAGTCCTTCCCAGCCAGAATTACCAAACAGCTGCTTGAGGAGGTCCCATCAGCCTCATCCTTAACACCCAGAATCAGCATTGGAGGAAGGGACACGAGATGCCAGGCTTACAATTTAACATGATGGAAATGACAACAGAAACAGTTCTGACCCATATTCCTCATGACATCAATTGCACCTGAATGCTTAATTATCATCTGCTGTTCCTGTCAGGAACAGGACACAGCAACAGAAAGCGTGACAGATCCTGCGTAGCTGAGTGGAAGAGACTCTTTCCTTGTCACACTGCACCTAGGCAGCAGAAAAACAGAAGCCACGTCAGAACCATACCTGAGTTGCCAGCAGGAGAACAGGGCATGCCATCTCACCAAACACTGAACAGTGTATTTGGTGGTTATTGCACTGTGCACCTAAAGCCCAGGGCAAAGAGGACGTCCCACAGGTCACTTGGAGCACCTGGTTGTGGCCTCAGACATGTTCATAGAATCATCAAGGTTGGAAAAGACATTC
This sequence comes from Zapornia atra, assembly GCA_013400835.1. Lineage (NCBI taxonomy): Eukaryota > Metazoa > Chordata > Aves > Gruiformes > Rallidae > Zapornia > Zapornia atra. Next base: position 113,803 of record VZTU01016693.1, on the reverse strand, counting down.
AAGATCCTCAAGTCCAATGTTCAGTGGTTAACAGAGCCACATTACAACAGCACCTGGACTTAGTAACAGGAATCACCACTACACCTATTGCCTTTATACAGCACTCTCACACGCTCCTTGTGCCCTCAGCACAGTCCCCCCTTTAAATTAAGTGGGCACTGAAGCAAGCCACACATCAGCAGCGTCCTTACCCCCTAGACCTTGCTGGACTTAAGCACCTCACAACAGAAGCTGGTTTTGGAATGGGTTTCAAATGGTGTCAGGTCATAATTTCAGAGAAAACCTGCTTCACTGAGGAAGGTATGCTGATCCTTTTAACATCCCAAGTTACTTTAGAAATCACTCGCAGAAAAAGTTATATGCATTAGTAACCCAATCTCAACATGGATTAGTATCTAGTGTGAGCTCTAGTGGAGCCATGAATCAAGGGAGTTACGTCACGTAATCTAGCTAAGCCATATATCCAAAGATCAAATATTAGAACATATTAAATAAACATGCACTGCTTTCAAAAATACAACAGAAACATTGACCTGATTCATCAGTGCTGTCTTGGTCTCCTACATGAGTCGTCCCTTCCTAGAGACAAGGAATTTGTAAAAAGGAATAGAGTTATCACATGGAGGGTCTCTGTTGACTGCATTCATTTGACACACCTAATGAAGATATATTAAAATTAAAAGACTTAAGGATGTACAAAAATATAGAAGCATGTAAATATGTGGCATAAATACTTTCTACTACTGCCCACTTTTAAAAAGACTATTTTAACTACACAAAATCAAATGTAGTCCTCCCAATGCCACTTTTTTGTCCTTTCCAGCTAATAGCTATTGAGTCCATTGGCTAAGAGACTTCAGGAAACAATTCTCAAATAAAATATTGGTATGAAAGAAGAAACAGAAACATGGAATTTGTATCGCAGGAATCTTAAATGAGCATTATTATGAGCCTCCTACCTTTTAAATCCCTAAATTTGTTTGGCTAGTTTGAAATACATTGCTTCCTACAATATCTTAATAAAACAAAACCAGATGAAAAAGTGGCAGAGTTCCATTGCAAATTTTTTAAGTTACAGTTTAAAAAACTTATTAATTTAGGGATAGAAAGGGAGACCAGGCTCACCCTTCAATGATTTAGGTTGGCAATACTCTACCTGTTCAACACACGTACACACAAACCCCCAGAGCTGATCAAACCCTGCTATACCATGTCCTGATCTCTCTCCAAGTGGTTGCCTGCAGATGCTGACAGGTGACTGATAGCAACGCAAAGGGCACATTAAACATTTACGTTACCTACTGCTGTATCTAATATCTACTTGCATTCTGTGCTTGACAAGGAAGTCATACCCTTATGAAAGAATAATGTGCAGAAGTTTGTATGGCAAAACTTCCAACTGACATGGTTGAGTGCATCCCAATGAATTTTAGTTTAGCACCCCAAACTGGGGACTCCAAGATTTCTGTAAGCCTAATCCACTTATATTGACCCATATCTGAGGGTATGGAGTGCTCTGTGATTAGCACAGGGCATTTTTCTTACGTACAAGAGGATTCATTTTTGTTGGTATGAATAGGCTATCTTTTAGGATCTAATCAATGTTTCTAATCTGTTGGGTAAGCACAATTAAACTTATTCACAGAAAGAGCAGAATTTTAAGTCTTCTGTTTAAGGTTTACACCCCAAGGCAACACTGTTGTTTGGAAATTAGTGAGAATGTTGTACTTTGCCAAGAGCAAGGAGAGAGGAAAAAAAAGAAAAAAGGAAAAAAAAAAAAGGACCAGGCTGTTCACAAGTGCCTGTCTCTGTTTCTGCTGGCTAGCATTTAAACAGCAGAAAAATATCATTAGCATTTTTGTGGGCTATTATATACCCACACAATTTAACCATGATTTAGCTTTTAAAGGGAAACTCCACAGCCTTTAAAGCTTAATGTGTGTGGAAACTTTTATTGCAAAAAGGCCAGAAAAATCATCATCTGTGGTTCTTAAGTCCCAATCAAATGTAAAAGCTCTCAGTTTCCAAGTCTGACAAACACAGATTGAAAATGCAATGATGTTTTCCTTTTTCTGTGGTTGCCAGGAACTGCTGCCTTTGAAAAATAAGACAAAGTGTCCATTATTCACTGGAAACTTGCCCAGTCTGAAACAAGACCTTAGGTGCCATGCAGTTTAAGATGCACATCCTCAATAAAGGTTTTACTACTCAGGCTTGGTCCAATTCCATCCTCTGCTTGTTTTACCCACTGGAAAGCTGCTCATTTTTCTGCAAACCACTAATCTCAACCTCTGGCTACAACCATTCCCCGGGAAAACCAAAACTCTTTCCAGTTTATTTTGACTCAAGGCGAGACTGGGAATTCAGGCCAGTTCCTGGTACTCAGCCATATTAGTGGCATTACCAATCTGATCATTTGACATGCACAGAAATTATTTCCTGTCAGAATTCAAAGTTGTGGCCCAGATGGATGCAGAAGACAACAATAAAACAATAATACAGCTATTAAGATGAGGTTGTTCCCAATAGGTTTCAGGTTATTTCAGGGACAGGACTCAGAAATGCACCAAGACAGCACAACCAGCTCAGTCAAAGCCAGAGGCTTTTGGAGAACACAAGACATTCCACAGGACACAGACTCAGGGATCAGCTGCTTAAACCCAAGCAATTTAATACCCAAGTATTAAACATCTTCTGTACTACAGCAACAAGACTATGAACTTTATTTTTTCTACATACATTAAAAATATTTATTTTTCTGAATTCACAATGAAGAGTTGCTCTTCTAAGCTATTTTGTCAGATATTTAGAAATGTACTTCACCTGGCAGGCGAGCATTTGACAGCAACTTTACTTCAGGACATAAATAAGAGCATTTGGATAGGATGAAAACGTTTCAATTTGTTTTCTTCTAAGCAAGTAATTTCTCTTTTGCTTCTAATAGCTCTGTATAGACATTTCTTTCATGTTACAGCAATACTGCTAATATTAAATACTGGAACAGGCTTAAAATTATTTCAGTTCATTTTATAGGTGATCAGAGATTCTTAGCTTTCATTCCCACTTTGGCAATGAGAATGAAATGTTTTAAACTCAGTATCCCAGGAAATGAAGATACTGGGCCCCTTCTAACATTACCACTACTGTCTCTGGGTAGGAGGAGAGGACTAGCAGCACTCCAAGTTCCCCACAGAACTACCAAACTACCATTGTTACTTTAAATCATTCCTTGTTTCTTTCAAAAAGCTACTTTATGTTTTCTCTGACTTCCTATAACATAAGGATAATCTGAGAACAAAAAAAAAAAAAAAGGTGTTCAGAGGACAAAAGTAGTGGGGGGGAAAAAGTCAGATTCAAGCCCTAACTTGACAGAAGTCCCTACTCTGAATTCAGGCTTAGAGCACGCAGCCTGCTTTAAATATTTTACTTGCAGGCAGCACAGAGACATAAAAGTGTTTTGAATTATTTCTTCAGAGATGATGTATCAGAACAAGACAACAATGACTTTAAAAAGAACAGTTTATCTCTACAAAGTATTAAACTTTTGAAACATTTTTCCCTCTACAGAAAAGCCTTTTAAATAACAATGCTCTGAGTCACTGGATTAAACCCTGGGACCCCATTCTGCCGCTGCAGCTTATGAGCTGCTTCTATTCTAGGGGAGTTTTTCACATGCTATAACAGGGTAAAGGGCAATCCACAGCAGCAAGACTCTTATGCCTTCAATAGAAGTTATTTCCTGAGCAAAAATTGTGTGATATGGGGTCACTAAAATTTTAAGAGATGGGTAGGGGCCAAGAAGATAGCAAAAAGAACCTGAGCATGAACGGAGAAGAGAGGAGATGATGTTACCATCTCAGAAAATGTCTCTGTCTTGTATTCTACAATAGTACATCTGTAACACAGCTGCAAAACTGCTTTTGATAGGCACTCATGCAAATCAAGCCCGACTGCTTGAACATACAGGGAAAGTAAACAGGAATGACAAGTTGCTAGGGTCACCAAAGCAGCTTCAGTGAAGGGTCAAGCAAATAGTTAAGATTAATGTCAGAATTTGTTGTTGATTTGTTTTGTGTGTGTTTGTTTTGGATTTTTCACCTCTTTCTCTAGGGATTTGATCATCTCTAGCAAAAAAAGCCAATGGCCAAAGTAAGGCTGCAAGCAAACAGGTACACCAAGAGGGATGGAAAGGTTGTGTAGATGAGGAGAGCACTCAAGTCTTGGTGGGTGAGCTGGAAGCAGAGTGGAAGTCTCAGAGAGGGCAACAAACCCTGTCTGTTTGCATCCTCCTCTCCTCCACACTCCAAAGGTGCATTTGTTTTCAGCTCACCCACCTAGGAGCATCAGCTCAGTCCTCCACATCCCAAAGTCCAGACATACAGAAAAACAGAGTCCTGACCATTTATGAGTTCAACTACTGTCTAGTGCTTTTACGTATTTGCTGCAGGGTACTGGATCTTTTCAGGGTTAAATGGTTTTAAAATAATAATAAAAAAGGTAGCCTTCAAGGCTTAATTTAAGAGCTGGTCTTTTCTAATATCTTGGTAGATAAAATAGTCATGTAATACCATGTATAGTGTGCCACTCACTGTCAGGATATCCAATTCTTTCTGAAGGTGAGATGCATCATGCCCAACCAAACATATAGATAAGAAAACCAAAGAAGAAATGGGATTTTTCAGATTGAATTCCTGTGAAATATCCCAGGAAATGAAACTTCCCCCTCTTTTTCCACTCCTATGAATTCCTCATAGTTATTAAGATAAGCATCCTATTTCAATACACCGAGTGAAACTAAAACAACTCTTAAAAGAACAATGAATATTTTGAATCACGTTTCCCCAAGTATGGAATATTACATAGATCAAAAACCAGAGAGTTTTATTTCAGAAGCAGTTCCAGTAGAACAAGCAGAGTAAATAGCTAGCAAAACCAGGTCCAAACCTATGGATTTTAAGGTGATATTTTTATTTTTTGCTTCTCCACTAACACAGTTCAAGCCAGCAGTGGAAAAAGCTTGCATGATCAAAACAGATTCAGAGCTCAGCTTTGAGTTAAAGCACCAGACATCTGTTTTACCTAGCATTACAAGCTCCAGTGTATAAAAACTGTTTCAGATCTTATCCACAAAGGCCATACAAATGGGGCTACATACAAGTCTTGTTTATAGCAATCTACAATGGAAAGATTTGCACGCAATCAGTACTGAGCCTAATTCCATTTTACTCATCCTCATTCTGGAGTACAAGATGAAATTAGCAGAACTCCATCTTCCAAACATAAAATTGTGTTGATGTCTGAAAAGCAGCCTGATTTGTAAATATCTATTATGTGCCTCTTGTGCATAAGCAAAGATGCAATTATTCAAACCCATTCTGCGTTTGTGCTCTCTGACTGCCAGAAATCTTTATTGCAAGAGCAGAAACTGCCCTAGCTCACAGGGAGCCTGGGTTAAGCTTTGAGCCCAGCTGTTTCTGTCCTCCCAACCCCTTCCCTCCTGCAATGCTATGGGATTTTGCCTCAACAGACTCCTGATATGACCAGGTCCAAAGAAATTGCTGCAATTGCTCATCTCTGAAACTGGCATTAAATGCTGGTTTTGAAAACCAGAATGAAAGGATTAAAAGGTAGATTGCTTTTCAAGGTAATTCAAAGCATAAAGCACTAAGCTTTGTTAATGTTTTCCCTCAAGTACTATGGGAAATATGGTTTTCTGGTTAAAGATGGATGAACCAGTCTGGCTAGCTGCCTAGCTTCAGTATTTCCCTGCTGTTGAATGTACTTCAAGCTACTTTTCAAACCTCATGATAACAGGACAGCCCATACTATCCACAGGACAGATTTTCATGGGGTAAAAAAAAAAAAAGGTCAACAGAAATGTCTTACAACAGGCAGGCTGTGCTCACAGGTAGCTGCTTGTAAATGGAATGGTACAGATCCAAGTTTGACTTTCAGCGTTGTTTATACTCAGCAGTTATGCAAGTTTTAAGTCAGATAGAAATCCAATTTGTTTCAGTGCAACCTGTTCTTTGGCTAGTTGTATGCCAGTTTAAATTGAGCTTACACTGGTTTAGGCTGCCCCGTCAAATACATCTGAAAGAGACATGGATGTCCAGAAACACATTTACAGAGGAGCACAAATGTGTAAGGGGGAGTTGGAAAAGATGTTTAATGTGTGGGTTACACTTCACCAAACAGCTAGAGTATGTTTTGAATCTTATGTGAGGAAGCAACAACAGCTGTCCTGAGTCTGGAGGCCCCTGTAGGTGGCTCAGCAGCTGACAGCTATAAAGTCTATATACATCTATATAGTTGTATATATATAGACACATCATATATATTGATCATCGTCTCAGAGGCAGAATGGAGGCTGTCTTAAGACCCTAAGGTCAGAACTTCTAATTTGGCACTTAGTGTAGCTGGACATCTGTTCTTCAAAGTAAGTATTATCTGTTTGGTAATACGAAGCATTAACAAAACCTTACCTTATGCAGTCATTAAGAATAAAAGCCAAGTATTGCAACTGGCAGGCTGAAATAAAGGCATTACATTCATTATGTTATTCATGCCAGTCTTTACAATGCCAGGTATGTCGCTAATTATACCAGCCATGTACAAAAAGTGACTGTTAAAATAGAAAAGTAACTCTTGTACTTAATTGAAAATTTGCTATGATGCTTAACTTTTCTGAGTTACTCTCCACCAGAAAATGAGATAGACTAATTGGCTTCACTTTTGTGTGAAAGAAATCCTCAATCTTTTCCATTTTGTAATTCATATTCACCTACTGCTGGTTGCAGTGTTTTGTTTTTGTATAACATCGCTCCTTCTCATTTTGGGAGAGGAAGAGCAACAAGAGTTCTAGTGCAAATGATGACCCTAGACATACTGAGTCATTAGGATTCGATTTTATAAATGGCAGCTTTCTAATTTCAGGGTTTTAGCCAAAATTGTCCAAATAGCATATGCATAAAGAACAAGAGAATGCAAATTAAATGTTTTAAGCTACTGGACACATTCATGAAGTTTTTTGCTGGAGGAGGGCTAGAGAATTAAAGAAATGGGGATGCCAAAAGACTTATTCAAAGAAATTTTGAAGTATGTACATCTCATTTAACAAATAACAGTTCCATTAGAAAAGTTCTTCTGTGTAAATATTTTAGGGAAGCTCAGATTTATTTCATTTTAACACCACATCTTTAAAAACAAGTCAGAATGCTGTCAGATATTCCAGACATTCGAGTCCAGTGTTTAAGTTTCCAGATACGAAGAGACAATATCTATCATTAGAAGAGACATCACAACATGCCAATTAACAACAAACTGCTTGATTTGCAAGCTCAATACTTTCATTTCAAAGAGGACCTAGTTAACTAAAGCACTGTTCTATTGCAATGACATATTTTTAACATAAATACACGGTTGTTGCACATCAACAGTTCACGCTGTGAAACACAAATTAATTCTAGCAGCAGCACCGATGCTTGAATTCTCATTTTTCACTGTCATGTATGGCTTTAGTGTCAGAAGCGTTACATCTAAGCCCTTCCCTCCCCGCTGCTTTCCATTCGAATAGTGTGCTATCATACTGTGACATAATCAACAACCTTGAAAAATACTGAGGCACGGATTTGAATATAAGTTTATTTATCAAAGAGGTATGTACCTTCTGATCCAATTTAAACCCTAGATCAAGCAGTACTATGATTTGCTCCACACAGCTTTAGTTGGTGAGGACCTGCATTAAAACACAAAAAGTAAGCTTCTGCAGTAAAATTTTTATAGTGCTGCTGGGGTACTGGCACCCACAGCTAAACCCTCGAGTTACAGGTGTCTCTGCAGTACTTCAGCCTCAGCCACTCGGAGAACAAGCGTGATGCACCATCCTGCTCCACGCTCTGAGCAGCAACAAATTTTATCTTGGCCAGGTCTAATTTTGGATCCAGTTTTGCACATAAATGAAGCAGCTGCTCTGGCAACTCTACAGGTTGACTGAAAGAACCCATGAACAGTATTCACTCACTCTGATGGACAGAGTTTTCTCCAGCTAAGTGGTATTTTGAGTAGAGGACGAGTTTCCAAAACATACATGTAAAGAGAAACTAAACCTTCCCTAAGCAATATAATTAAATACCACTAGGCTTAATTCAGTTTCCTAGAAGATGTCCCAATTAAGTAGACTTTTCTAATTAAGGATATCCTGATTACCTACTGAGGTGTCTATAGCATTCAAGTGACATTAAAAATAAGACAGAAGAGAGACACAATGAGTGAGCTCACTAGACCTCGTCACCTTTAGAAACCGGGTACGGTAGAGCTGTTAATGAAAATTAAAGTAGGTACATGTTTTTTTCCAGATTGATCTGTGTTGGTAACTGTAGAGTGAAGAAGAATAATGATAGCCATGAGGTCAAATCTGCCCTTCACTTTCAAGTGTAATCCCATATGAGCTAATGAGAACAGGGCCTGGCGTAACAGAGCAAAATTGCACCTTCAAGAACAAAATGGCTTGAAAAGACAGGCTGTTTAGTTTCAAGAGTTGACATTTTCAGACCATTTATCACAGATGCTCCTGTCAAGATTTGCTTACTTTAAAAATGTGGAGCAATTAAAACCCAACTAATGCTGGGCAAGCTGCCTTGCAACACTAAGCTAAAATCTGACTTTACCAAATCTAAGTTAACTCACATTGCTTCGCTTCCCTGGCTTCCAGCCTATATGCTGATGCCCTGGTTTGGCACAGTCAGCTTCTGCTCACACAGTTCCAGATCTTTGTTTAACAGCACTTGGTGGGACCTTTTTCTACAGAAGATGGGAGTTGAAGCTTCCTGATATCAAAATACTAATTTTGAACAATATATTATTTTTTTTTAGAGCTTACTGTGTAGCAGGGCTACTGCCTTTCTGAAGGCAAGCATAGTATTGGCTCTATATTTCAAAAGCATATTAGTCCTCAGTTCAGGCTGCACATGCAAGATACATTTCTTTGGCACATAGTCCATAGGACATCATTTTTGTCCACATTTTTCCTATCTCAATGCCAACCTTTCAGTAATATTACAGCAACTGAAACCTGACAAGTACTTTTTAAACATTTCGACACATTCAGTCTGTAAAATGCAGAAACACAACCTCTAAGTTTCTGCTCATACAACACATTGATCTTCACTTGTAAAGTACATTCTTATTTTTTGTATTTCTGCTCCCCAAGCACTAAAACTGAGGACAAGGTTTTATTCTTTAGGTCATCTTTGGTACTGCCAGGTAGATATATATCACAAATATGAGTTAAACTGTGAAGACGTATTTCACACAAAGAGCATGGAAAGTAAGTAGTGTCCTAAGGCCTATTATGCATGGGCCAGTAAAATGCTACCAAAAAGGTCTGTAATAGGTGCCTTTTTAAAAATCCTGCATGAATTTTAACAGTTCCTTACTACAGGGAAGTTCACCAGTGGTCAGGAACATAGCAGAACAAAAAGGGAAAGGAATTACTCATGTTTCTAAGAAAAGGTGCCAAGACGTATACATCTATATTATAAACATGGGCAGGCAAAGATCAAACAGCTGTATTAGGAAGGATCTTGATGCACCATGAACCTTTTGCAGTGCACACAGATACTAGATAATACCATCACGGCTAGATCAAGCACAGGCACTAGCATTTCATAGAATCATAGGGGTTGGAAGGCACCTCAAGAGATCATTGGGTCCAACTCCCCTGCCAAAGCAACTCCCCAGCTCGTATCACACAGGTCAGTGTCCAGACGGGGCTGGAATATCTCTAGAGAAGGAGACTCCACACCCCCTGGGCAGCCTGTCCCAGGGCTCCCTCACCCTCACTGGGTAAAAGTTCTTCCACATGTTGGTGAGAAACTTTGTATACTCTAACTTGCAGCCATTGCCCCTTGTCCTGTCCCCACAGAGCACTGAAAAGGGGCTGGCTATTTCTCCCTGCATCCCATACTCAAGATATTTATGGACATTAATAGAGTCCCCCCTTAGTCTTCTTTTCTCCAGGCTGAACAGTCCCAACTCATCCAGCCTTTCCTCACAGGCGAGATGCTCCAGGCCCTTAATCATCTTTGTAGCCCTTCTCTGGACTCTCTCCAGGAGATCCCTGCCTTTTTTATCCCAGGGAGCCCAGAACTGGACACAATACTCCAGGAGGTGCCTGACCAGGGCAGAGCAGAAGGGGAGGATCCCCTCCTTGGACCTGCTGGACACACTCTTCCTGATACCCCCCAGGATCCCATTGGCTCTCTTGGCCACCAGGGCACACTGCTGGCTCATGTCCAACCTGTCATCAACCAGGACCCCCAGGTCCTTCTCCGCAGAGCTCTTCTCCAGCAGGTCACCCCCAGCCTGTACTGATTCAAATGGTTATTCCTTCCCAGATGCAAGACTCTACACCTGCTTTTGTTAAACCTCATTTGGTTTATCCCTGCCCAGCTCTCCAGCCTGTCCAGGTCTCGCTGAATGGCAGCAGATGCTTTCAACAAGGCACACACCCATCAAAGAAGATAAAGCACTGCTGAGCTCCAAAAACTGCTGTTCAAATTCAGCACAAAATCCAGCTATAATAACTGTCAGTCAACTCTGTCCTCAAGGAATGGGCAGCAATGAGTTAAAGAAACAGGAAAAAACCAAAGAATAAAACCATAACTTTTAACAGGTTTTATTTGACAGTAAGGACCAATGTAAAAATTTTGTTTACATTGGGAAAAAATTACATCAGACAACACTGGAAATTCTTGATAGATGTCTGAAAGGCAAAAATTCCAGCAGTACAGATCGGTTAGCACCACTATGAAGTGATCTAATGTCACTTCAGTGCTGTGTAGGACTCTGATCTTGTCCCATTATCTGACCTGGCACTTAGCATTAGTGTACAACAGACAACACAAATTGGCAGACAGGAGCGTATCAGGTCTGGTATCTGATAAATGACAGACCTGTACAGCAGGCCACACAACTTGAAGACTATTTAAAGAAAACAAGAAAAACAAAACACCTCATTGCAGGCAGTAATGCTACAGAACAGAAATCATATCCTTACGTAACTTAGCACCTGCTAAAAAAACCAAAAAAAAATCAATAATGGGTACTATGCCTCACCACCTACTCACTTGACAATACACACCAAAGCAGCAAGAATGCTAAAAGCAAACAATTCCTGAGAGACTGCCACAGTGCAGCCGATCCCTTGGACAGTCGTACAGTACATACAGAGGGACCATATTTGCACTGGTTGTTCCACTGTGGTTTATTCTTCTGGCTAAACAGTAATGAGCTCTAATCCCTTGTTTCCAGCTTTATGAGGGAAAGAGGGAAAAAATTTCTTGCCAGCCTTAAAATATAACCTGCTTCTGTTACTGATCTGAAAGGGCATCGTTCACCTCTGTGTCTGAGGGGCATGGGGCCTACAGACTTTGTGTTTGCCTTTCAGCACTTCCCGACCAGCCTCAAGAGCTGGTTTTGGACTGGAGGATTTGCTTCTTTTTAGTTTGTGGCAAATAAGTCTTTGTACAAGTTTTGACTAGTTTTTCCTCCTGTACTCAGGTTGAGTTCCATATCCCTAAAAATTTTCCTGGTCATTTGGAAAGCAGCTTTACCTGAAAAAGCTATCTTTTCTGAGTAGACAAGTCAGCTCTCCCATCCTCTGTCTCAACCAAGATCCATCTCCCCTCAAACTCCACAAAACTCAGTTTTTGTAAGCAGCTCTAACCATAAATTTAATTTCCATAGGGTAACACAGCTTTTAATGCTTGCACTTTTTAATTCAAAACAAACCTGCAGTCCAAACCCCTCCTGAATCAAAATGTTTCTATGGGACAGGTTTTCCTAGCCAGGGAGGATAAAGGCTGCTGCTCTGGAGCACTGAGAGGTTGTTTATTGCCGGGGCAGAGATATTTGTGAATAACAACTGCAGGTATCCGGGGAGGCAGGTGCTCCCACCACCCCTGGCTGGTCCAGGCTACTTGGCACACAGTTTAAGAACACATTACTCTGCTTATATTTAATTTTATTCCTTCAGCAGCTTAATGATTTGCAAAGTCACAATTTGTTTGTTTCTGGGTGAAGTAGTATATGTTACTCGTTGGCAGACTACACAGGAAGATTGCCATCCCTGTCTGTGGGTGTGTACTCAGGGTAGAGGTGGCTGGTGCTAGAGCAGGAAGATCTCAAGCAGCAACTTCTTGAATAGGAGAAGGGCACAGGACTTAACTGGTAGATCAAAGTCCTTGGGAGACCCTGATGAAAACCACTTTGAGAGAACAAAAACAAATGATGAAGTAAAACAGTGAACAATGATCAGGGCATGGAACCAACCAACCTTTAAGCTCAAACTCGTGACTCTGGAGTTTGATTTGGGACTAGTTCATTACCCTGGGTGTGACTTGCGTGTAAAATGGCTAGAAAAGTAACCCATTCACCCTAATCTTAGACGTGTTATGAGGCTTTGCATTACTATTATGCAAAACTTTGAGATCTTTATCTGGAGTATGCTGTGTACAGTGAGTTCCAATTACTAATAGTATCATTAAAAAATAATTAGCTGGAATAAAAATGCTTTTTGTTGGCAGACTGCTTGAGTTGTCTGTGGCATCTTCCAGTGACTTAATCTGAATTTTATGAAACTATCTTTCCTGTAAATCTGTATGTGTTAATTAGAGAGACTGAAAGAAGTTTCATTCTGGGGGCAGAACAGCAAAGCATGACCCTTGGTGAATGCTCTGAACTACTTCATCCTGAAGGACCTTGCCTGTAGTTTCTGACACTTGAGGTAAAACTACAAAATATAAAATGTGTGAACACTAATGGCTAATTAAGGTGCCTTCATTGCATCTCTGCCAACCCTGATACACATTTGCAGACTTACAACAATGAATAAAGAACAGTGCATAAGGGATGGGGGGTGGGGAGCGGGCTAACAGAATTTGGAGAAATCTATACTTAATGACTGCATGAACCCATCATGAGGCAGATGGGAAAGGAGAATCATTTGCACCTGCAGTTGTGTTTTGCACATCATCCAGGAGCAGGTCACAGACTTCCCAGCATGGCTTCTTACTGGAATTGTTTACCAGCTCATTTTTGGCTTTGGGTCTTGCCTTTAGCCAGCCACTAAAAGGGGAAGTTTTGAGGAGACTGACAAGATACCTAGCATCCCTGACTTCATGCTTCCAAGTCCTAAAAAAACCCAAACAGAACCAAAACGGACATGAAGAAACTTCCTTTACTTTGCAGAAAAACCATATAAACATATTTCTAAGTATTTAAACATTTAGACATATGCAGATGCACTGTTAATTTCAGTCTAGCAGAAGTGCAGCAGCCAATGCTTGAGTAGGAATTAAAAAACACACCCCCACAAACTTTCTCATTTTTATTTTAAACAGTCACTTAAACCTTACTATTTCAGGCAGTGGTTTATAAAATCATGTTATCACCTTGAGCCCTAGTGTGAAAATAAAAGTGGTGTGTAGGGAAAGTTTGGGAATGGGTGCTATAGAAAGGTGTCACTTGGAGAAAATCCTGAGCTTCCATAAGAAATTATTAGGTCAGACACACTACAGAGGGCAAGAACAACTGTGGTTAATTATTTCATTAACCTATTAATTTGCTAAAATAATAGACAAAACAGAGTGCAGTGAGAAGAGCAGGATAATTAGTTTTAAAATTAAATTAAGGAGAAGAGATCCATATTCACCCAGCTCTGGAAAAGACTCCAATGGAGACCACTACTACTTGTGCTAAGGGAAAAAAGTCACCTATTGCTGCAAACTAGACAGCATTCTACAGGCCTGCATCTTTAGTCTCTTTCTTAGCCATTAACAGACTTAGGAGCAAGTCAGGTAACTAGTGAGGAAAAAAAATCATGAGACTCACTCAAAAGAGAATCCATGGCAGTAAAATAATTGTCAGAGTTATCTGGTATCTACACAAGCCAACCAAGCAGCATCCAAATTTGGACTATACTCAATACAAAGGTTGAGAAGGAGAAGACATATAGGAGAAGGTACTGTGAGCAGATAGTAAATTAATTCCAAAACCATCGCTTTCCCCCAGACTACATCTTTCATAAACGTTGGATTCTCACAACAAATCTCAGCAGGGAAGAGAAGACAGAAGGGGGCACCCAAGGGACAGGAGATGTCTATGTGACAAGAATTGCAGCTGCTCTTTGCTCAACTGAGAGAGGCTCTGAAAACTTCCACGGCTCAGCTAGCCATTTCCTAATTGTGCAAAATTGATTTAATTTGCATCAAAGATTTGCTCAACCCCCAAAATTCTAGATCTGCATTAAAAAGCTGCCAAGAAGCAGCTTTATGTCTTTATGAGAAGCTTTATGAGAAGTCTTTATGTCCATCAGGTTGGTGTGTCATCTACCGGCTGGTGAAGCAAAAGGAATCCAGCTTCTGACCTTCCAGCTGTTACAAGTCCTTCCCCCCTAAAAGGGGAGAAATATTCCAAACCCAGGGAGTTAGCTAGCCTTTCTGACGTGATATTTAGCTGTTAGTTTGAGTGCATAGTAGTATGTTATTACTCTTCTGTATGTGAGTGTTATTTATCATTTGCATTGCTCTAACAATATGTGCAGTGCTTTATAAACACCTTTAACAAAGGATGCTCATTCACGAATACACAAATGATGATTTGTAGGTATACAAACTACCATGGTATTCATATGCTAAACTGGCACAATAGTCACAGCTCCCATCTTTTACTGAATGGTTAAAAAGTGGTAATTAGTTACTAATGCCCTGCATATTTCCATGCTGTATGTCAGAGAGAGGAAACTGGTTGTTTACAATTTGTGGCACAGTCATCACTATGCCAGGCTGGTTGATTATTTTTCTTTTCAAAACAAACCAGCCGGCACAATGAATCAGTGACAAAAGAACGCAGAAATGCTAATTCATAGAAGCAATAGCCTAAAACCTCTCTGCTGGAAAGGGGTAGGAAGAGCTTTTCAGTAGTGCCCATCGTCATCAGCCTCAGACCCTGCTATAGCAAAGCATAAGAAGTAGCAAACGTAGCTTCTGAATGATAGCGGTCATGCTTCAAATTAAGTACTCTGGTGGAGCAGAGTGTAGGGCATCTACGATCCTATCCTTTTGTTTTTATAATTAACACAATGCAAACCCTTGGAGTTTAACGAAGTCAAATACATATTTCCCTAATGAAAATCAGCTTATGTGTGTCTGTGTCTTAAAAGATTTTTCCATTACGGCAACAAGGACACTCTAAAGGTAATTTGTCCTGGAACACAATTCAGAACAGCTGCTGATGTAGCAACGAGTTTACTGGAGCTTTTATTTAAAAGAAAAGCTCAAGGAAAACTCTTTCTGCTCAAGTGCATTTTGTCAACCACTTCTGGTTTTCCCACTGTTTATTACTGAACTGCCTCAACAACCGGCTTCAGTATTAGCCCGCTGAGAGTGAGCTGATGTTAAGTGAAAGGCTGACTAGTACAAAAATCCTTACATGAGAGCTGAAGGAGAGGAAATCTAAAGATATACAGAACGTAAATGGATTTTACATCAAGGTAATCTAATTCCAAATATTCAACCTGGACTTCAGAAGAGCATTTGGAAAAGGTCTTTGGAAAGCATGTATTGTTGACACTGAGGTAAAAGGAGCCAAGGGAAGCACTGTAAGAGTTAACAGAGGAGGGTGAAAATCATAAAAAAAAGAGACGACATTCTTACCAACCAAAGACTTCTGATGAACAAAGTCACTAGCTTTTGTCAAAGAGGAAATCTCATGCCTTGTTTTCGCACAATATACACCACTTCTCTTAAAAAAAAAAACCCCACCAAAAAAACCCCAAAACCCCCAAACTCCCCGCCTCTACAAACACTACTGACGATATTTACTATTCTTATGTCTGCAGTTACCAGATCATTAATATTAATTAGGCAAAACTAAGTATTTTAGCAACCAGTTCTGAGACAGGGTGCCGGAGCTTCACAATGCCTTTTGCCAGCCTAATGAGGAGTTAAGAGATAGGGGATCTCAGAGCCCGGGCAGCCCTGCCAGCTGGCCTTTCTTAAGGAGCAGCTTTAACTGCTTAGCCACCAAGTTTGAAAGTGGCATCATTTGCAATACCAAAAAACTTTTATCGAATAGGAATGAACCAAAACACATGCTTAAGTGCTCCATTATATCCAGACCCACTGGGATAGACAGCACATCTCCCTTTTCCACAACATCCCTCTTTCCACTACCAACATGCCTCTCCAGCTGCAGCAACAGTCTCCTCTGCTGGTGCCCCTAGCAAAAATATTTGCTTTATATAAGCAAACAGGAAATTAAGCCATGCTTACTTGTGCCCCCAACACCATATTCCACAAACATATGCCTTCATAGCTGTTATACCTTGAGCAGACTTCAGGTATTGCCCTGCAATCAGCTCAACAAAGCGACTGTACAGTGTGGCAGCTTTTACCATTAAGCCAGCTTGTGTGAAGGTTGTAACTGAAGTAACATTTAAAAGTGATTACAATAGTCTTTTTGATTTATATACATGCTGCCACAGAGATACCAAGCAGAAAAAAAAGTGGCTAGTTTAACTACAGACAGATACCAGGATATTAAACCGTGTCCTCTGAATACATTGGGGCTTTTCCATTTTAGTAATTTCTCTGCAGTAAGAGGATTTCTGCAGCTGTTTACCTTGAAATCTAAAACTACCTCAAGCTTTTCTCCATTGAGGCTATTTCTGTTCAGTTACCACACTGTGCAAAATAAAAGATCTTTCTCTCGTCATACTTACTGAACGTCTCAGAACTCAAGGACTGATGAAACTAAATAGGAATAAAAAACCCAAACCCAAACAGATATGGTTTCAAGTTGAAATGACCTTGTGGGAAATGTCTGGATGAAATACATAATAATCTGCTTTTACACACCTGGCTTACACATCAGCTGGTCTGGCTTTAAGCTTTAATTCCTAAAGCCCTGAAGATAACAGCTCTCTATTTATGCCTAGGTCTTCACATTTATCTTCCTCCCTACCCCAAATATGGAATCGATTTGGACATCAACCAGAGATCACTTACCTTGGAAATGTTGAATATTTTTACTTTTTTTAATTGTCTTTATGAAACATGCTGGAGAAACTGGCCAGAGACCCTGTTTTCATAATCTTCATTACTGTATCTCTTTTCTGATATTGCCACTGAACTTTAACAGGACAAGCATGAAGTGAGGACAGACTCCTCATGATCAAGAAACCACTGAGCAGTCTAGGACAAAATTTAAGAACAGGAAAGTTTTGAAGAAACTAGGGAGGAAAAATTTCATGGAAATTTAATGTTGAAGCTGTAACTTGTGCTTTGAGAAGGGAATGAGAAGATAAAGAGAACCACTCTCCTAATTTCTTGTTAACATCTGTCTCATTTGGAGATTCCTTTAGAATCGGAGTACTAACATCAGCTATAACAGTTGCCTCTTCCCAATGCAGACAGATCCTCACTCATCACAGACCAAGTGGAGGCTTCATATGGACCAAACAGCCTTGACATGACTGAGACTTCAGATGCTCCCAGAGGAGATGTGTGTACCAATGCTTGCGCACATGAAAGGTTCCATAACCCACTTGCAATCCTCAGCAGAGGCTCTGTGCTCTTCCACCCTGCTAAATGTAATTAGAATTTAGCAAAGAGTTTGTAATTGATTTAATTGCTGCTGCTTTTCTCTTCAGGAAAACATCTAAAGCCAGACCATTAACCCCTCAGCTTGCTTCACTATCTGGGATTATTCAGTAGCATTTCCCAGAATTTTTAATGTTTCACTTTTCTATTTAAATAGCAAAAACTAAAGCAGTACTACCCAGTGTGCTGTGTGCATATGTCTGCTGATCAGGGTTCTGTTCAGCAGTTCTTGAAATGACTGGTAAAAGACCAAAGGGAAAAAACCCACCACCTTTACAGAAAGCCCTGTGCCCAAGAGCTGCTGGCCTGCCACTGGAGTAACCAGTCGTACCTATCTCTTCACCCTCTTTTTCTCCTCCAGAAATGCCTGGAGGTCAGACCCAGGCAACACAAACTCATTGTTACAGTGGCCAGATGCACATTTCTTGTCCAACACTACTTCCTCACCTAGATATTCTTGCAGCAATGCAAATACAGACAGGAAATAACGAGTTATACAACATTAGAAGGGTAACCCCTGAGCTGAAACTTAATTTCCCCCCTCATTACTCAAGCATCAAAGATTGAATCTTGGAAAATTTCACTGAAAGAGGACAATGAATATGTGCAAACATAACTGAAGGGAATTCATTTAAGATTCTGGATGAATATTCATGGAAAATATTTTTGCATTGTTTGCCTAGCTCTAATTGTGTTCATTAAAGAAAAACTTCATTAGCGAAGGCAAGAGCATATTGTTGTGCACAGCAGTGAACAAAATACAATCCTAGAAATAGCTCTTACTGTTTTTTGAGCAGTCTGTGCAGGTTTGTCAGTTACTGGTAACAAAGGAAACATTTCAGAGTTATAATGAGCTCAAATGTTCACATTAACAATTCAAATTCATAAAAGGGATAGGCACAGTTTGAGCTTCTTGCTAAACAAACAGCAACACCAAGGATATCGACATTGAATACTGGGAGGAAGGGTTAGATTCTTGGAGGAGCTAAGGGATAAATAACCGAATGACTGCCATGCATTAGGGTATATGTGCATCATTGCCTGATGATGGATGACTTCTTAGTGTTTGTGAATAAGTTTCCATCTAGTTGCTAATGCACAGGGAAGGTATAAACTCTTGCCAGCTAACAGAAGAGGGCTCTGTTTTTCAGGAAAAACATCCTCTGTTCTGCAAACAGCTAGCACACATCGGCAACCTTGTTTCACATTGCGTTACACTTAAAACTGGGCTATTTACTGAGGTATTGGGAGAAATCAAGGTTCCCTTCCTCTCAGTAGGACTCTGTCATTAGCAGTGTATCAGTATTCCACCTCTGGGTGAAGTTTTTAGTACACTACTCAACAGTTCCACACCAAGAAGCTGAGTTCTTCCCACATGCTGTGTATCACCCAGGGGATCTCCCTCCATCCTGTCAACAGGAACCAGGTGTCAAAGAGTCTGAAGCCATGTCTGATGTAAAGCCTTGCACTGCTTGGCACAGCAATAATCAGGTTCATTCGTGGCTTGAGCATTTTGGGGAAGCTCAAGGGACATTACAGACCCTTCATCAATAATAATAGTAAGACACTTCTTCACAAGCTTGGGAAGATTAAACAACAGAAACCACTTCTACAGTGTTAGGGACCACACAAGAACCATAGTGACAGATCATCTTTGATAAACATTCCATGAGACATCCAAAAATTCACTCAGGGATTTTATGTAAAACACAGTAAGTTTGGACTGGAAATGCCTGCCACAGAAGTGCCTTCAGCCTTGCTACCAAAGGTTTAAGTGAAGAGAAGCATGCTGTGCCCTGTGCATAGCAGTTGTGAATATAAAGCTGCAGATAGCTTTGGCGCTTCCTTTGCTTTACCAATAGCATCTCAGGAAAAAATCATCCACTATCATTGGCAATTTTCAAATAAATTGGATAAATGCAACTGTATTTTTTCTTCTCTCACATTTCCTCTGGATTTACGTTCCAGTGTTCATTAACGTTCAACTCACACTTTCATACAACATTCAAATAATGGATTCACATTTTTCAGACTGGATATTTGCTCACTGTATCAGTTACATTAATGTGTGATTTTGTACTTTTATGCTGTTCTGTGTATAACATGCCTCTCTAAAGAACAAGTTTAAGTTTGTTCCCTAAATGGCTTATCATCTAGGATAAACACTACGTTTCATGCCCTTCTTTCTCAGTTTTCCCTACTGAGATTCTAGATTTTCCTTTTTATAGTTCATATGCCATATTTTTCAGGACTTGGACATACTACTTGATCACAATATTCATAGCCCTAATACCATCTTGGCTTCTCCTCCTTACAATCACCACTGTGAACAGAACAGAATGTGGCGTCTCAGTGATAATTTATACATAACTGCCTAAAAGATGCCCCCTGCCCCCCATTATTTATTTTTAGAAAGGCTGTGTAACATCCTTATTCAAATTACTTTCAGAGTAGCTCTACTGCTGCTCCCTTAGTTTCTCTAATTGTTTTTGCTCATGTACACTGAAGGTTCAATCTGGAGGAATCACTATTTCTGTATCAGGCTTTGGTGGGCAGTATCCTGACCAAAGCACACTCTGAGGAGCCCCACTGAGCCAGCTGACATGGCGTGGGTACGCATCGCCAGGCACACACCAGAACGGCTGCGGCCCCTCTGCATGTATCCAACTCCACTGCTCAGACAGCGCCAGATTCCGTTCTGGCCTGCTTCAGAAACAACAGCAAGAAGGATGATGCGTCAACATTTTTTAATAATACTTTATTTTATGTACTCTAACAGATGAGAGCTTTCTTTTTCCTTTTTTTTTTTTTTAAACTGTATATGAGAATGACTCTGTGTTCAATAGTTTCTGTTACTGGCAAATGGCAAAGTTCCCATTTCATTTTATTTTGATGTGTGTGTTAAGTCATGACAGGTATCCATCCTTGCCAACTAGCTCTAGCATGAAAATAAGGAGGCCCGGGAGACTTACACTATTTCAAGTAGTAAATATAGAATTTGAAAGAAAAAGATAAGCCTGTATGTTCTGTTGAAGAATACCCAGATGGAGAAAGCATTCTGTCAGATACAACAGAGGCTGAATTAAAGCTTGTCTAATTGTAAGAACCAATCAGTTACTCTCAATGAATAATGAGGAAAAAAAAGGAGCATGGTAGATAAAATGGAATTTATGAACTTGATACTCCCATTCTGTTGGCTTCCAAAAATCGACCCTGCCTGCTTTTACCCAACATCTAGTCTAAGAAGATCCTGACCTATGCTACCACATTGCCCCACAGGCACCCACAGCTCTCTTGCCCATGCATACCTACCGTCATTGATAGGTATCACAAGGAAAAGTTAAACCACATCATCCTCTCAGTCCACTGATGGCATTTGCTATACATCCATCAGGCTCAAACACATGATAGAAGAATAAAACCCAGCATTACAGAAGAACAAAGTGTAGAAAACTTGGCTGTTACCTACCAGCCTAGACAAGTTTGAGCCAGTATGTAAAGGTAGAGAAAGCCTGAGCAAGACAATATTGAAAGTCTATGACAAAATTTGGGGAGTTTACCTACCCGTGGGAATATTTCTGGGCATTCTCATAATGACTAGCTCTCTTTTGTCTTCATCAAATTTAAGAAAAATCAATGGGTGCATCTCTAAAGCTTACGAGAGGGATGTGGCCCCCTGAGGTCAGTTCTGGGATGTCTACTCATTAGTGGTTTTTTAGGGGTTAATGTACATGGCTCCCATTAATCACTACGGGTTCCATGTATATGGAAAGAGCAAATAAACATACCAATAATGTTCACTCAGCCTCTGGGGAACAGTGGTATTTCAGCACTTCAACATAATGAACAGTACCCAAACTGCATAGCATAGTACATAAATATACTTATTGGAGATAAGGAGTTTCTGATTATTTTTGCTAGGGCTATATGTAACACCACTTTAAGTTGGATTAGATGTCTCTTCTCGACAGAAATATCACCAGACAAAAATCAATAAAGCTGTTAAAGAGCCCAACAGATTTATCACCTACATATTACACCTGATATTTTCACATGTCCCACTCCAAAGTGCAAGCTGTTGTCTATTGGCATTTCCTAAACGTGAGAAGTTAAAAAAGATTCAAAAGCCAGGAAAGGGACACTTCATGGTTAAATCACATTAGACTCACATTACCTTAAATAAGCAGAAGACATTCCAACAATTACTTTTTGACATACTAATTATGAATTGAACATTCAATTGCAACAGTTTTAAATGGCTATTTTACTTGTTTTCATGCATTGAAAAAATAATCAGCTAGGGTTGGGTGGGTTTCTGGATGGATAGCATGGATTTCCACTTTCAAGATAACTTTTAAAGTCAGATCAGAAAAAACACATTAAAAAAATTACAAAAAGCAGCATTTATATATGACAAGACTCAGCAAAACTCTGGATAATTATTGCTTGCTATGGAAAAGCTTTCTGTCAGAAGAAACAAAGAGGAGGAAAACAAACCACTTGATTGTGGCCTCCAAACATTTGCCTCAGCAGTACAAAGATTCAGTGAGGATAAACCAAGTGGATAAAGTCCTTCTTTCACTGAAGTTTAACAGATCCATTCTTTCCCCCAGCAAATCTTCCTGGCAAGAGTCAGACTAAGGGAAAGCACAGGGAAAACAATTACTATCTACTACCCTGTCCTCCCTCCACGGGCTCTGTCTGTCCTGGCACTGAAAGGTCTGAAGATAGTCAAAGACTGCAGTTGTTCTTTCACAATTATCCCCTCTCAGCTCTGCTGGTTTAAACTATTTGTGTTGTAGATCTGCTCTATGACCCAATGCTTAAACCACTGGCAAACACAGATGTACTGCAGAGCAGCATGTGGCTATAAGCAATGCAACATTCAGTGTTGTATGGATGGAATGGAGTACTACTGCCCATCCTCCATTCAAAGACTAGCAGTAACTGGCAATAAACAAACTAATCACTTCTAGGGGGTTACCCCTTAGTACATCATGAGACCAGCCATTGGATCCATTCCTGCATCCATCAAGAGCAGCAACCAAACCCTATGGAGACAGACTCAACAGATACAGTATCATCTCTGCCATTCACCTGCTACAGCATCTTCTCAACATTGTGTTTAGTCTTTTGCTGCTCTCCCTGCTAAATTCTCTTTTATTTAAAAAGTTTCCAGATTTTTTTTAATTTAAAAATCCAGAACTTCATGACAAGGTGTACTTTGCAGTTTAATACCATGAGGGTCATTCTCTTGGCAAAGGCCTTTGAGAAGCAGCATAATAAACTTAATACCACATGAAACTCCCAAGCCAAGTTTTCCCACCTCTGCTCTCTCTGGCTACATGTGCCAGTTTCTTCCCAGACTTCAAGAGGAAGCAAATGCCTATGTGATCTCTCACCATCACTGCAGCGATTTATGGATGTTAATCTATAGCACATTCAAGTCAAACTCCTGCCACCTGCATTCAAACTTCCAAGTTTTTCTCAGTGTCTCCTTCTCTTAATGGATTTTTATTTTGTTTTGTTATAGAACTAGAAGAAAATGAAAGGCTTACTCAAAGCACCTACGAGATTTAACTGGTCACTGAGGGATAAGAGTGTGATGAATTGTAGGAGTTGCTTTATGACGTCATTATCCGGGACACTAACCAGTTTCATACTCAGGTCTCACATCATAGTCAAGTTATTATTCTGCATTCACATGCTGAGAAATTGAGGCACGTTGCTAGGGAACCAGCCTTCTAGGTTACAGAATCCAGGCCACACACTCCTACTTGTAGGTCTTTTCCCCACTAGGTCTAGCCTATGAGCACTATGGGACAGGTCATCCCTGTATGTACATGTAGTCCCAACATTACCCCAACTTAATGCCCATGAGAGAAATCCATTAATAATACCATAACAAGTGGTAATACTAAATGCTGTCACAATAATACAAACACTAGAATTAACACCTAGACTCCAAATGCATTCAGAATGCTAATTAAGTGCACTGCACTGTGAAAACCAGATCCTACTTAAAAATTATTAAAAGACTGAGAAAGAGATTGTGTATGTAGGAATTGGGGGAGAGGGAAGAGGCTTTTCTACTTTTACAGGTGGAGAACAAAGGCACAGCAGGGTTAGGAGTAGAATGCAGGTTCTCCAAGTCCCAGACATTACCTTAATCTATAAGAATATTTTTCCTGAAATACTTCATTTTCAGTTGAGCTTCTAGTAAGCCATTCATTCCCAGCACTGTCCGTCTTCCTTCATTTTCACCCTGTGTTCTGCATGGTACATTGATTTTTTTTTTAATGTCTACTCCAAGAGCTTTGTTTGTTTAAAGAACTCTCTTAAGCTTACTGTGCAGGATGAAGGTGCCATAAGCATTAGCCAGACCATGAGGAAAAAAGGTTAAAAGTAATAAAACATAGAGTGAAACAAATTATGAGGGGGGAAAAAAATCAGTCTAAAATGAGGTTAAAATATACAGTTCTCTAATCCGCAGGATTTAATTTATACTCCTAATGATCACATTCTTATTGCATTTCCCCTATTTAACTGATATTGATGTGGTCCCAAATGTAATTGCCCTACATTGGCGCCAACATGATGAAGCTCAGCTTCAGTAGTTTTCCAAAAACAAACTCCTATTATCAACTTCCCAGTTTCAATAATGCAGTCCTCCCCATAATACAATATAGATGACTTCTCATTTGTATGCACAGCTTCTATATTGCAGAAGTAGTCCAGGATCACATCCAAATATCTTATGGGCTTTTTATAGCTCCAGTACATTTGATTTACAGCTACTCCAGCAAACTGTTGTGCTCATTACTATTGTAAGTCGAGGTACTTCTATCCCTTTTGCTTTTTGTGTCCCTTGTATTATTGCAACGTTAAGATCTAGCGATAGATAACCCACAACATTCAGACTCATCTTTTATTTTTCAGCTTGTAATCATCTCATTTTGAGGACAGAGTGTATTTCCTGGCCACGATGTGGCCAAAACTCTATTGTTATTGATATTAAGATTTAACCAAAACACTCCTTTTTACTACCAAAAAAACCCCCCCAAAACTGCGCATGAATCCTTTGAGTGCTTGAATAACAGTTCCTCAAACACTTAATGCTATGGCACTTCGGTATTCCAAAGTAAATTTCAGAAACTTGAACTGCACTTTAATTGCACTGATGTTTATCTTAGATTTATAGGAACATCTGTATCCACAAGGGAAATTACTCTGTTAATTAGAAGACAGGCATGCTTTTGTTTGATTAGCTGACAGGGTCAAGGATTAGGAAGTAACATATCCTGACACAAAGAGATCTGAATAATAAAAAACCAAGCAAACCTATGAAACACCTTTACACACCTATAATGACTCCATTTTTAATTAGCACACCTTAACTTCATTCTTATATCAAGGAATTGCATCCACTTTAATTTAGAATTACACTTGTCAAGAAACCAAGAAAGGAAAGTGTAGAACAGATAACACAGTGGTAGCATTAGCCAATCTATTTGAATGCAAAAAGGCTTGTTCTAGTGACAGTTTTCTTGGGAGCAAAATCAAGAGGGATGTTTAAAATAAAAAGTTTTCAGAGAAAGCTCTTTATTTTATTCCTTGACTCAGCCTTCAAGAGTCATAGGTCTAGTTAGTAGTCAGTGAGATCATGAACTCCAAGTCACCAGAAACAGCACGCATGCAGGATTTTTAAAGTGATTTTGGAGGATCATCTTCAGTCCATTGTGATTACAAGACAATGGCTCCAAATTAAGGTCTGATGTATGCTTTAAGAGGGTTTGCCATATATCGTTCCTTTTTACCTTCAAGGGTAAGTAAAACTATTCTTGTACACAAACTGATTACATATTCAAAGCTGCCACAATGGTTAACAGTTAACCAATCCCCCTTTGCAGATTTTCATTTGGCTTCAATTCATAGGCAGAATCCATGGCTAGGAACAAGATCTACACTTCAAGGTTATTTTCAGGGGCCTCAATTTCACCTCAGGTTTTGATCAAAAATTGCCTCCTTTTTTCAGAAGAAAAAAAAATTACTCACCTTTGAAATCACTGGTACCCTTGAAGAAATCTTTACTTTAGAAAAGGATTATTACAGCAAGGTCTACACCTCAGTCTTTAAAAATAATTAGGATCTGTAGGGATTTCAAAATTATATTCAGATGCATATTTATCATAGCAAAGTTAATTAACACTCTTCACTAAGGACAAAATAATTCAACTAATAACATTTAATGAAGTTTCTGTGATAGTTGGTGTGTGCAAGTAAGAAATCAAAAATACATTAGTTGAACTGATTTGCTACCAGTTGGATTTTTACTAATTATACGTCCTGAATTTACGTTGAACTCCCTTTACCATTTCTACTCCTATAAAATACAGGCATCAGAAGCTCCCAGCCACTTATTCTGGTGTTTGCAAAAGTACTTTACATTTCACACCTCAGTGTAATTTTTAGCCAAGCGTTCACTTTTCGCACACACATTTCTTGCATTTATATTAATTATTCCTAGACATTTGGAAGCTTCTCCAGGCTGTACCAAGATCCTGGGCATGGGGTGAACCATCTTTCTCCCTCTGTTCCCACTTTGACTGGTATTGCCTTGCTCTTCCTTGCTGTGGAAGCATCCCAGCTGCTAGATGCTTCCATGCATATCTTCGCCGAAGCATTGTACAAGTGGGGATAATATAATTACCTAGACAAACTGCCTCTGTCCCATCTGGTATTTATTTAAATTAGGTATAAGTGTTAAAAAACAGACTCAAAGTCAACACCGTTTTGATTTCTATCAACTCTGCAACGTTTCAAGCGATGTCACTGCATGGACAAATCGCTACGCAACTCACGCAATCAGAAACTGCATGTGCTAATCTGTCCTCCACCTCCTTGGATGCTTTTGAAGGATGGAAAGAAGAGATCCAAATTAGACAATGTGTAGAAATGAAATCAGAGTTAAAGGATTGCATCCTCCCCTCTGTTTTCTCTTGTCTACAGCCAAAAATTAAAAAGTAATTCTTAGTCATCAGCTGACACCTTTTTTCCACAGCACTTCTCCACCATATGGTGCAGCTCTTCAGCACAGCTGAAGCCAGGGGAGACTAGGGTCACTGGAAGAATGGTATGGATCCAAGGTCATTTGAGATATGTAATTTCTCTATTCAGCCAGCCTGGCTGGCCTCTTATGAATAAGCTCTGGACTCAGCTCAAGCTTCCTACTAATTAGGAGATACAATCAGATGAGATCTTTCTACTTCCTTAGCCATAAAAAGTAGCCCAGTAACTGGTAACAACTCTGCTTTTCTGGAAAAAGTCATCCCTTCAGAAAAGACTGTCTGATGCAAAATAATTAAATTCAATACTACTCAAGACCACTATTTCAGGCAAGCTCATTGATCTGTTGGTTATCCTTTCATAATATACAGATATTTTGTGTTGTCACACAGTTTTCAGGAATCCACTGGCTTTTAAAATCATGTTTATTTCTGTATCAGTGCAAGATATATAGAAATTACTAAAGGAGCACAGCATTAATTAAGGAGCTTTTTTTTTTCTTTTCAAGAGCTTTATATATTTCAACAAAATATTTCTTAGTGGTTTAAAGCCACACTTGTTCTGCCTTTCTGCCACACAGCACTCGTAAGTGGGGTGCAAGTACACAATCTGAAGCAAGTGGCTTCACAAGACTTCTTGTACATGTTCTTCATGGAGAACAGCAGCACTGCCATGGTTAAAGCTCACATACTGACCAAAAAGAAATTTAAAAAAATCATTGTGCTCATTCCTCAACAAGTCCTGCCAAATCACTTTCATGTCTCACATCCACACTTGCATCATGAAGATGGTCCCATTCATATCAAGATGCATTACCATTAATTTGGTGGCTTCCTTTGAATGTTTTAATCCTAAGTATCCTGGCTCCTTTATATAAATTAGAAAGCCTGAATGATGGTCTATGCCAAACAAGTCCCCCAAGCAAGAAAATGTGTCAGCTAAGAGCACCTGCAGTCAGCCTGGGACTGAAAGCATACAAAGGGCACCATCAGTTTCTGTTCTCCCTGATTTATTTTGTGCTATGCTCTTCTTGGCCAGAGTAGATTACCTGACATCAAGTTAATTAGACATTGACATCCAAATGGAACAAAGAGAAGCAGCAAAAATACCAGGCAGCAGCCTGACTGCAAAAAGCTTTCACATGTAACACGAATGCAAGAGGAAGGGAAATTCGTTTTCCGTTAGTGACCCATGGGGTACACCCTGCATCTCTTACCACATCATTCATCTTATTTCCATAAAATTTCAATTTTTCTCTGTTTCATCTCTGACACATCCTACCCTCCTTAACACAATATTCTCTCATTTATTCAACCTTCAGATGACCTCAGATGATATCACCACAATATCTAGAATCTACTTTTTCACTGAGGTACTTCTATAATGTCCATTATCATCATAACCAGATGCTGCAATTATTCTCCTTTTAGGAATAATATAGGTTAAGATGCTATGAAGTTCAAGCATACATACAAACCCTCAAATTCCAAAGTACAGAAACTATACTGGTATATACTGGGAGAATACCACTTTTGGAAATTGCTATAGCAACTGAGTTATTCTCAATGAATTTTACCTGAAAGCCCATATAAGAAATTGTCTCCCACAACCTGGAGCGGGAGTAAAAGACAGATACTGGGATGATGAGAACTAACGAAGAACAATCTTAAATGCAGCTAACAGGCAGCACAGCTATAATTTTGCTACATCTTCATAATCTTACATACACATAGTACCAAGTACATCCACCCCTTAAAAGATCACAAAAAGATGGCTGTGTTGGTAACTACTACTGCACATTCAGATGGGGATCTGAAGCATTAGGGAAGAGGAATTAAAAAATAAAAAAATTCACATTGCTGTAACATTTAAATTTTATACGCCTTTAATGAAAAAGAAAGCCTAGCAGCTTCATCAGTAGAAAGAATGAACCTAAGCTAACCGCTACCCAGCTCAACTACAAAAATAATTGAGTATGTTTTAATGTTAGAAACCAAGATCCCTACCAAACAGTTTTAAGAAGGGGGAACCTTAGTCCCCAACACCCTTCAGCCAAAAATTCAGAGGACATCACTGCCCAAGCAATTTCTACAAGGTTGCAAGCAGGACTTACAGCAGCCATGGAAGACAAACTCACAAAACCAGGCAAAGCAACCCATCTTTCCTTTACATCGCTAATTTCCTTGCTTTTCTATCAAGGATAAATGAGCTAGATAGAAGTCAGGGATCTGACTGCCTGAAAAGCAGGGCACTGAGAGCTCAGACTGATCACTCTCACCATTGGCAGAGTTGGCAATAGCACACAAGCCCCTCTGATCCCCCACAGCTGTGCAGGGGCTCAGATGGTAAACAGATAACAGTATGCGTGCATATTAGCTGATGGAGACACTTCCATCTCCCCTTTATTTACTGGGATACATTTTTGACCCTCCCATTAGGCTGACCATTGCCTGCTTCCTCATCACATCACTTTCACACGGTTTATTTTCTTTGATTTATTCTCATATAACTCAACAACCCATCAGGTTTGCAGCATTTTAGTGACATGTAAACCAGAGGGAGACATTAATACACGGAGATCACATATGCTGGTATTTAGCTCGAGAGCTCCTGAGTTTCACTGAAGCATTATATGAAATGAATAAATGCTGTTATGTAGGGGACCAGGAAGGGAGAGGCTAATCAAGCTAGTGCTTTGGAAGGCTGACAGAGCTCTGACTCCTGCTATACCCAAAAATTTCGTTTTTTTCATTAGTCATTCTCTGTTGACAGAGAATTTCCACTGGGTATTTGAGTCTTTCACTGAGCACACGTTTGGAAGAGACAAGAAACTTCTCTTACACACACAGATCTGGAGACCGTGGTAGCCTGCTTCTGGGGTTGACTTTATTTCATTCACAGCAAAAACAGTTATATTGTGAAGTGTTAACAAGTAAGTGACATATTAATTATTGGGATAATAACAACAGGGCCAGGGTCACAGTGTCTCTTAACAACACAACGTATACCTCCATGCTAGTGGGATCTGTCTCTGCCAGGAAGGCAAGAGTGTCATATTAAGAGAGCGCTGTCAGAGGGATTGAAATAGCTGCTGCAGCTGTGAAGTTTTTCTTCTTCTACCTGTTAAGCACAGAGCTGCACTCTGAGCCTCATCGCTCAAGTTCAAGAAATATTAATTGGCTACTGGGAACTCGGGTGGAGGAGGGAGAGTCACACTGCTTAACTTTAGTTATCACCTTCAGCTGCTTCGGTTAGCACCTATGCCTCTGAAACACTCGCCAGATCTGCTGAAGGGGCTACCTGTCCACAATACAAAAAGACAAATAGCACTAACAGCCCCTCTCCAGGTGCAATTCATGAAAAGGGAAATATTAAGTAGAGATTTATAACATAAACACAATCTTGGAAAAGCAGCAGAACATGATTTCTGTTTTTATTTCCCTGGGTTCTAGGGAAAATCCCTTTATTTAGTATCTGAATGTCCACGTGCTGTACAAAGACCCAACTCTCACACAGGAAAAAAACAGCCTGACTAAAAAAACTACAACATCCAAACAAACAACAAAAACCCTGCACAATTGTTTATGAAATTCAGCCCTGGTAAGTCTGAAGGTGACACACAATCTACCTGGGAAAATGGTCTTGGGACATCCAATTCACAGAGGCAGAGACCTTTAGGAAAGTGTAATAAGCTGAAGGAGCCTGACACCAAAAGCAGGCTAAAACAATGTCCTCTCTCTCTCCCCCAACACACTCTGTTAAGCTTCAGACCCCATAAGAACAAGGGAAGTACTGCTGTGCACACAAATCCCAAACCTTCACACCAAAACCAGGCATCACCAGATGCACCAAACAATAGCACCACTCAAACTTGAGGAAAACTCCTGTTGCAGGACAGTCTTGCAAAACTAAACTAAAAACAGAACACAAAATATGAGAACAACACACTTTTGAGGGACATCGGTCTTATTAAGAAACATTGATTTCAGGCTTTACCTTTGTCCCCTCAGTTCAGCTTACAACCTTACAGAGAGGGTTTTAGTCACCCTAGCTTTGCTGCCCATACATCTAATGCTGTACTTCCACTTTTTGTATTTGGAGTTCAAGGTTATTTCCTTCACCTCTTCTTCTCCAGGTCACATACCTTAGGCCACCCTGGCTCCAGCTCCTTATTGCTGTAGCTCTTTGCAATTTCCTCCTGCTCAGTGGGGCCTGTGCTGGGGATAATTGGTGTCACCTGCATGGCACAGCTATTTCTTCTTAGGGAAAGAGCACTGCATTTCCATGGCACCCTGGGTGGGAAGCACAATCTCAATCCTTTCACATGCAGCCATTTTTTATTTCATTTGAAAGCCAAGAGCTGAGTAAACATGTTTGAGCTTTAAACGGCATTCGGATGTTTAAATAAAATGGCTGTTAAGGGTCTCTACCACAGCACTCATGCTACTTTTTGTTTGTGTCTTTGCTAATCGTGGAGGTGTTGAGGCCAGAGGACAGTCCCTTGGTTTGTCCCCGTCCTGAGAGGGACTCCTGTGGGCTCTGCTGGCCTAAGATGGTGGCCACGACACTGCAGGAACAGGCCTTCACTTCAGCTGCTTTCCAACCTTTCCAGTGGCAGATGCTTCATGCCAAGCTTCAATCCCCCAAGTAGCCAGCAGCAGAGTTTCTTTCTATCTTCTTCTAGAGAAGCAGCTTACAGACCCCACGGGCAGGCCCTAGGTGAGAAGCAGCCATGGGGGCACACCAGCCTACGCAGGGGTAAGGGAGCCAAACTCCTCTAAATCTGTAGTGACCTCACGTCAATTGTGTAAAAACTGCCAGGAGCTGCTCCAAGTGACTCCAGAAACAGGAGTGAGTCTTTCTCTATGAAAACACCTATCCCTGTGTGAACTTCACAGTGAGGGTGAGGGGCAGGGGATCCCAGCCGTGGGCTGAGTCATAGCACCCTTTTTTATTTCCCTATGCAAGGGCCTTTTCTTTGTCTGTAATCTTAAAAGTTAATAAATCTAGTGAAACCTAAAGTTACATGTGAGTTTGGCAGTTTCCCATATCCCATAATGTCTAACATGGAAGGAAAATAATTCTTCTCTAGACGGACTTTTTTTCTCCTGTGCAGTGTACAGTGTAATTTTTGTACTTAAAGTGTTACATGTCCTTCCTGAATCCCACCATGTGCCTCTGCAGTATCTGCTGTCATGGTACAAGTCAACAATCTTTCTGGTAAGCTGGTCAGTCTCAAGTATAAATTCATATGCAAAAATTACATTATTCCTGTAAGCAACTTCTGTTATGAATAAAGCCCTAAGACAGAACCCAATTCTCCTTGTGAAGTCAATGTGCAAACTCCTAAATTAACAAGAAATCTTGGGCAGGTGGAAGTGCTGTTTTGGGACTTTTCTGGGGTTGCAGTTGCCAAGGAAACTGCTTCCTCTGTGCCCAGTCAAAGGCACTGGCTGTTTGGAGCCTCATCCCAGCTAAACCTGAATATGTTGTAACATCAGAATGGAAGAGAAACTGCTAGAAATACTCTGATAAAAGAAAAATATATTCAAAATAAGGATTTCCGCAAGAAAATATCTTTTCCTAAACTAGAGGGAAGCAGAGCTGTTCTTGTGAAGCTTGAGGTCTGCGGTTGCAGGCTCCCATAGCAAGTGACTGCCTCTTACCTTCAAAGATGAAGGCAGAAGCACATGGGGATGCATAATAAACTGCAAAACTTTAAAGGATATTTCTGACTTAAAAGACACACTCCTCCCTATAGTTCTGACCTGTTGTTGTAGAAAGCACCAATAGTTGAAAAGAACTGTCAGGAAAGGGAAAAAAAAAATCCTGTTTTATTACTACTTTGTTCAATGTTTGTTTCTTGTACAGTATTACCTAGGTCCTTGTTTTTCTACAAGTTCTATGTAGACATCAGGGGAGTGTAAAAAGAAGTTGCTCTTCTAGTCTAGAGCTGAATAATTTCTAGTGTTACTGATTAATTTTTAATGGGGACTAAGAAAAACAATTTCAAGCCCACAAGAATGAGGAGGGCATCTCTCAGACCTTGTCTTGATCTTGGTAAAACTGCTTACTTGCTGCTAATATCTTTACTTTTCTGACATTGATTTACATTAGAATCATAGCAAAACAATTCTAGTTTAATGGATTAGCCTTCATTCCTAGATGCATTCTTAATCTAAAATTAATAGCACCCTCAGGTTACTTTGTTTTTCGACAAGTGGTTTGTATTAGCTTCAACATATTGATGTAACTTCATTGCATTTAGCTAGACCTCCCTTTAATACAAGCCAATTTAATGGTCACTCTACATCTATCCAGGACAGATTTACAGAGACAGGGAACATAAGCAAAGTAGGAACAAAAGTGATACCTAAGAATCTGAGACTTCCCTTCAAAATAGAAGGGGAGTACAAATACACAGCATAAAGTAAGCCATCCCAAAACTCTGTGGACCCTAACGACCACTGGCATCTCTTAAACATAAAGATGTATGTGCTATAAGGACGTATCAACCATGTTTAATGGAAGGGTGCTGAAAAGAGTCCATGGTATTGCTGTGGGATAAACTACATATCACCACAGAATGTGATCCCATGGATCGCAATAGTTAGTTAATCTTACCACAGACTATTAATTCCAGTTTCCTAGTCTACAGGATTGGATACCATCAGAAAAAGAAAATCTTGTGATCTGATAATGTGCTACGTATCCTAAGAAGAGATGTTTAAAATGAATGCAAAACTGATCAGAATAATATATTTTTGGTCATCTCAGGAATCTCTAGTAGACATTACTGCCATGTATTTTAGAGAAGGAAAGAGGAAGAAAAACATTCATCATTCTAAATGCCATTTGGCCTTTGAGAGCAAAAGCACTAGAAGAAGGAAAAAACCTATCCAGAATAGAGCAATTATTTCAAGTTTTATTGGGGAAAAGGTTCCAAAACATTTTTAACTTCACTGGTAAGGTGCAGCTACAGACAGAAATGGCTGGTTTCTTGTCTCTTCCAAAGGGCAAGTGCTATTCCTTTATTACAGATGTTTCATAATGTCCAAAAAAAATTAAGTCATTATTTGTAATGGGAAACAAAAGGTCAGACAGCTAGTGCTAGTTTAATAAAATGGAGAAATAAAAATATTTTTTAGAATGAGTTCTTCAATTTTTGTTTATTCATTAAGAGAAAAGCCCTATTAAAGAAAAAATCAGTGGCAATTGTTACAACTAATTTCATGAATGAAGGTGAAAGGCCAAACAGGCAAGTGTGCTAGTTTATATAAAATTGCAGGGAACATGAACTGAAAGAAGCTGCTTCCCACCAGGTAGGAATACTCTGCTTTCTCCCTCCCAGGACGTGCCAGTTGCTGATAATGCACCTTTCCTTTGCACCAGCTATGGCTGCACATCTTTCCCTTGAGATCCTCTGAAACTCCCCGCTCATCCAAATGCCTTTGATAGAGCAGGGAACTGAAGTGGGGCACGTAAGGGAATGTAAGGGAACATAAGAAATCACATTTATAATAACGAACTCATAAATAAGAGTAAATCCAATTACTAACTACTGCAAGATGCTTGGGGGGAAAGCCAATAAGGGGAACAAAGTAAATGAAAGCAAGGCTGTGACTCAAGCATCCCAAGGAATGTAGCACCTGTGATTGATAAGGAGGAGGCATCCCAAGGAAGGTGGTGCCTGGAGGATAATCCTGCCCAGCTGGAAGGATCATAACTATGCATGTGCCAGGGGAGAAGGTGAAAGGTCCAACCTGATGAAGACTCTGAGCCTTCATCCTGAGACTCTTGATGACCACCACCAGGAGACAACTGCAGACACAATTGGGAGGAGTTTGTGGAGATGACTTTCCAGGGACTAATTTTAATACGAAGCAGGGACAGGTTATGCATGTGTTTAGGTGTATTGCAAAATGCCATTACTATGTAACATTCGACTGTACATAACTAAGGTGAATTGCCACGTTTGGTAAGAACACTTGTGGTGGAGCGATCCCCCGTGCATCTAGTTGTAATAAACACACCTACTGTACAATCTTCTGGGTTGTAGAGTCTATTTCCATGTGATGTATGACCCTCTGATTCATGTTAATATGCAATAATGTTGGGGGTGCACAATCACAGACCCTTGTATGGTCATGGGCCTGGGAAGGACAGTTTAAGATTTTGCATGTACTGAATGAAGTATGTTGAAGCAGCCACAAACTATATAAAGGATGTGCAAAGCTTTGCCTAAAGGACCACAATGTAGCACATTGTGTGCATTGTGATACCTCAGGAGAAACAACTTGTCTCTGAGAAGGAGGTGATAAAGAAGAAGAAGGGAAGAAGAAGAGGAAGGTGCCCGAGCCTGCAGAACCAGCTGCCTGATCGTTAGCAAAACAAAAGCTAAAGCTCACCTACAGGATGTCTTGTGGGGGTTGCCTGGCACTCCAGCATGTCAGTTTAAGATGTATACGGTTTTTATGTCTTGTGGGGGTCGCCTGGCAGCACTCCAGTCTGTCAGTTTAAGGTGGTGGGCTGTGCTATCCCTGGAAGGTATATAAGCCAGGGACTGGAACTGTTGGGTGTGCGTCTTGGTGGGGCAGAGACTCCCAGTGCAGACTGTGCACCCCAGCACCGTTTGCTTGCTTTTATTCGTTTAATAAATTGTTTAATTTGGTTAAAAACCTGTTTGGGACCAAGTAATTTATAACATCTGCAAGTCAGAACTGAAACCACTCTAAAACAGCTACCGAAATGGATTCAACTCCTCCCCTCATTTATTTAGGACCTTCATGAACACAGCTAGGCAGATGTGCATCAAACAAATCCTCACCATCCTGCAGGACTGTTCTGCCATAAACTGGTGTCAATCACACAGAGCTTAGAGACCATCGCTCCTGTGCTGGGCACATTACAACTATTCGAACTACTCTGATAGAAACAATCCTCCAAACTGTAGAACTTCTAGCAGATCTTGTCAGTACAGATGCAGAAGTCCTTCACAGACAGCTGTTTTGACATTCTGGCTAGGAAATGGGCGCCACACGCGCAGAGCTTGGTGCACATGCTAGCTCCTTGGCAGAAGTGTGCTCAAGTCCATCTGCTGTATGCGGCAACTTGCCAATTCACATTGCAGATTACAGGCTTCAGTTTGATAGAGGAACACAACAAAAACCAGAGTTTAAAAAAAGAGCCTGAGGAAAAAAAATGCTGTTGTGAGAGACATGGGGAATACTGGAAGAGAAAATCCTGAGAATTACTCTTAATTTGTTTAATTTTTCAATTTCTTTTTTTAAAGGAAGTAAATGATTTTGTATAAACACTGCAGTGACCAGGCATAAATATGGACCATAACTGTGCTTGGATTGTATCGAAGCTTCTCCTATGCCTCTATACAGAAAGCTGCAGTTCTGGCAACGCATGTCATGTTCTGGCGGAACGCCAC
The DNA here is from genome assembly GCA_013400835.1 of Zapornia atra. Lineage (NCBI taxonomy): Eukaryota > Metazoa > Chordata > Aves > Gruiformes > Rallidae > Zapornia > Zapornia atra. The sequence continues at coordinate 77,635 of VZTU01016693.1, read as the reverse complement.
CTGAGAACTTAGGCATTCTCAGAATAAAGCATTGGCATTTTAAGAACTCTAGGAGGTGATTCTGCCTTACTTCTCCAGGTATGTGTCAGAAGTCCATAAAGCAAAGAATCTGAGTTGCAGTCAGAGGCTATGTCCCACCAAACTGACAGACATAAATTGGTAGGAATTACTTTGTCTGTCTGTTAAAGGCAACAATTCCTTACATTCAAACCAACAATTAAAGTACTGATCTTCCCACCTAAAAAAACCTCAGACACACCTATTATTTATAAAATAGTACCTAGATGAATTGAACTTCAAAGACATTCCAGGCAATAGGCTCCTTTCCCTGACAAACAATTGATGACCATTATGTACATTGTATTAATAACAGAAAGAAATGAAATCTTGTGACTATCACAGATGGGTGATATTTGGGACTTCTTTCACAAAATGTTTGACCTGAGGACATGAAAGCATGAGAATACTGGCTCACCTTAGGGGGAAATGGTCAACAATACCCTCTTCTTTTTCTTGAGAAAAACTAGGCAAATATTTAAAATGTTTGAAGAAAAAAGAAAAGGATTTAAAAAACATGAGATAAGAAATAAGAGGAAATATTATTTCCTGTATTTCATGGTAAGGAGGAAGAAACTAGGTCAGTAGTAGTCAAAGTACCAAATTATTTTTTTTTTTAATTTATTTTTTTACTGTCTGTAAGAGGAAAAGTACACAGATATGGGGGAGCCACTGGCTTCTAAGAAAAAAAAAAAAGAATTAAAAAAATTCTGCATCCCATACTGATGTGCTTTCCTTTAATTCCCAGGGAAAGCCTAGTCAAGGAAAGTTTTGCGTCCAGGAAATCTGAGATTTTAGAGAAACATTTTCACTTAATTACATAAGCATGAAAAGAAACTGGGTTCCATTTCTTTCATGTCCTTAAACTGACACCATGTCTCTTAATTTCTTTCTGTTGGTTTCCTAGAATGATGATGCATCACACAGCAACCTACTCTTGGTGCCAGCAGTGATGGCCAGGATATCCATTTCCACCTATGGATTAAGAGGGGAGTTCTGTCATTTTTCTTGTGATCACTTTGTTATGTTTCCAGTGAACGCCTATTGCTCTTAAAGTTACTCTCCTTGGCTGAGATCTTTTGCACAGGTATGTTTCCTGCTTTGGCAGGGGTTGGACTCGATCTCTTGAAGTCCCTTCCAACCCCTACGATTCTGTGATTCCTTTCAACTACCACTCATCTAGTCTGTGTAGGGAACAATGATATGGATTGAGAAGATTCAAATTCTGATTTTAAAAGAAAGATTGATGCCAATTTAATATTATTTTTGACAGGTAAACATCCTGTGAAATGCCCAATTTAAGTAAACTAAAGGAGGAGCTTCAAAGCAGGAAAGCAAGCTGGCACTTAGGACACTTGAAAATGTTACTGACATTCCACATATGACAAGACTGAGGCAAAAATGCTCTGAAAAGACAATTGTAAATTGCCATTTAATTTTGTTAAAATTTTATCATCATCTCCCAGGAGTGACAGGGGAAAAAAGTGGAGAACCAATATGATTAGTGGATCACATTCTCCAGTATAATGCTGTCATTTACCTGAAGTTGATAAATACTGCAACCAAAGTGCCAATAAGGAAAAATGAGAAGCAGTGAGACTTACTGCAAATTAAAGTGATGAAGAATAAAAAATAAAATCAAAAGATGTTTTAAAACATGTCTTGACACGTGCTCAGCTATCACCAGGCATCCTACTATCCCACTATGGATACACATACATGCACAAGAGAAGCTTAGTAAATTATCAGTTAGGTGCAATCAGTGAAGAGGGAACAGAGCAGAAAATGAGGGGGAGGGTGTTATTAGCCCTTTTCTTCTTTATTTGTCATGAAACATACTGAGCAGAACACAGAACTGATTATATGCCCACTCTATCTGGCACCCCAAATCTCTTCCTTAACATTGTCCTGGGAACAGCACCACAAGCAGCCACTACCCAGCTGCTGCAGACCAGCCATGAGGTGCTGTTGCTATTTCTGCTATAGAAAAATTTCCTGGAAGAAACCACTGCCAGGATTGAATAATGACAGAGATACAAGTGGCAGAAATCAGACATCTACATATGGCAATACCATAGCGGGGGCTTAATCATCTCCCTACTTATTTCAGCTGCCACACAGAGGCAACAGTGCACAGGAGAAACATCACTAACTGAGTGTCAAGATTTCAAATGAGTTAGGATTTCTTGCTTTGCTTATGCAGGCAAGTTATATTTTCTTCTCCTGAGCCACCTAAACATTTTACAGGGATTTTGTTCGAGTCAGGGTCCCTGACCCATGGGACTCTCCGGTCAAATCCATGGTCACAGAAAATCAAAGAAGGTGGCTAGGAACAATGTTTCTCTCACTACATAATTTGCTTCCCTTTTATGCCCACACATGAATAAAAAATTATGTTTGCATGTGCTGTAGAAATGCACTTTTTCATATTCTTCAAATATAAATGATTGATTACATTTGGATGGTGAGACCTGAAATAATTCCCAACCCCACCTAGCCAAAGAAAAGACAAAAGCATTTCTAACTCAAGATTTCTCTCATCCTGAGGTGAACACTGAAAATAAGTCAGATGAATCTCTTATTCAAAGGGTCATCTATAAAAGGAGCAGCAGCTAACTGAGGAACAGACTTTGCCCGGCGGATACTTCATGTTAGGGGAACCTATTCCCCCTTTCCTGAAGCAGCTGATCCTAGCCTCATCTTATCAAGGAGACTCTTCAGAAGGTCACTTTTCCTGCTAGCACCTCCTACATGCCAAAGCAAGTGTCCTCCATCTGTAAAACCACCTTGCAGAAAGACTAACTTGAAGTACCTTTAATTGCTATTAGCTCACTGAACTTGACTCAAACCTGATTTGAGAGGGACGTACAGGACCACTTTGTGAGACGTGTCATCTTGCATTTAACAGTGTCTCTAATTATCCAACCGCTGTAGTTCTAACCATCCAATCTGGCAAATCATTCTATAAATTTACAGCAGGAGTTACCTGGTACTTGACCTGTGATGGTGTTGACATCTTTGCTGAGCTAGCAAGGGATTTAGTGTCAGTAAGAGCTTTTGTAGCATCCATGGAAGGATATTGTCAAAATGTTCCATACCAGCTGCCATGGTGTCCAGCCAGTAGCAGCTAGTGCAAATTAATGTTTAAAACATGTTTTGATTTAATCAAATGGACAACCCTCCTGCAATGTACTGCTTTCTGAAAATAGCTGAGCGACCATTATGTTTTATGCTAACTATTAAAACATTATGGCTGCATTATATAGTTGGTAAATAAGAATTTCCACACATATTTATCTGGTTGAGCTCATCACCACTCTTGACAATTAAAAGGTGGAAATTCTTTCAGCTTTACAAGCAGAAAATGAAAAAGCATAAATGTACTGAGTCTGTCATTTTCAGAAGACCAGAATAAGTCTAATACCCGGGCCTAGAAATCAGGCACTAAAATTTTTATGACTTGTTGAAAATCCCAAGCTTTTTTCTCTCAGACCACTGGGGATCAGCGATCCTCACCTTCCAGTTTATTTCCACTAACCAAGTGAGGTTGTACTCCTTGGGTAAAATGAACAGTATAACAAGGAGGAGCTCTAAAGAAGTACATGTCCATCCTCATTGTTAGGATGGTTTTTAGGGAACTCGGTAATGCAAATGGCACAGATGCTACATTCAGTGACACACAGCATTAGAGTTTTAGCAATGGGACATGTGTTGTGTGATTTGGCTTGAGATGTTCTTCCAATGAATTGTGGTCAAAATCCTCTATTTCTCCTTTGTCTTTTCTGAGGCCAGACTTATGCTAGTATAATACAAAATGGGTTTGACCCAAACAGCTACTTTTTCTGTGATCTACCTCTTTGTATTTAAGCTAACTGTACTTCCAAGGTCTGACTTTATGAACATTTCAGATACACATGTAACCCCTGGGAAAGGCTACACGAATTCTAGAGTGCTGCAAAACTCTTCAATATGTGGATTGTGATAAGAATCAATCACTGGGCTATTCATCTGATGCTATTCAAAGGCTCCATAAAGTATGCGAGTAACCTTCATTTCAGAATTTCAATCAAGGTGTTTATTAAGAACTGTGCTGTATATTCCAGTTCAAAAAATTTTTTTGAAGGGCCACAGTGGGGCTGTACACCAAACTCACCCACACTGGTAATCAAAGTGCATTAAGGAAAAAAAAAAACCCAACAAACAACCCCCCCAAAAAAACCCCACCCCAAACCTATAGTCTAAAAGTCCCACAAATTCCCAGTTAAGAAGTTAAATTTCTTTTGGTGCTTCAAATAGCAGATTTCACTTTACACACAGTAAATAACCAACATGTGACTCAGGTACTTAAAACTAGGATAAAACACAGAGAGTAAGGCTTTCAAATGATCCCCAAGGGAAATAAGTGCCAATTTTCCAATGCTTATCAGTGAGAGACAAATTCCTTCTGATTTTTAAATTCTAATCTGACCCGGACAAAAAGTGTATGACAGCTGCTTAAAAGCTAAAAGCAGCTGTTTGATTGTCAGAAGCACTGGAGACCCATGACTCTGGGTTTCACTGGGAAGGACTTTATTAATGAAGACCTCCTAAAAACTAGTTTGCAATGGTCTCAATTAGCTTTTTTTTTTTTAAGAATCTGCTCTCATTTTTTAATTCTAACTTTCATTTCTGACACTAAATTTGATTCTCAGTAACCAAAGATTTCTATTAATTATCTTTAGTGGAACAATTCTTCATTCTCTGTTGTTCCCACTGAAAGAAGAATCAAGCTTGTATTATTTTTCTACTTGAGACTGGTCATAAACAAAGAATCTGGTGTGTGGTTCAAAAGGAGTTAAAGATCAGAATATCAGTATACCACAAAAATCAGAAAATACTGCAGAAAATCATACCCATTTGGAATGGAAACTCATCCCTGGTTTTGTAGAAGGTGGCAGCTGATCAGGCAAAAGAGAATAGAGTAAGTTTAATTCCAAGTAGCAGTGTTATTATTTGAGCTTTTCATGGTAGGCAAAGGGAAAGGTCCTAAAGATTGCCTAGAACTAGAAATAAGAGTGAATTCATGTCAAAATATGACCCAAAGCCCCACTTATCTTGACTGTCCTTTGTGAGCATAAATTGATATTTCTGTAAACCTTTGAAGAAAAATAGTGTAACTGCTTGCACGATTACCTCCAAAGAACAGGCTGTATCCTACTTTCCTTTCAGCTGCTAATCAGACTGTTTATAATGAAAACATATGTTCCCTCTAAAGTCAGTGAGAGGTCCATGCCTCCACACAGGATTCACACTGCACCTACACTGCTAATAAGGACCAACTTCTTAACTTAGATTCTTAAATCTAGATGCCTAAAATCAAATAAATTTGGGCTTAAGTAAAACCATTAAGCTAAAGGTATAGAGCAGACAAGAAACCCAACCACGTCCATCTCACCTAAGACAATTCCAAGATTTTAAATGGGAAAACAATGTACTAGTCTCCATACATTACCCATTATTCCCCTAAAATCCCAATACTTCCAAAAATTATTTGCCCAGGCAGTAATCAGAACAGCATTGCAGTCCAGAGTTCGGGTTAGTTTGCAGATGTTGTAGTTAAAGCATTTGATGTCAGAGGGGTAGAAACATCAAAGGAGGAGACATCAAGAAAGGGTTTCCATCATTCTTCTATTTTTTTTTTTTGTAAAAATGTCAACTTAAGTGCCACCTTAGGCAAATTCAGCAAATGGGATGCTTGAGCAAAAAAATATTCCCACTTTGGTAGCAGAGCTTGTTTTGGCATCTGGAAATGTGCTTTGGATGATAACATGGTTAGGAACTAGAATACTTCCCCTCAAGTTTTGCAATAGCCTCCTTGAGAAATGCCTTCAGCCTACTGCATTTATACTACTGGTATCAGATCATTTACATCTGGTCCTTCAGTGCTGCTACCAAAAGCTGGGCAATCATGTAAAAATGTAAACAACAGGGCTCTGATGCAAAATCCCTGCCACACTGGTTATGGAACTGGTTTTTGTAATTGTTATTGATTTATTTGACTATTTTGGCTTGAGCAAGTCCCATTTCCTCCTTCATTTACTAAGATATTTTTAAAAATAAAATATTTCAAAAAGGACAAGTGAGTTATCAACTGGCAGATAAGGGGGTGGGTATAATAGAGTAACCTAGATGTTGTGATGGATGCTTTTATGCATAGCCTGGTTACTGGGTTAAGGCAACCTGTTCCACCTCTGACAAAGGAGGTTTCTTACACACCCTTAAGCTCAGCATCACAGCCTGCAATAAAGTCCTGTGATGAAGCACAGCTGGATGGCTGTTTGTCAAGGAAAGTCATTTAGGTGCAGGGCAGGAAGGAATCCCCTCCTGCAATGGGAGTCCACTGAACAGCTCGGAGAAGAATCTGTCAAACAACACAATATCTGCAGTAAGTAGGAACATAAGACCGACTGGAGGATCTTCAAAAAGACTTGCACTTTCTGACATTCACAGCCCAAAAAAGAGAAGGGGGAGGGGGGGAGGGAAAGAAAAAGAAGAAAAAAGTGCTACTACTGTTCAATTTATTTTCTTTCAAAAAGTAAGTTGCTCCCCCACATCCCATCCTGTCCCCAGTTTAATTTTTCATTACATAAAGTGGAAAGGAAAGAAAGAGAATGATGTGATTGGTGAGGTTTTATGTTCTAATTAATTTCTGCAAAACACAAGATGCCCAAGCCCCTAGCTTGTAAGGCATTCTGGACTTCTTTAGCCACTGGAGTTTGTATTCTACCAGATGTGCAGCAGCTGCATCAAGCCACAAAGGTATAGAAAAATTCATATCTGTATCCAGTGGTTTCAGTCACATAAAGCTTAAAGCCACATAATGCTGAAACTCGTTCCTCCTTGCTCAGAAGCTCAGCTAAAGAAGCAGCAATGTCCAACACTGCCTCTGGCTGTGCAACAGTCCCTTAGTTTTAGATTAAACCCTCTGGTGGGAGCTGCACCTTTGTTGAACAGGTCCAGCGAACACTACATTTATTTTTTAGGATGAGGCTGCTGGAATTCATGCACTGTGCCTGGCCTCAGGGAGAGGCAATTCTCCAGTTACTGGTGAATGAAGTTAATGTTTTGTTGATGGGGGTTCCCATCTTCCACACAAACTGGTCAGAGCAATCCTCATCAAATCAATCAGAAACATGAAGAGGTCATACTTAGAACAGGCCATTTCAGAAAAGAAAAAAACCAAAACACTAGATGGTATTTTCCTGGTTTTCACTGCAAAGCTTTCCTACACTTGAGAACGAGGTAGTATACTGTAACACGTAGGTTTCCATGGCAAACATCTAATTTCAATATAAACAGAGTATGCTAAAAATGTATCTTGCTGGCAGCGGCTAATGCCCAAGGGCTGTAGAGATCATCTTCCTCTTTTCAAACTACATTCACAGTTGTTTATTATAAACAGACATTAGGATGGATGCAGAACTGTAAACTTCTTAAATGAATATCTCATCTACATTCAGCAGTGCACAAAAGACGAGAAATTTGCTGTATTATGCAAATACACATTACCTTCCAAATGTATGCCACCTTTTGCTGAATAATTCTCAAGAATGTTTACTTAATGTTGTAAACTACATGAGCAGAACCAACTTATTTTCATTATTTTGTACTAATTTTCAACTGTAAATCCTGAGTCTGCCTTGCTACTGTGATCTATGTCCCTCTGATTCGTGTTCATATGGAATAACGTTGGGGGTGCACAATGACAGACCCTTGCATGGTCATGGGCCTGGGAGGGACAGTTTGAGATTTTGCATGTACGGAGTGAAGTATGTTGAAGCAGCAACAAACTACATAAAGGATGTGCAAATCTTCACCTAAAGGACCACAATGTAACACATTGTGTGCATTGTGATACTACTGCAGAAACAACTGTCTCTGAAAGGACGGTGATCAGCCAGAGGAAGAGGGAGGCGCCTCAAACCTGGGGAACCAGCTGCCCGACAAATGACCAAGTCATTTATAACACTACTGTGATATATGTCCATCTGATTCGTGTTTAATATGGAATAACATTGGGGGTGCATAATGATAGACATATGTTATAAATGGCTTGGTCCCAAACAGGATTTTAACCAAATGGAACAATTTATTAAAGGAATAAAAGCAAGCAAAGGGTGCTGGGGGGCACAGTCAGCACCGGGTGCGCTGGGAGTCTCCGCCCCACCAAGACGCACCCCGAACAGTCCCAGTCCCTGGCTTATAGACCTTCCAGGGATAACACAGCCCACCGGCTTAAACTGACATGCTGGAGTGCAGTCAACAAACTTCACTCAGTACATGCAAAATCTTAAACTGTCCCTCCCAGGCCCATGACCATACAAGGGTCTGTCATTGTGCACCCCCAACATTATTCCATATTAACACGAATCAGAGGGACATAGATCATAACATATATCACAGGTAACGATACTGAACTTGAGAAATTGGGATCTGCTCAATTTAAGTCAATTAATTTAATTTAGACTTCAAACGGTTGTTCACTGCGAGCTCCAGAAATCCCCAAAAACACTTTAAAAGAGTGCTTTCAGACCAAACAAAAGGGAAAAAAAAAGGAGAGGGAAAAAAAAAAAGCAGCAGACTGAGTCATTACATGTAGATTTAAAGGAGAAAAAAAAAATACAGAGCTTCTACAACTCTCCTAGGCATAAGAAGCCGTTAAGTCTATTTGGCTTCATGGTTGAATGACTAAATTGGTTTGGGAAGTCAGCAGTTCAAAAACAAATTGAGGACAGTTTCCAGGCTACTCTTCAAAACTTGTCTCCCTTTTCACTAATCACGACCCTCAAAGTCTTATTTCTCATTGCCATTTTTTTTTTCCCACCAACCTGAAAAGTTTTGCTTATTCATAAAGAGCCGCATTCTTCTTCTCAACAGCTAAAATACTGCCTCTTCTGAACAGAACAGCATCATCCCAGGGAGCTGAACAGGAGACAGACAAGACAGCACAGACTAAAAAGATGCTTTTTTGCTCCACTTCCAGTCCTAGGGCATCATTCTGCTCAATGCTGGAAAGAATGGACACCGATGGAGGACAAAAAAGGACCAAGAAATCAATCAGAATATTTAATACAGCACCAATTGTCAAGCAACTAATTTATTCCAGCATTCAAGACTGCAGAATGGAAATAAGATAATGAAGGACGGAAATAGTTGAAGAGATGAGACAGCAAAACTCGTTTGAGAAAAGGTGCCCAACCAATGAGATACGTTATTATGTCAGTGCATTTCAAAGCCAGAAAAAGTTGAATTAGGCTCATTATCATTGTTGGCCTTTATACATAGCACGATATAACGAGTAAGTAAATGTTTCACTGATTACTTTTTAAAAAAAATAAATCTGCTGTTACTGCTATCAACATTTCTGCTCATTTGTGCTCTTGCTCCACAGCCGTACCTAGAGCTGGTCAAACACTGCAAAACGGTGTTTACAAAACGGTTGTATGAATTCTGAGCAGTTGCTTGGTTCAGCCATGTTTGTGCCCCTTGTTGATCATGAATATTCAAGGAAACGTGTTTTTGTTTGCACAAATGGTTGGGGAGTGGCTGCTGCTGCCTGAATATGTTCTCATGCAAACAAAGAAAGTCCTGGGGGATCAAGAGCGTTTACTAATTCAGTACTAACTGCTTGTTATTCCCTTGTTTAAAGTAGTTTGGGGCATTTAGTCAGAAATCAGAAACAGTATCACCGACTCAGTCAGATGCTACCACGCACAAGAAGTCAGTAGCAAACAGCAAAAAAAAACCCCACCCAAAACAGAACATAAAAACCACAGTTTATTGGCAAGTATGGATTTGAGCAAAAAGATTCAGCTCCCAAAAACAGAATCAAAGCGTTCTGTGAACAGAATAAGGAAGTTGAACACTGGTTACTAGTCTAAATTAATAACCAACCTGGTGCTCGTAACACATCTCGATGTGGAATCCCGTAGCTGTTGTTAGCGTATTCAGGAAGGAGGGGGAAAAAGCAAACCCAACCAGCCCCACCCAAACCACCACCACAAGCTCTAGGCTCATAGATGTTCTCCTTAAGATCACTTGCGTTGTATTCACTAGGTCTTAAAGCCATCTTTTACTGGGTTACATGCAACACAAGACACTTCCTTTCTTTAATGTTTCTTCCATCAGGAAAAGCAGATAAATTATGTATCAATGAATCTTGCTTAAAGATGAATCAGCTGCAACGAATTTGAGCATGACTGCCAAATGTAGAGCAGACTGTAAGTGCTGTGGGCTACCGGATCTCTGCAAGGAGGCTCGGGTATAGTACCTTGCCTGTTCTGCATTCACCAAGTTCACAAACAGCTTTTGACTGTTCTGAGCGCTAACCCGCTCACCAGAAATGAACATATTGTGAGTTTATTTGGGGGAGGTTCCTGATGATCTTCACACAAGAGCCACAGAAGTTTGAAAACAGAGGGTATAAAGTGCCTAAATTTGCATGATTCATCACATGCTTTTACTATGCGGGAAGCTGAACTTGAGAAAGGAGGAGACAAAACACACACTGAGTCTATTAATTATGCAGATGCATTTCTCATTTGCAAATGAGAAAGTAGCATATTTCTATAAATACAAAGAAAGCGGCACAGCATTATAATGCCAAGTCAAACATCAGCTGGCAGTAATGTTACAGTTGCCATAATAAAATAGCTTGAATTCTAGGTTATTTTGGTTTTACTTTAGAAATCGATTTTTTATTTTAGAGAAGTTATAGCAGTTATGAGAATATAAAGCATGTTAAGGCCCTTAGGACTAAGGAACTAGGATGGTGTGGGTTTTGATCACTACAGGAATTGTTATGGGCTCTGAATTAAAACAATGAGTACTGGCTACATACTGGCTACGGACCTTGAGTCAAAACAATAGGTACCAGAAGAGAGTGGTTGTGGTTTGGGAGATCAGCCAAAGATGAAATGAGCATGCGCAAGGATCAAGTTCAATCAGTAGGCACAGGGAGGAAGACTATAGGTGACCACCAGAGGACCCCCACTCAATATCACTATGCATGCGTTGGGGACATTTGCGTAAGATAATGACTTCCAGGAAATAACATAAACATGCTAATCATTACCCTCCCCTCTTTGTATTCAAAGCAGTCAGTAAAGTTAACCAGTGGTTTCTGTAGAATAAGGATATAGATAAGGCCAATCACTACTAAGGTCAAATTAAGAAATATTCTATGACATTTTGAGCAATGACTCTGTTGAAAAAATGTATAAATATGTTGCACTTTGCACTTGTTGCTGAACAGGTCTTTGGTGGAGCGATGCCCCGTGTTCCCCAGCGCTGGAATAAAGAAGTGCCTGCTTATCTGCCTCATGGCGAGAAGTTCTTTGCGATTGTGACCCCCAACAGTAACACACTCATAGCTGATCCTGACTTGCAGGAAGGGATTGCATAGATTGCCTCCTTCATTTTATTTCCTATGATTTCAAGAAGTCCTTGTTTTAAAAAAAAAAAGTTAATCTGTTGCTAGGCAGCAGATGAGTGGACACAGTCATGTCTACATTTACCTTGCCTTTTCCACAGCATGCAAAGTTTCTGGAGATTAAGAGTCATTACAAAGAAAGAAGCAAAACTCCACATTACATCCTTTTTTTAGAACAGTACTGATTTATCATAGCAAAGGCTTATTACGTCAGCGTTCCTCACCTTGCAATGGTTTTGAAAAGTATTTGGTTTAAGACACTAATCAAACTGCTAGGGAGGTAGAACGAACTATATAAAACATGTTACCATGGTCCTTAATATAAAGCCTTCTTGGCCACATAAAGCCTTTTTTCCTCTGTTCCTTCCTTCATGCTAGCAGTTGTACATTGTGATAGCCTCCTTGAAAAAATGAAACTTCCAGGAGCCTCTCCCAGCTCTGCAGAATTCACAGTTTCACAGAACTGTAGGGGTTGGAAGGGACCTCCAGACGTCGAGTCCAACCCCCTTGCCAAAGCAGGCCATTAGGACAGGTAAAAAAAACCCAAGCAACCCTCCTGCTAGCATGTATCTGAATCTTAGCACAGCCATCTACAGAGTATCTGAAAGAATTTAATGAATATTCTAGTTTCTGTAATGAGATATTGTTAGTCACACCTAGGGACTCCAGAGTGCATACATTTTGAGCAGGAATTAATATTTATGGTTATAAACATAATTATTCTAAAACTTTTTTTTTTTGGGGGGGGGG